>ML686000.1:467627-534864 GCA_007922175.1 Pelusios castaneus | reverse complement strand
GGGCTATCCCACATCTACACTGGCTTAAGTCGACTCTAGGGAGTCAATTTAAGGCTTAGATCGATTAGGAAGGTGGTGTTAGAAGTCGACTTAATTTTAATTAAGTCGACTTAAGCAAGCTGCTTAAGTCGACTTAAGGAAACTGCAGTGTAGACGCAGGGTAAATTAAGCAGGCTTAAGTCAACTTAATTTACCAGTGTTGACGCAGCCAATGAGTGATCCACTCCCTGACACTTGGTCCCGACTTCTAGCAGTCAGAGGATTTGGGACACCAAGAGCTTGGGGTTGTGTCCCTAGCCATTTTGGATAATACCACTGATGGAGCCATCCTCCATGAATTTAACTAATTCTTTTTTGAGCTCCTTATATTTTTTGCCTACACTACAGCCTTGTTTATGAGTTTCACAAGTTGACTGTGCATTGTGTGAAGAAGTATGTTCTTCCGTTAATTTTAAACTTGCTGCATATTAATTTCATTGGATGATCCCTGTTTTTTCTGTTATGTGGAAGGGTAGATAGCAGTTCCCTATTCACTTTCTTCACACCATACATGATTTTACAGACCTCGATTTTATCCCCATTTAATCATCTCTTTTCTAAGATGAACAGCCCCAGTCCTTTTAATCTCTCCTCCAATGGAAGCTCTTTTAGCCTCCTAATTACTTTTGTTGCCTTTCTGTGTATCTTTTCCTATTTTAATATAGCTTTTTTGAGACGGAACAACCAGAACTGCACACAGCATTCAAGGGATAGGCATACTGTGGATTTATATACTAGCTTTATGATATTTTTCTGTCTTATTATCTATCGCTTTCCTAATGGTTCCTAATGTTCTGTTAGCTTTTTTGACTGATGCTGTACACTGAGCAGAAGTTTTCAGAAAACTATCCATGATTACTCAAAGATGTCTTTCTTGAGTAATAAGAGCCAGTTTAAACCCCATTATTTTGTATGTATAGTTGGGATTATGTTTTCCAATGTGCATTACTTCGCATTTATCAACACTGAATTTCATTTGCCATTTTGTTGCCGAGTCATTTACTTTAGTGAGATAGATCCCTATGTAACTCTCTACATTCAGTTTTGGATTTAACCATCTTAAATAATTTTGTATTGTCTGCAAATGTTGCCATCTCACTGTTCACCCCCTTTCCAGATCATTTATGAATACATGGAACATTATAGGTCCTAGTATAAACCCTTGGGGAACTGTAATATGGATCTCTCTCCATTGTGAAAACTGACCATTTATTACTAACCTTGGTTTCCTGTCTTTTAACCAGTAATTGGTCTATGAGAGAACATTCACTCTTACCCTGTGACTCCTTACTTTATTTAGGAGACTTTGGAGTGAGACCTTGTTAAACTTCAAGTACCACATATTAGCTGTATAATCCGTGTTCACATCCTTGGTGACACCCTCAAAGAATTCTAATGGATTGGTGAGGTATGACTTTACAAAAGCCATGCTAACTCTTCCCCATATATTGGGTGCATCTACATTTATAAATTATAAACCTCGGGGTTTCCTCTGTCAGCGGGGCTTCCTTCTCCCCGGGACCCCATTGTCCCGGGCAGAAGGGGGCCCACACTCCTTTCTCCCCAGGACTTGAGCGGTCCCGGGGAGAAGGGATCCAGGAGAGCCACCCGCCACTTCTCAGTCCCAGCAGAGCCAGCCATGCGCCGTCTGGCTCTGCTGGGATGAGCCGTGAGTGGCTTCTCGGTCCCGGGGCAGCCAGCCTTGTAGGGCTGGCTCTCCCGGGACAAGCCACTCGGCTTCTTGTCCCAGGGAGAGCCAGCTGGCTCTCGCCGGGAAAAGACGCCAGCGGCTTCCTGGTCCGGGGAAAGCTAGCCCTGCAAGGCTGGCTCTCCCTCCACCTATCAAGTTGACTTAGAGAGTTTAGTGTAGACTCTCTAAGTCGACTTAATAAGGTCGACTTAAAGTCAACTTTAGAAAGTTGACTTAAGAAAGTCAACCTAACTTTCTGAGTGTAGACATAGCCATTGTGTTTTTCTATGTGTCTGATAATTCGATTATTTACTATAGCTTCAATCAATTTGCAGGTACTGAAATGATGGGTCTGTAATTGCCAGAATTGTTTCAGGGGCCTCTTTTAAAAATAAGCATTTCATTAGCTAGCCTCCAGTCATCTGAAACAGAAGCTGATTTAAGCAATGAGATACATACTACAATTAATAGTTCTGCAATCATATATGAGTTTGTTCAGAATTCTTGGCTGAATGCCATCTGGTCCTTGTGGCTTTTGTATTGTTTAATGTATTAATTTGTTCAAAACCTCCTCTACTGACACTTCATTCTGGGATATTTCCTCAGATTTATCCCCTAAAAAGAATGGTTCAGGTTTAGGAGTCTACTCCTCTGCTGCAAATACAAACAATTCATTTAGCTTCTCCACAATGACCTTATTTTCCTTGCATGTTCCTTCAGCACCTTGATCGTCCAGTTGGTGACAACATTGGTTGGTTGGCAGTTTTCATGTTTGCTGTATTTCTATAAAAATGCTGTTAGTTTTTGTGTCTTTTGCTAGTTGTTCTTCAAACCTGTTTCTTTTTCAACCTGACTAACTCTACTTTTCCACTTGCCAAAGTTTATGCTCCTTTTTACTTTGTTTGGTAGAATTTGACTTCGTCTTTCAAAGGCTGCTCTTTTGCTTCTGACCATCTCTTGTACTCTGATTGTTTTGCCATGGTGGCATTTATTTGGTCTTCTTACTGTTGTAGTTAGTAGTAGTAGAATTTTATTATTATTTTGGATATAAATTTAGTTTGAGCCTTGAGGAGTATGATGTTTTAAAATAGTTTCCATGCAGCTCACAGGCATTTCACTCCTCTGATTCTTCCTTTTAATTCCTGTTTAACTAGCCTCCTCATTTCTGTATAAATCACCTTTTCAAAATTAAGTGCTACTCTGCTGGATTACTTTGGTAGGCTTAAGTCGACTTAATTTACTCTGCGTCTACACTGGAGTTTCCTTAAGTCGACTTAAGGAAAAATTAAGTCGACTTAATAAGACTGCGCGGGGCTGATTCTCCCCAAGAGCGTCTTGGCTTGCGGCTTGTCCCAGCTTCCTTCTCCCCGGAACCGCTCAGGTCCTGGGGAGAAGGGAGCATGGGGCTCCCTTCTGGCCAGGACCCCAGCAGTCCGGGCTGAAGGGAGCCCCACGGCTCCTTTCTGCCCAGGATCCGAGTGGCCCCAGCCAGAAGGAAGCCCCCGGATCTCCTCTGCCCGGGACCCCCACGGGTCCCAGCAAAAAGGGAGCCCTGCGGCTCCTTTCTCCTCCAGACCTGAGCATTCCCGGCCAGAAGGGAGCCAAGTGGTTCGGGCCAGAAGGAGCCTCGCTTCCCCCTGGACCTAACCAGTCCACTTAGGCTATGTCTACACTGGCAAGTTAGTTCGAATTAAGGAAGCTTAATTCGAACTAACTTAAGCCTTGGCTATCATTAGTTGGAATGAAGGGCTTCCTTAAGTCGAACTAATAAAGGGCTTCCTTAAGTCGAACTAATAAATGTGCTTATACTTTTCGAAGTAAGGGTTAATTTGAACTAGTTAGCTCGAATTAACCCAATGTGGCCATGTTAGTTCAAACTAAGTGCTTAGTTTGAACTAACCAGCACATTGAGCTCAATGCAATTGACTAATTTGAACTAAGTAAGTGCCATGCATGGCACTTGCTTAGTTCAAACTAAAATTTGATAGTTCGAATTAAGATAATTCGAACTAACTAAAAGTGGACACAGCCTTAGAATGTCAAGTGTAGACTTTCTAAGTCGACTTAATAAGGTCGCCTTAATAAGGTCAACTTAGTAAAGTCGACTTAGTAAAGTCGACCTAAATTCCTAAGTGTAGACATAGCCTATGAGTCTATGTAGCATAGCTTGAGTCAGAAAAAGCTGTCAGCAGGAGAATAAAGTGTCCTTTTCACTGTATGAAGTACCTGGACAATCCTTGAGCAGAAGTCAGATTGTTGCTGGCTGGAGGCTTTTCTGGTACCAGTGCTGTCTTTCCCCATTTCCCAGCTTATATTTTGGTGAAAGTCTACAGGTACATCATGAGTTTCCTGCATAGCAGTGTCACTCGGACCACTTTCCTTGGTGATTTCATCATCCACTGCTTCTGCACCCCATCCTCCCCGTGCCACAACACCAGGCTCCCACTCAGCGTCCTTGCTGTAAACTGTATGAGGTCCGCAGAGGTGGCCTTTGGCTATTGGGGGCCCTAGGTGAAGGCACATCGCGGGGCCCCCTACAGGCCTGTGGGGCCCAGTATAGGCCCACGGGGGGCCCCTGTCTCCAGCCCCAGCTCCCCACAGCCATTCCCGGCCCTGCCCCTCCCGCAGCCCCAGCTCACTGCTGGCCCCAGCTCCCTCCCCACCAACCCCAGACACAGGGGCTGGCTCCTCCGCCTGCTGCCAACCGAGGCAGACATGACTTTTGGGACAGGCAAGGGGGCCACTTGGGGCCCTAGGCGTGCGCCTGCTTCGCCTACCCCAAAAGCTGCCTCTGGAGGTCCGTTAGCTTCCTCTGTGTCAATTCTCAGGAGCTCTTAACGAGATACAGTTTTTCTTGCCATTTTGTCTCCTTCAGAGGAGAAATAAACAACCAGTGAAGCTTTCAAACACAGCCACTGCTATTGATGGTAACAGGGCAAGAGGAGTTAAACTGAAACTGCTTCTGTCAACAGCAAGCCTTTTCCCCAGCAACAGCATCTGTCAAGTGTGGGCTTGCCAGAAAATGTATCTGACAATTGTGGCTTCCCCAGAAATTCTTCCTGGCATTCCCAGAAACTCAAATTGACAGTGCTATTTTCAAAGAAACTCAATTTGCTAGACAATTGTGATGATGCATGAGGCAAATGTCACCTAGCGTCTCCCAGACCCCTGAGACATCTTTTGGGAAAAAAAAGAAACAAAAACCACTGAGCCTCTGATGATAAAAACAACGCTGAAAGATTCATAGCATCATGTCAGAACTGCTTCCTCAAAATACAATCAAGTTGATGCTGGATAATTAATTTGGGGTCTAACTTGGCTGGCAATCTGTTACCCCAACAGGTGATGGAACAGCCTGAGAAAGTGAGAGCCGCAACTAAAGTGCAATGTTCTACACAGGATGGGATCATCTACCTTCATGGGCACCTATACATTACACTGTAGTGTCCTTGCCACTCCATAGACTTTGGCCACTGTAAAACTTCCCACCCAGCTTCCCATTTCTTCTGGTGGCCACGTATGCTAGCTGAAGTCCAGGACTACATTAACTCTTGTGACCTGTGTGCATACACCACGATGCCCCATGCTAAACCGCTCAGTGCCCTAGGACCCCTGGAGCCCTCACTTGGTCTATGGGCCTCGGTCACCCTGGACTCTATAGTGGAATTCCCGGACTCTGATGACCACAGAGGGGGCTTGATTGTTGTAGACTAACTAAACAGCCTTCACCTGCTGTCACAACTTGCCTTCCACTGAAACAACGGTTTGACTCCTAGTGGTTCATGTGATCTGTCTTAATGATAGCATCATGTTGGACCAAGGCCCATGTTTTTGGCATGAAGCCCTCTATCTTTTACCTCATCCACCTGCCACCCCCAGACAGATAGGCGGATGGAAAGGATGAACCAAGTATTAGAGCAACATCTAAGGTGCTTTGTCAGTTACCATCAAGATAACTGGTTCTTCTCTTACCATATGCTGACTTTTCACACATTTTCCATACCTCCATAGTAAAGAGTCCCTTCTCTGCAAATTGCATATTCCATCTTTGCTGCCACCTGGCCTTGTCAGCAGCCTCCCCAAACCCATCAGCTGCCAACTGGATCCAAGAAATTCACCATTTCAAAGAGGCGCTTAAGGACCATCTTGACTGAAGATGTGAAAAAAAACTACGAGTGATAGACAGTTGGCACCAGGAAGGCCCGGCTCTCATGGTAGGTCTAAAGATCTGGCTTTCAGCAAAACACCTCTGTATGAACAAACTGTCCCACAAGTTAGACCACGAGTTCCTCAGACCCTTCTGGATTTCTCAGCAAATCAACCCTGTCACCTTCAAATGGCAGTTCCCTCAATCCCTGAAGGGAACCTTGCCAATCCCCATGCCTGCCTCTTTTCTCCTACCCCTCAGTCATGCCAGGGACCCCCCCTGCTGAAAAAAGTGGCTGCTGTCTGAAAAGCCCAAAGTGGCTTCTTTCCATGGCATCCCTGACCCAGCCCCAGTTGCCACTGAAAGGAGCTGCTCCAGGCTGCTTCTTTCAGGTGGGGATGGCGTCCCCAGGCAGGCGATCTGGACAACTTCCTTCTAGGGCATGCCTGGGAATGGGTCACCTGCCCACCACTGCTTCCTGCATGCCTTTGAGTTTTTCGGCAGCAGGGGGAGCCGCGACTCAGTACCCGAGGGTCTGCAACCCAGTACTAGGTCCCAACCCATGGTTTGAAAACCATTGCCTTAAGGTGCATCCAGTGTTCAATATAACTTTCCTTAAGCCTTACACAGAGAACCCCTTTCTTGATTGGTCCCAGCAATTGCTCCAACCAGTTCATGCCCAATGGCATGAAGAATATATAGTCCACACCAATGGTTTCCAACCTTTTTTGGCTCGAGGTCCACAGATGTTATTTTTACAACTCTGAAGGGCCACCAGTCTCCAAGAACAGTTGCCCTTCTCCCACACCCACTGCAGCCAGACAGAAGGAGTTCAGTGATGAGGCCGACTCCTTCCTGATCTCCCATCTTCCTGTCTGAAGCAGGGAAACCACACACATCCTATAGCCCTGTGTTCTCCACCTGGGTCCTTAGATAGTGACTCCCTTCTGCAGCCCGGGGGAAAGAAGATCAGTGGTCCCCCCCCCTCTAGCTCCAGGAGAGACCCCAGCACCTATGGACCTAGGTGGAGAACTATGCCTTGCTCCTTATTACAAATAGGGTGAGGGAACACCGATCTTCCATCCCCTTGGCTGCAGCAATGAGCCTTCACCAGTCTTTTAGCCCTGTGGAAATGCACTCCTCTTGAGTCTTTAGGCAGCAGCTCCCTTCTGCAGCCAGCAGGAGAGGAGTCACGAGCCACTTTGAAAGGTCCTGTGGGCCACTTTTGGCCCCCAGGCCACAGGTTGAGAGCCACTGGTCCACTCTATCCTTGACCTAAATGGCAGAGGAGGGGACTGTTTTACCTAATCAACTGGGAGAACTACGATCCTGAAGAAGGCTCCTGGGAACCCACTGACTGCTACCTTCCCAAGACCTGGCAAAAAGTTTTCATCAAGACCTCTCACATAAACCACACCCAATGTCAACCCAGAGAAAGGGTCCCCTGAAGGGGATGGAGGCAGGTGGATGTAAGGAGGCAAGAATTAGAACCTGAGTCTGCAGAGCTTTGGACAGCTGAGGTTTCCACAGTGCCACTAGGAGGTCCTGCAGGGCCCCACCCAAGGAACACTATAAAGAGTAGGTGCCCCGGGAAGTATCACCAAAGGGACCCAGAGTGACAGTACCCTACAGTTCTCTGGTTAGCCAGTTGCCCTATTGAACTCTGAAGAGTGTCCCAGGAAGATGTCTGGGCAACTACAGAGACTTTGGGGTGGCTCTGACTCCAGTCTTCACCTTATGTCCTGATATCTGGTCTCTGACCTTGACCCTGACTCTTGCGTATTGAGCCAGGCTCTCACAATTCCTCGAAACCCCTGCTTACTGACTACCGTATCATCCCTGATGTATGGACTGCAGCCTCGCTGTAGCTGCTAGACCTGACCACCTATGTAGCAGTGTGAGACAAATGTGCTGCTGCCGTGCCAATTTTCTTTGCTGATTTAGCTGCTGAGTAGCCCCCAACCACCAGAGAATTCACAGCCCTCCCAGGAGTTGCTCATGTTGTTCAGGTCCAACAGAACTAAAGGATGCTGCTGACCTACAGACATGACAAACCAATGCCCAAACTTAGAACCAAGGGCTAGGCTGGGATGTCTCACTCTCAGGTTTGTGGATTGAGAAAGGGTGGGGAAAGAAGTGTATTGGGGAGGGTTAGACTGTGTAACGTAGCCAGGTAAGGGGCCGGCAGTGTAATGAATTGGAGTGGGGGCAGACAGGGCAATGTAGGGATAGGCAAAGAACAATGTGTTATTCCCAGTAAAAAGGAGGAAGGTGAGTGTGCTTTGAAAGAGGGTCTGAAGAATGGACAGTTAGAATGCACTGTGTGAGGGAGCTCACTGCAGTAAACACGGTTGGATTTTAAGACATTGTGATGACTGTGGTCATTCGTCATTCAGTCTGAAACCTCTGGTGCTGTAACGATTATTGTGCCAGGCTTGAAATCCTTTTTTAAAAGGTTCTCCCTTTGTCTTGTGCAGCAGAACTTTTTATAAGCAAATTGCTACGTTTGTCAATTTTTAATTAAAACACTAGAATACAAAAGCCGAGTAAAAAAGAAATACAAATGCCTTTTACCCCGGATTTCTTTATTTTCCATCAGACGGAGACAGGGACAAGTTGCGTTTAACTTGTTCTCATGGATAATCCTTAATAGAATGTTACGTTTAGCCATTCCAAACGGACAAAGACTGATTGATTCAATCACCAGGGTGCAGTTCTGGAGCCAAGAAATACAAGCAACTTTGACCTACGTTTTCCTTGGAGTGTCTCATTGAAGCACTTTGCTTACCCCCAAAGCTGTTTAACTGGTGAGATCTGACAGGGTCACAGCACAAGGGGCTGTGGCTACAGGCAAAGCCCAGAACAGAAGAAACACAAACACACACACACACACACTGAACTCTTTCAACCTGCTACTAGTTGTACGTTGGCTTCAGAAATGTCAGGAGCTTGTTACAAACCAGAACAAAATGTAAAAAATGAAAACTGGGCCTGTTGTATTGACACTCTGGAGGCTTCAGTACCCATAAAGACATACACATCCTGAGTAATAGAGGCTGCCTGTGACTAAAAGGTGTGCTATCTTTAAGCAGAAATAAAATAACTAGGCAACAGTTCCTAGGAGCCATGCAGCAAAAGGGTGTAAAGGCCAGAGTCTCCCTGATGTCCTCTCTCTAACTCCTTCTTGCTGCATAGTTGTCCCAAACATCCTGCTTGCTCCCCATTGTGCTCTGGCACAGCCCACGCAAGAAGGGAAGAACTGGCGCTCAAGTTCCACACCTCATTTTGCAGGATGGACACAGCTTGAGCCCAGGACACCCAGACATTGGTCCTGAGAGTCCACCATGCTATCCCACAACCCCATGGTATGGTGTCCTTTGTATCCCAAGACAGGCTAATCAACTCCCAGGAAATGGAAGCAGCCCTGCTGGTTCACGTGGCTCAGCATTTAACCCTTATTTTATTCTGAGCAGAGTGGATCGTCTCCTGCATTTGTAATGGCCACTGAAATGAAGAAGCCCTTTGCCAGTAGGCTGCTAGCTGGTCTTGGCCCCAGCCAGGTTTTGGTTACTCTCTGGTGCATGACAAGCAAACAGTTTGCCTGTAGCTTGAGTTCCAGGAATGACCATGCACAGGAGGAAATAATGAAGATGCTGGTAGTGCTGATGATTCTCCAGGCTGGTGACCAGTGCAGGAAGCAAATTAAGCATATCAAAAGAGAGTACTGGAAAACTAGGAATGAGAACCACAAATCTGGGATTTCCCCATCATTCTGCCTGTTGCACAGGGAGTTTGATCTAGGCAGGCCAGTTGTTCAGTTTTAAAATGGACAGTCCTGCTTTTCTAAGGCAGCACCCCACCCAGGACTGAGACAAAACTAAGTGTGGTTTGATCTGGTATCAGATGGGGGGATGCCATTTTAAAAAGCATGCTGCACTGCCCTCCCTGGCGTGATCTCAAGGAGTGTGTAAGGTATAAGGTCAACATGATGGAGTGTAGCAGGCCCTTTGAGGCCTCCTGCTGGAGATCTTGTGGTCCTACCACTCCCTGCCCCAGAAAAGAAGCAGTGAAGGTGGGTCCTCCAGGACTGCCTAGAAAGGCTGCAGGGAAACAGCCAATCAAAGCACAGCAGGCTCAGTTAAAAGGCGCTGCTGGGCCTAAGCAGGTCAGTTGCTGGGTGAGGGAGGAAGGATAAGTGTTGAGAGCATTAGCTCTGAGTGATGAGGAGGCGTTATGTAGGAAGTAGCCCAGGCAATAGCAGCAGCAGCAGCAGCAGCAGCAGCAGCAACTATTACAGGAAGCAGAGTGGGGCTACTATTTATAGGATTCCTGGGTCAGGATGT
Source organism: Pelusios castaneus (assembly GCA_007922175.1). Classification (NCBI taxonomy): domain Eukaryota; kingdom Metazoa; phylum Chordata; order Testudines; family Pelomedusidae; genus Pelusios; species Pelusios castaneus. The sequence goes on along the minus strand of ML686000.1, from coordinate 524,645 downwards.
GAAGCAGTGTGAGAGCCTCAGTTCCAACCCCCTAATGTCCACTGATAGAGCGACCTGAATTTTGAGCAGAAGGATAAGGCTTCTTTAGAGGCTGAAGTGAAGGGCAAGACATAGAGAATCTCCAGAGAGAAAGCCCTGGAGATACCGTTGCATACCACAGCAGATGTGCACTTAAAGCTAATGCAGAAGGGCTGAGGCCTATGCCCCGAGACAAGATTAAAGACTTTTAACAAGGGCATGGGGATCAGCCCTGTTGGATCTCTTATCCCAAAAGGAATTTATTCATGCAAAGAGACTGCGTGTGACTTGGCACTAAAGACCCCCCCCCCCCCGACAAAGTTGATCACCAGCAGTGGGTGTCGGGAGCCGAGAGGGGGAGAGAGTGCAGGTTCTCAGTCAGCCGAGAAGAGGCATTCACGAGAGGTGATTGTATACCGTCACAGGCGATAACTAGCAATGTCTGGAGTTCAATATGTAACTTGTTTGCATCAAGGAAGGAGAGATTATAAAAGGAGCAACTATGCATTAGCTGGGGGACAGGGTCCTATTTCCTAAATGAGCCTTTACCTTTTCATAGGGATGTTTTGTTAACATTCCCCTGTGACCAATGGTCAGGCTGCCACAGGCTTCTCAGCCCCTCCCCATGGGTTGTGTTGTGTATTAAGATTAAATAATGATCAATAGACATAGCAGGCTTCAGAATTCCCTTATTAAGCTTTATTTAGCATGTCGGGCAAGGATTGCCAGCAGACACATAGCTTTACCTGAGCCCTTAACAACCATCCCATTTATCACTAGGCAACCCCCAATGGTCCCAGTAACCTGAGGCAGCATAGGTTGCATTCTCTCTCTAGGGTTGTTAGGTCCTTTGGCTCCACTGCCTCCTGGGTCCACACCTCTGAGCCTTCAGTGCACTTTTCTCTCTGTGATCTCTGTCAGGGAATCCACTCACTCTGGACCCCGGTGGCCTCCACTCCCAGAGGAAACAATGCAACCCCCATCTCTAGTCTGCAGTGGTTCTCAGCCAGCTTAAAACAGAAGAGTCTATTGTACATCTGGACCACAGCACAGAAACTTCTTAGGGCCTCAAGTACAGAAAGCCTCAGTGCAGCCAAACAGCCTGGGTCTGTCCCAAATCCCTCTTTGTCCCCAGTACAGAAGTCTCCTCCTTTCAGCCAACCAAATATCACCATCGACCCCATCCTCTATCTTCTTTCTTGGGCAAACAGATCACCTAACTCTTCAGCACTTTATTCTCCCAGTGGCTGAAACTATCTAGCTTCCAACATAGGGTGATTTTTGGGTCACCAGTTGTTAAGTTACAGAGTGTCCAGGCCATGGTGTTGGGTCCAGGCTGCTAGGCAAGATCACCCCTGATCCTCTGCAATAATAAACACCCTCTCGCACCTTGTTAAACAAGCAGCACATATGGAAAACCTTGATCTTATATCTTTACATACAATGTTGCCACATATATTTTACCACAACAATAATGATCAGCAAATCAGTTTTCAAATGACACCTTACAAAGTATGCTTTATACAAAATTTAACATAGCCTTGTAAAAGGGGTGAAAGAGGGGTACAGACTATCATGCCAGTTAACAGTGTGTCTCTGCTACTGGTAGATCATACCCCAGTGGCATGCAGGGCTGTCTTTTGGGGGGAGGGAGAGGTGAGAGGGGCAGCAAGCCGAAGGCAATGGGGTGGGAGCGCAGAGCCCCGGCCTCTGGGCCAGCCTGCCCCATCCCCACCCCTGTCTCCTGTCGCCTGATCCCCGGTTGGGGCCAGATCCTGCTGGCGGCAGCAGCAACTCTTGGTCCACGGCGACGGCCGGGCTCCTCAGGGCAGATCAGGCCAGCCCAGGAGCAGGGCGCGGTGGGAGCAAGTAGCCTGGCCTCTGGGCTGGCCTGCCCCACTGCCCCCCCCCAGCACACGGGGGGAAGGGGCCCCCTAGGCCGATTGGCCCTGGGCCCCGCTCCCCCCAGGGACGGCACTTGTGGCATGGTTTCCCTCAGCCCCACATCAGGTAGAGTTCAAAATAGCCCCTGGGAAATGGAAACAGTAAAAATGCCTTGAAAGTGAATTTTTACTGGATTGCTAAGGCATTCTTCTTTCTTAAAAGTAATAACCGTACACTACCATACCTGTAAGTACACCACTCTGTGACCACTCAGTGGTAAAACAAGCTGCCTGAAAAGAGTGACTTGGTGTGGGGACTGAGGTGTTCCTTCACATTTCACTCCATGCATTCAAAGGTGACAAAATCATTCATGCCAAATTCAACTGGGATTTGAAAATGCAGAAATGGGGAGGGGAAGGCAGGGCACTCTAAGGGGATTGGCTGTGGCGTTCTGTGTGACTGCACGCAATCATAATGGGCTGAGCCATATGGAAGCTAATAAAGCATCCTGTCAATTCCTTCATGAATTCTAACACAATCCCAGGTGCTGCTAGATGCGAAATTTTCCTAAAGCAGGAACTCTGGATAGTGGAAGGGTGTATTTTTTAATAGCCATCTTAGTAGCTGACCCAAACCACTCCACACATAGATGTGTTGTTCAGTCACTATTCATTTGAATGCTTCGGTTACATACACTGCAGGTTTCCCACTGGTAACTTGGAATAACATGTCCCTTTCCCATTGAGACACCAACAAAAACTATTATATTCTACACTTACCCAGTGCCAAGGGTAGGTATGTTACTTGAGCGGCTGGGACTGGTGAAGCACCTGAGCACCATTGATCTGACAAAAAGTTATTGGCAGATCCTTTTATTCTGCCCTCTCCAAAGCCCTTCCCCCAAAACCAGTAATATCAATCCCTTTCAGGCATTTTCCATTCAAGACAATGCCTTTTGGCTTCCCTGGAGCTGCCACAACTTTCCAGTGGCCTATGAATGAGATCCTCAGCCCACACCATCAATATGCTTCAACCTAAATAGATGACATTGTTGTCTATAGTCTTGCCTGGGAAGACCGCCTGCTGCACATGCAGCACCTAAAGGTGACGTTTGCTTAAGAGCTTTCGGGAAGTAGGTCTTATGGCCAGGCCTGCAAAATGTAGGCTAGCCTTGGTAGAAGTAACCTTTTGGGGATATAGAATCATAGGGCTTGAAGGGACCTCATGAGGTCAGCTAGTCCAACCCCCTGCTAAAAGCAGGACCACTCACACTAAATCATCCCAGCCAGGGTTTTGTCTAACCAAACCTTAAATATCTCCAAAGACGGAGATTCCACCACGTCCCTAGGTAACCCATTCCAATGCTTCACCAAACTCTTAGTGAGAAAGTTTTTCCTAATATCCAACCTCGACCTCCCCAGCTGTAATTTGAAACCATTGCTCCTTGTTCTGTCCTCTGTTACCACCAAGAATGGCCTAGCTCCCTCCTCTTTGGAGCACCACTTCAAGTAGTTGAAGGTTGCTATCAAATCCCCCCTCAGTTTTCTCTTCTGCAGACTAAATAAGCCTACTTCCTTCAGTCTCTCCCCGTAAGTCATGTGCCCCAGCCCCCTAATCATTTTTGTTGCCCTCCATGGACTCTTTCTAATTTGTCCACATCCTTTCTGTAGTGGGGAGCCCAAAACTGGACATAGTATTCCAGATACGGCTGCACCAGTGCTGAATAGAGGGGAATTATCACATCCCTCGATCTGCTGGCAACACTCCTACTGATGCCATTGGGCTTTTTGGCAACAAGAGCACACTGTTGGCTCATATCCAGCTTCCCGTCCACCATAACCCCCAGGTCCTTTTCTATAGCGCTGCTACTTACCCGATCAGTCCCCAGCCTGTAGCAGTGCATGGGATTTTTCCATTCTAAGTGCAGGACTTTGCACTTGTCCTTGTTAAACCTCATGAAGTTTCTTTTGGCCCAGTTTTCCAATTTGTTTAAGTCTCCCTGGATCCTTTCCCTGCCCTCCAGCGTGTCAACCATTCCGCCCAGCTTGGTGTCATCCGCAAACTTACTAAGCATGCAATCTATCCCATCATCGAGATCTTTAATGAAGATGTTGAACAGAACCGGCCCCAGGACCGACTGCTGGGGCATTCCACTCATTACTGGTTGCCAACTAGATATCGAGCCGTTGATTTCTACCTGCTGAGCCCAGTGATCTAGCCAGTTTTCTATCCACCTTATGGGCCACTCATCCAACCCATACTTTCTTAACTTGCCGACGAGAATGCTGTTGGAAACCATATCAAAAGTCTTGCTAAAGTTGAAGTATAGCATGTCAACAGTTCTTCCCGCATCCACAAATCCAGTCATCTCATCATGGAAAGCAATCAGGTTGGTCAGGCACGATTTGCCCTTGGTGAATCCATGCTGACTGTTCCTGGTCACTCTATTTTCCTCCAGGTGTTTTAGGATGGATTCTTTGAGGACCTGCTCCATGATTTTTCCAGGGATTGAGGTGAGGCTGACAGGTCTGTAGTTCCCTGGATTTTCCTTTTTCCCTTTCTTGAAGATAGGTACTATATTTGCCTTTTTCCAATCCTCCGGGACGTCCCCCGTCCCCACCCCCCACTCCCCGGTTTGCCACAAGTTTTCAAAGATAATGGCCAGCGGCTCTGCAATCACTTCAGCCAACTCCCTCAGCATCCTCAGATGCAGTTCATCCGGCCCCATAGAGTTGTGCATATCCAACTTCTTTAAGTAGTCCCTAACCTGACCTTCCATCACCAAGGGCCGCTCTTCTTTTTTCCATTCTGCATTACCCAGCATAGTAGCCTGGGAGCTGGCCCTCCCTGTGAAGACTGAAGTAAAAAAAGCATTGAATACTTCAGCCTTTTCCTCATCATCCACCACGAGGATACCTACCTCATTCAGTAAGGGACCCACACCATCCCTGATCCTTTTTACACATATCACAGAGGCGGTGCCTTGTTAAATCAGTGGTCCACCAAATACAGACCCTTATGATGTGCCCAGTTCCCTAGCTGAAGAGGCAAGTGAGGTGTTTTCTCAACTTACCAGGATATTACTGGAGGTTTATCCCGTTTTGCCTCAATCACAGCCCCCCTTACAGACCTCATGAAGGTGACAGCTCCAAGAAATGTAATGGGATAAGAAATGTGAGGAAGTGTTTAGTGACCTTAAAGCACAAATATGCTGGGTACCCATGCTCTTCAGCCTTGATTTTTCATACAAATTCCTACTGCTTATGGATGCTTTGGATCACAGAACTGGCACCATGTTTTCACCAGACTTCAGAGGAGAAATGCTTGTTCTGTTCATTTCCTTTGAAGCACCTGGTACCGGCCACTGTTGGAAGACAGGATATTGGTCTAGATGGATTATCGATCTGGCCCAGTTTGGCTGTTCCGATGAGAAGAGCATCCCATCTTACACCTGAGTAGGAAAGTATTCCCTAAGGGGAAAAAAGGCCTTCTTCGTTATTTAAAGAGAGGTACCAGTGATCAAATGGACTCTGGATCACACTCCTGTATGCTGGAACCACACCATGAAGGGTGCAAACCCAAGTATAATGTGATGGTACCTTGTGCCACAACAGTTCAATAGTTTCAGAGTGCAATACCAGATTGGAAAGGACCACCCTAAGGCTGATTTCTTTTCATAGAAATAAGGGATGGAGGCAATCTCCTCCCCTCCACCCCACTCCAGGGCTGCACTTCCAGTTTGAGGGGTGGGATATGTAAAGGGGCTCTTAAGGAGCTCTTCTGGGCTCATTAAGCACTAATGTGTCGCACCTGTAAAATCTGTTCTGGCTGGAGGGTGGATGGAGCTTAAAAAGGGAAAACCAGCCACAGAAAGGGGTGGTGAACAGGAAGAAGACTGCTACACCTCAGGCTGCTGCTGTGCTGACCACAGAGACTGATTGGACAAGGGAGAGAAAGTCACCATCCCTGTAACCGGGTGGACAGCTGTAAAGCAAGATGCTTCGGAGGTGGGACTGGAAGGACCCTAAAGAGATTAGGCCAGTTGATAAGCCAAGTCCCAAAAAGCTGGGCTCAGAAAGACTGCTGAAGAGACAGTCCACCTGAGCCATTCTCTTCTTTTACTCTGACCCCTCCATCAGGGAGAGAAGGGAAAAGATTCTTCTTTTGTTTTGTTTGAGGAGCCCACTGTGTGCTGCGAACATGGGGAGAACATTCCATAACTTGTACTGGAGACTGGTGGGGGGTGGAACTCAGAGTCCAAACAAACCCCCTCCCCTTAGGAGAAGTCATCTTTGTTTCAACAATGTATTTCGAGGAGGCTGGGGAACAAAGTGCTCAGTCATGCATTCCTAAAGCAGAATGCAGCTTGGTTAGCACTGCAGTTGGGTTCAGAGGGAAGTGGGAGCTGGGAGGCTCCAACTGCCCTATGCCTGTGCAGAAGAGGATTTGATTATTATCCCAGTTGCTGGCCCCCAGCACCGGCATCCAGATTCTGCATGGAAGCTGTTCAGCTACTATCAACGGCAGCAAGGGCTGAGGGGGCCCCTGCATACGCTGCAAGGAGATCAGAAAAGGGTTCAGCAGAAAGCACCACTCAGCAGTCACAACTGCTGTGTCCATCTGCTCTCAGCTGGGCATGTGCCAATCTCTCCCAGACAACCAGCCGGAAGCCAATGACAGAAGCTGCACAGGTACAGGCACTAAATCAGCAGGAGGTAAGGAAGGAAACAGGTTAGGGAAGCCACCACCTGCTGAAAGGGAATGTGTCTAAGAGCTGAAAAACCCAGCTTCACTGGGAATCGCCAGCCCTGTCCCCAAAACCACCCATGTGCCCCAGGGCAGGCACTGCACAAGGCTACTGGCTCTTCTATTCAGGCAGACACTTGAAATAATGGGGCAGCATACAGCCAGATGTGCATCATCGTGCCTGCCATGCAGCAGATGCAGGGGTTGGGACAAGCTGGCCCTGAAAGTTCTCCCTCAGCAAAACTGGCAAGGCATTTTATTGCTGAGGGTCAATTAAAGTTTCCCCTGCTGTGGCTGGGGGAAAAACACCATTTTGTTACAAAACTAAATGATGATTTTCTGCCAGTTCCACAAAATTTGCCACATTTGCTCAGGTGCTAGAATTTCAGCTTCTTTTGCTGCCGAAAGCTGAGAAAAGGTGGGAATCCCCTTCCACAGATCTGTGACAATAGAGATTGGAATGCGTCCCTGACTGCTGCAGGTGTTTGTGGGGGGCTGTCACATAAGAAATTTGGTAGTGACTCAGGTCAGATTAGGATTCAGGGCCAAGGTGGCAGGAATCCATCTAGGTCTGTCCCTGCGTGTCATGGAGTGGGATGTCCAGACAGTATTTTGGTTCTCACTTCCATCCTCAGGCTGAGGTTTCCTGGGTAATTTACTTGTTCGGGCGTCTATCAAGTTAGCATGACGCTCCAGGCATTTTGGTTTTCAATCTCATTCTTTCTCGTCACTGCAAAGCATTTTTTTGTCTGTTTTCTGGCTCAGGAGGTCCCTTATCCCAGTGACTGATTCAACCAAGTGAAGGCTGAAGGGAGGAATTAAAAGGTGCAACTCCAGGATCCAGCAGGCCCTTTTGTATTGCAGTGGTACTCCAAGGCATTGGGGAGTTTCAGGGTACCACCCAGCTCTGAAGTGTTCTCTCTAATTTGGGTGGGAAACACGCCAAAGCCAAAGATAAATGCCCTGTCCAGCTCTGCTGCCTGAGGTGTGGTGTGGGCACTGCTCTTAGAGACATCACAAAGGAGCTGTTTTCATTCTGAACTATGGCTGCAGTGGAATTTTCTTCACCCAGAGATATGAATGCATGAACCTGGCCTGCATCCCAGGAAGCTGGCATCAGCTGCTCACCCCTTCCTCTTGGACAGAGGAGGGCAGCAAAAGGCTCCTTTTGAAGAGAAGAAAGAGCGAGTGTGTGCTCTCCATTTGCAGACGTTGTGGTGTTTGCTGTTATAAATCTAAAGCAGAATCAATTTCTACTGCTCTGACGGGAAGGGAGATAGAGGGATTATGCAATGAGGCCAGAATGAAAGGTATTTGGAATAGCTCCTCAGAGCCCGGGTCTGCTAACAGGGAAGACTCTGAGATCCTTACAAGCTGCTGGACCTTTTAACAAATTATCTGTAGCAGATATTCAGCCTTTAAGTATCCAGCCAAGGAAGCGAGTCTGCACTTTTACTGGGAAAGGAACCTGAGTGGATATTGTGTGCTTTTCACTAAATATCTCCAGCTTGTCCTATTCCATCTACTCCCCCTTTCCTTCCTCCCCTGCTTTCTCCCTTCGTGTTCACTGGCCTCCCATTGACTGAGCTGCCCACTTCCTTGCTGCCGAGAGCAAGAAGGGAGCTCCTAGAGATGGCTGGTTCTGATTTCCGAAACAACCTGCAGGGGTCACTTGTTTCCCTCTGGGTTCCGATCTCCTTACAGATCTGTTCATTATTATTGTTATTCAGAGCCATTGACGCACTCAGCATACTTGAGACAGAGATAGACAGTCCCTGCTCCCAAAAGCATACAGCCTAAAAGAGCTCGTGCATCAGTTCTGGGCATCTAAAATGTTCCTTGTGGCAATGGTAGGTACAACTCCTTTAAGTTGTAGGTGCGCCTTTCATACCAACAACGGGTTAAAGCAGTTCGGTCACTCACTGTTGGGGTTGGTCCTACTTTGAGCAGGGGGTTGGACTAGATGATCTGCTGAGGTACCTTTCAATCCTAATCCTCTATGATCTCATCTGCCATCATCATTTATGATGCTGTCACAATCACTTATATTGTGTCACCACACAGCAGAATCTGTGACGATGCATTAACAAATCAGAGAAAAATCTTCTAGTTCACCTATGACAAAGTGGAAGGGTACCTGCATGTTAATGCCGGGTGTCATATTCATGCCATTCTCATGGAGGCCCCAGATCTGGCAACTGACCGCCCCCTGGAACCCTGGACCTGGTGACTGACGTCCCATGAGCCACAGACCCTATTGACACAGCACTCCTGCATGGCTCAGGCCACCCCCTTCCAGCAGAGCCTCCTGCATACATTAATTTCAGAGATTTGGGGGTGGCCCAAAGCACCTTGGTAGCCTTGGAGTACCATCTTGGGTGCTGTTTGGGGCAGCACCAGCTGGGTGATATATTTATTAGTCCCAGGGTCTCAGGTCTTGCATACCAGTCAGGCCTCTTCCTCATGTAGATCAATCTGCTGCTTCAGTAGCTGGGTTCCTTCTGAGGGTGGAGCACTGCAGATGGTGTCAGAAAGCCCAGTTGCTGGCTGGATAATCTCTAATACTCTCCAAATAACAGGACTGCAACCTTGGATCTGGACCATGGGGTCCTCTCCCTCTTCAAACTCTTCCGGGGTACCTTGTGAGCTTCAGGGGTGGTGGAAGCTGCATGGCAGCATGCCTGAGTCACTTCAGCAGGAATGGGCACAAATTGTAACATCTCTAAGTCCTCACAGTTGTCTTGTGCTTCTGGTTCCAGCAAGGTCAGGGGCTTCAACAGAGCATCAGCACTAGTATTTCTCCAGCCAGACCTAAATTCCACGTAGAAGTTGTAGACAGCCAGTCTTTTTGGGAGGATTGGGGAAGGGGTGAAGGGGTCAGGGAGCTGGCAGACGGAGGGGAGTTTGGAGAGGCCTGTGGGCGGGGGGGGGGGGTGGGCAGTGGCGGTGGTGGAGGGTTCTGACATACACACACCCCCCACTCCTGCCGGCATACTGGCACCTTTTTTTTCAGGAAAAAAAGCACTGGTCATACATCTAAAGTAGCTAAGTGCTTGGAGAAAGTGGCAGAGCGTTTCTGAACCAGCAGGGTAAGAAAATTCCTCTGTGCTGTAATAATTGGCACAGTACTCATCTCTCTTTCCTGGAGCCAGACCTCTCCCAAATCTTTGTTAATGCTACTCAGCAAGGCAAAGGGGGAACTCCCCACCATCTGGTGTCTCACCAAGAGTCACCACATCTTCCCATTGAAGGCAGAGGATCCATGCAATGACCTGAGTGCAGTCCAACTTTATGGGCTGAGGAGTGTGGTTCAGGCTGTCCCTGGCAATACCCCATCTAGGTTGAGAGTCACCATGATAAGGTTTCCAGGGGTGCCAGGGTATGGTTTCTCTTGGGCGATGTACTCCTTTCCCCCTATACCAGCCTCTGTTTTATACAGGAGATGGTCTCAGCATTCAGTCCTATCCACAGTGAGCAGGTGTTCCGGATCTTTGCCTGTCCAATCTCGACATAGCCTTTAAGGTAAGAAAGGACCATTCTGATCATCTAGTCTGGTGTCATCCTGCCGCTGAAATAATACATTTGGTGGTAGTCTTCTGGTCAGTGGGTTAGATCTATACCTTCATTAGGGACAGCTCCCCTCAGCTGGCTCAACAGGACTCCCTCCCTTCTCATACATATATTAAATGTGGATTCCAGCCTGCCTGGAAAGTTGGAAAGCCGGTCTTGCTATTGTCTGTAAACTGAAGTAACAATGGACCCCCTTGGTATGAAAATGAAAATGGCCAACCTGAGTCAGACCAGTGGTTCATCTAGTCCAATAACCTGTCTTCCAAAATTAGCCAGTGCCATATTCTTCAGAGGGCATTAGCAGAACATGATAATCATCAAGTGAGCCATACCCTGTTGTCCAGTCTTAGCATCCGGCAGACCAAGGCACAGGGACAGCCAGAGCATGGGGTTGTATCCCTGACAATCTTGGTTAGTAGCCATTGACAGACTTCCTCCATTAATTTATTTAAGGATGTGTCTTCATCCACAGTGGCAAATTTGGCGCAGCAGGATCGATTCTTCTGGATCAATTGAGTAGAAGTGGAGACCCGCTCAATCGATCCAGAAGTTGACTGATTAAATCCACTCCTGGAAAGAAGATTATGGCTGTATCAATGGGAGGGCATGTCCCATTGGTGCAGCATAGTGAGGACACCACATTAATTAGAATTTAGGAAGTAGATGGGAGACTCACAAGCTACTCTAGGTAGCTTACGTTTCTGCCTTCAACTGCTGCTGAATTTTGCAACAAGTGTTGACCAGGCTTTATTCTATTTTCAACCCAGTTATACTTTTGGCCATCACACCATCCCCAGGCAATAAGTTCCATAGGTTACAGTGCTTCACATACTTCCTTTTATTTGTTTTAAACCAGCTGCCTATTCATTTCATTGGGTGACCCCTGATTTTCATATATGTGAAAGGTAAATAACGTTTCCCTATTCGCGTTCTTCATACCATTCATGATTTTATAGACTTCTGTTATATCCCTTCTTAGTAATTTTTTTTCTAATTTGGAAAATCCCGGTCTTTTTAATATCTGCTCTGATGTTGGCTGTTCCATCCCTCTAATCATTTTTGTTGCCTTTCTCTGTACCTTTTCTAAATCTCATATATATATTTTTTGAGATGAGGCAACCAGGACCACACGCAGTATTTAAGGTGTGGGAGGACCATGGATTTATATAGTGGTATTAGGATATTTGTGATCTTATTATCTATCCCCTTCCTTCTGGTTCTCAACATTCAGGTAGCTTTTTTGGCTGTTGCTGCACAGTGGACAGATGTTAGCTGAGAACTATCCATGATGACTCCAGGATCCTTCTTGAGTGGTAACAACTAACTTAGATCCCATCCTTTTGAAGTGTAGTTGGAACTGTGTTTCCAACATTGAATTTCATCTGCCATTGTGATTGCCCAGTCCCCCAGTTCACGAGATCCCTTTATAACTCCTTGCAATCAGCGTTTGCTTTAACTGTCTTGAGTAATTTTAATAGTCGGCAAATTTTGCCACCTCACTGTTTACCCCTTTTTCTAGAGCATGTATGAATATGTTAAACAGTGCTGCTCCCAATACAGATGTTTCAGGATCCCTATTATTTACTTCTCTCTATTCTGAAAAAGAGACCATTTATTCCTACCCTATCTTCCCTGTCTTGTAACGAATTTCTGTTACATGAGGGAACCTTCCCTCTTATCCAATGACTGTTTACTTTGCTTAAGAACATTTGGTGAGGAATCTTGTCAGAGGTTTGATGAAAGTCCAAGCATACGATGTTCACTGGAACATCCTTGTCCACAGGTTTGTTGACCCCTCAAAGAATTCTAATAGATTGGTGAGTCATTATTTCTGTTTACGAAAGCTATATTGACTCTTCCCCTGCAAATCATCTTCATCTCATCTGGCACTTCTGTTTTTCATTATAGTTTCAACCAGGTACCGAAATTTGACCTCTAATTGTCGGGACCATCTCTGGAGACTTGAAAAAAAATTGGTATTGCATTAGCTATGCTCCAGTTATCTGGTAGAGAGACTGATTTAAGCACTAGGTTACACACCACAGTTAATAGGTCTGCAATTTCATATTTGAGTTCCTTCAGAACTCTTGAGTGGATACAATGTGGTCCTGGTTACTTATTAATGTTTAATTTATCCATTTGTTCCTAAATCTCCTCTATTGATGCCTCAATCTGCAACATTCTTTACAATTTGTCACCTTAAATAAAGAGCTGAAATATGGGACTCACTCTCACATCCAATGCATTGAAGACTGAGCATTCAATTTAGCTTCTCCACAATGGTGTCTCCGTCCCTGAATTTTCCGTTAGAATCTCGATTGTCCAGTGGCCCCACTGATTGTTGGATAGCCTTCCTACTTATGATTCACTTTAAAAAATGTTGGTTTCTCTCTTTTGCTAGATGTTTTTCAAATTCTTTTTTGGCCGGCCTAATTATACCTTTCCACTTGACTTGCCAAAGTTTATGCTTCTCTCTATTTTCCTCAGTAGGAACTGACTTCCAATTTTTAAAGGATGCTTTTTTGCCTCTATTCACCTCTTTTAGTCTGTTCTTTAACCATGGTGGCATTGTTTTGGTCCTCTTAGTATTTTTTTTTTAATTTGGAGTAAACGTTTAATTTGAGCCTCTCTTACAGTTTTTAAAAAAGTCTCCATGCAGCTTGAAGGCATTTCACTCTTGTGAGTGTTCCTTTTAATTTCCCTTTAACTAGCTTCCTCATTTTTGTGTAGCTCTCTTTTTTGAAGTTATATGCTACTGTGAAGGACTTTTTTGGTATCCCCCTCCTCCACTCTTCCCACGGATGTTAAGTTTAATTACATAATAGTCGCTATTACCAAGTGATTCATTTCTATTCACCTCTTTGACCAGAGCATGTTTTCCGCTTAGAACTAAACCACCCCCTTGTGGGTTCCAGGACTAGCTGCTTCAAGAAGCAGTCATTAAAGATTTCTAAAAATTGTATCCCTACCTCCCATTCTGAGGTGATGTACCCAGTTAATATGGAGATAATTGAAATCCCCCATTATTATTGAGTTTTCTATTTGAATACCCTCTCTAATCTCCCTGTGTATTTCATATTCACCATCACCATCCCGGTCAGGTGATTGGTAGTAGATTCCTACTGCTATATTCTTGTTATTCAAGAATAGAATTTCTATCCATGGAGATTGTGTTGCACAGTTTGATGCATTTAAGATTTTTATTATATCGGACGCTATGCTTTCTTTCACATATAGTGCCACTTCTCCACTAGCATGACCTACTTTGTCAATCCTGCATATTTTGTAACCTGGTATTACTGTGTTCCATTGATTATCATCATTCCACCAAGTGTCTGTGATGCTTGTAATATCAATATCCTCATTTAATACCAGGTACTTAAGTTGTCCCATCTTATTATTCAGACTTCTATCATTTATATAAAGCACTTATAAAATGTATCAATATTTAGTTTTCTGCCCTCATGTGATGTAATTGAATGGGATTCTTTTTCATCTGACTGTTTCTCTTCAGTTCCTACCTATACTTTATCAATTTCTATCCTCTTCTCTGCATTAGGATATAGAGAACCCCATTAAAAGATCCTCCCCTACGGGTTGTCTCTGTCTGAACTGAGTGCGCCTTTGCAACTGTCAGCTTTTCCTCAGCCCTCAGTTTAAAAAAAAATCCTCTATGATCTTTTGGATTTTACATTCCAGCAGTATGGTTTTGTTTTGGTTTAGGTGACACTCATTTTTCCTGAGTAGGCTCCTCCTTTTCCAAAATGTTCCCCAGTTCCTAATAAATCTAAACCCTTCTCCCTATACCGTCATCTGATCCATGCAGTGAGTCCCTACAGTTCTGCCTGCTTACCTGGCCCTGCGGGTGAAACTGGAAATATTTCAGAAAATGCTCCTATGGAGGTCCTGGACTTTAATCTTTTTCCTAGCAGCCTAAATTTGGCCTCGAGAACTCCTCTCCTGTCTTTCCCTATGTCACTGGTACCTACAAGTACCACGACCGCTGATTCCTACCCAGCACTGTACATAAGTTTGCCAAAATAGCTTGAAAGATCCACAATCTTCTCACCTTGCAGTCAATTCATGATTCAGTTCTCCCTGTCACCACAAACCCAGTTATCTGTATTTCTACTGATTGAGTCCCCCATTACTAAAGCCTGTCTCTTCCTATGAACAGAGGTTCCTTCCTCTAGGGGAAATCTTCAGGGCAAGAGGACACCAACACATCATCTAGAAAGAGGATCACAGCTATGGGATCATTTCTTTCTGCTCCAGTTTGATGTTCTCCTTCCCTGAGACTTCCATCCTCCTCAACAGCACAGGTGCTGTCAGACCAGGGGTAGGACTATTCTGCTGTGCCCTGGAAATTCTCGTCTATGTTTCTTTCTGCCTCACTTAGCATTTGCCGTTCAGCTTATACTTGGTGTGCATACACATGCTACCCGTCCATAAGGCAGCTAATCATACATGCTGCATTCTGTTCAATAAATTGGATAGCCCCCACTCTGACGGTGGCCTGCATTCTTTTTATTTTGGCATCTTTTTGCTTTGTTTTGGGGACAGGCTTTTATTAGCCTAAGTTTCGAGAAAGTTGGGTGTTTGGCCAAGTTTGGAGAATGTAGGTTGCTTAGCTCAGTACACGTCCCCATCACCACCCCCCACAGACTACATGATAAACTTCAGGCAAACTGCAAGCGCCCAATAAACAACAGACAACACAGTCACCCCAATGTCAGATAGTCGCTCCTCCTTCACCTGGAGAACGCCTTCGCAAAACTCCCATTTGCTGTTTGATGCTCCTGTTCACAATCTTTTCAAATTGCTCAACAATCCACAGGGAGATCAGCCTGAGAACTGATATTCCAGTAAAGTGATTGGAAAGTTAGTCACACAGATTTAGGGTCTTTGGTCAAGAGGTTGCTGAGATACAAGCCTCCCGCCATGATCTGCCTTTAATGTAAAGTGCTCTGAAATGCACTTGTATAAGTAGACTATGACAATGGTAATGCCACACCGGGAGCTGGGGTAGAGTTTGTGTGGGTGCGTGATTTAGTCCCCACAAATGGCCTACTTTCAACATTTACTGCTTCTTATACCTCTTTTTTTGCACAGAGTTAGAGCAAAACCCATGGGTATTGCCCAGCAATGCCAAAAGAAGGACAGAGGCTACTGGATGTGGTTTAATTAGGACACAACTTTATTAGTAAATGCCTGGGAGCATCCAGGAGATAAAATTGTAGAGTGAAGGTAATTTCATAATCATTTACATATGTCCAGGAGGCTGCCCGCTCCTTTACCCAGCCTTGTCTGCAGCCTGATCTGCTGGGAGCTCCCAACCCCCCACTCAAATGAAGACTAAAGGGCGCTATAAAGAAGGAGGGATTGACTCCTTTCTGTACCAGTCATTCAAGTCCCAAACCCAGCTGTTTCTCTTCTTTAAGGGATGCCATCTTTAAGTTCTATCCCAGTCCATTTTATCTGATTATCTAGTTAGTACCTGCACTAGAAGTCCACCACAAGGAGGCACCAGCAATTAGCTTGAGTGCCTTTCCCCATATCTAGCTGGGTTCCCAGACGTCTTCTTTAATATCAGCCAAAAAGGTAGCAATTCCCAAGTCTGACAGATGGAACCCATCCTCCCTGAATAATTCGGGGGCCCCATATGTTATGCCCGGATGAGACATACCGCCCCCCCATGCCACCTATGAATTTGGCCATCTCCCTCTTCACATATCTCCTAGCCTTGTTAACTCAATGGGCACTTCTCAGCTCCCTGCCGCATTCTGCATCGCAACATGTTCAACCAAATAATTTTTACGCCTGGAAAAAGTTCCAGGATCTGCCCTAAGTCCTTTTTAGCTCTGAGCATTAAATCTGCTTCCATGCCACCAAAGTGTACAGAAAAGGCAAACGCTGGTCCCATAACACAGTCCTCCTCCCACATCAACTCAGGACCTCTTCTTCACCAAATGTATAGCCCCCGGTTCCAAAGCTCTTCTAGACTGATCTCTGCAGGATCCAGGTACTGGCTCGCTGGTCCTAAATCCCTAAAACACACTACCAGGAATACAGCCTTGAGCAAGACCACCTCTTAGCCACAATGATACATGGGATCTAGGATCTGTATCTCTTCCTGAAGCACAGCATAAACACCCCCTTTTTTAACCAAACTCCATTCCCCAAATGATCACTGCCACCCATACGGTGAAGAAATCCAGAAATGGTATATCCTGCACTATCCCTTTTTGTTTGCCCATGGGGGTGGGGTGTCATTTCTGGGCACCTACCTGCCCCAGGAAAATATCCCAAAACCTGAAACATCCACATGGATCTTTCAATTAACCTCCCCACATAGCAGGTAACAGTATGATTTTCTAGCCCTTAAACAGGCAACACCCCTTCCCCAACCAACCAGCAAGAACCAGCTCCAAACTCCTTTAATTTTGGGTCTGTGCTGGGCCACAGTGGGCCACACATTGCATGCCAACTCAGGGGAGGTGGCAGTGGTGTAAACTTGCCCCTCGGGTTTGGAGACTAGATCTGGAAGGGGACTGGTTTCAGGATACGCCTCAGATGCCACCAAGGCGACAGAGAGATGCCAAATCTTCAGCGCTGCAGCCCAACCTTATGATCAGGAAATAGCTTCTATTGCTGGTTCAGTTTATTACGCTTCTGTTTTTACATATCTGCCAGTTCTTTTGCTGCGACTGCTGTTGTCATCTGAGAAACCTGCTCCAGTCTGTCCTCTTCTATTTTTGTCTCCTTATAAATAGCCCCATAAGATCGCTATCCTCTATTGCTTCAGCTCTCCCCTGCCAGTGACAATGCAGGGTTATTAGGGCCGGGCATTGGTGCCATGACTGTGGCAGATTACTCAGGGAAGGGCTTTGGAACCATGACAGTGAGGGGTTATTGGGGGAGGTCATCTGCCAGGTACAGTGCAACTTTCCTCTAATAAACCAGCAGTGTTATCATACCTGTGTCCCCCTCCCACACACCCAGCACTGTCACAGCACTGGTGTCCCTTTCCCAAGACCTCTGCAGCTTCCCTGAATGTTTCCTGGCTGCCATGGTTATCTCTAGGACCCCGAACCCATTGCTCTTTTCCCAGAGGAAGTTTGCTGGCTCTCCTACTGTGGAAGACACTTGTGGTCCCTGTATTCTTCCCCAGAAGGGCTACGCTAGGTGCATCCCGCACGCTGAGTCATATTCTGGGGGATAGTCACTGTAAAAAAAAAAAAAAAAAAAAAAAAAAAAAAAAGGTTGCTGGTACTCATATCTTGATAGTAAATTTGAAAAATGCCTCCCCCACCCCTCTTCTTTCTGTGGCGCACTCCTTTTCCCTGTTGATCCTGCCCCCAGCTGGGCAGCAGGGCCAGCAAAGGACAGGAGCCCCACCTCCTTTTCCCTGCGGACCATCACCAAAAAAACCCACTGTCTATAGTGATATGGCGCTAGATGGGCTTGAGATTCTGAAGACTCATTTTTGCCCTCTCAGTCCTGCCTGGGGTACCCACAGCCCCTACCTTCTCCTGCCCCCAGCTGGAGGACCAACAACCTTTTCCTCCTCTGCCACAACCAGGCTCTGGGTCCCCACTGCCTTTCTTCAGTTCAAACCTTGCAGAATGGTCCTAGCTTGTGATTTCTACTCCAGCATGTTAACCATAAAATCAGGCCTTGGGCACCCCTGACTACCCTTGGGTGCGAACCACGTGGGGAGTGGAAGGAGACACTGATCTTCCCCACGGCAGTCCATGGCTGTCAGTGAAGTGAGTTTCTTGCTCCTGCACATGGATTTGTAAATGCTAGGCCAGAGGGAACCATCATGACTATTAGATTGTCCTGCTGCATAGCATAAGGCAGAAATAACAGCCTGTGATTCCTGGGTCAAGCCCACCCCTTCGGTTAGAATCATAGTGCATCTTATCTGCTAAGACATCCAGTCATGATTAGAAGACTCCACCTGCCACATCCCAAGCTAAGTTGTTCCTGTGGTTTAATTACCTGAATGTTAAAACTCTGCGACTTATTTCTAATATAATTTTATCTGGCTTCAGCATCCAACCTGCGAATCTTCTGCATTTGTCTGACAGATAAAGAGCCCCCGACTATCAGAAATTATCTCCCCATGGCAATACTCTGAGTGTAATCAAGTCACTTCTTAACCTTCCCTTTGATAAAGGAATAGATTGAACATCTTACGTCTCTGGCTGCAAGGCAGGTTTTCCAGACCTCGAATCATTCCTGTAGCTCTAATCTGAACCCTTCCCAAAGAGTAAACCTCTTTTTCTAAGTGTGCACATGAGAACTGGGCACCACACCCAAGAAAGGTCTCACCAGTGCTGTACAGAAAAGTGCTTTCACTTCCCCACTGCTCCGTCCCTGCATATGGACTGGAGCGGCAGCTTTCCTGGGACTCCCTGGATCCCACAGAGCATAGCTCCCACCTTGTCTGCCGCTAAGGCGCTAATCCATTTACAAAATGAAATTGGCATGAGAAGGATGAATTTCTTTGTACGGCTCCAAAGTGCTCTCCAAATGATCTCATTTATCTTTGCGGCTGCTGCAGCAGCAGTTCAAATCCTCAGCTCTCCTGGCTTTGGCATCAGATGACTTCATATTTTCAGACCAGTCCAAGTTCTTTGTTTCTCTCCAGTTCTTGCTTTCCCACCGCATCCTACTGCCGCACTTGTCCCTTTCAGATGGAGCTGCAGGCCTTTATATGCTTCCACAGCTGGGCGGGGCTCTTGGCAGCTGCAGGTCCTCAGCTCAATGCTGCACAGTGAGATGTGAAAGCAGGTGCAAGCACCCTGGGCAGTAGAAGCCAGGCTACAATGCAGACAGTGCTCAGATGGAATTGTGAGAGCTTGGTCTGAAAGGAGCAAACAGCGGGGCCGGCATGTTGTGCTCCCTTCTCTGTGCCCAATCCACAGAGTATATGGGCTTGTTACATCTCACAGCTGCAAAGTCTGGATCTTTAAGGAAAGCTGCAAAGTCTATTGCCTGCTAGGTCCCTAGGCCTATCGCTGGTGTTGGCTCAGAAGTTGGCCAGCACCCGAAGGTGGATGGAGTCTGGAAGGGAGGAGGTTGGAAGTGGGGACTTGGATATGGGTGTGCAGAGACTTTAGGGGGTTGGAAGGTGTGTCCAGTACCATTGAAGAACGCAGAACAAATAGAGCTGGAGCAAGGAAAAATAAGGCTAAAAAGTTGGACTGATGGGGAGAAGTGTATGGGAGGGAAGGGCTGACGATAAATGGAATGTGGGACAGAGTGGATGAGGCTCATAGATGACTGAGTGGAAATAAGCTATGGGAAAGAGCCTGCCTTGGTAACTGATTGGCTGATCAAAATACTGTTTTCTTTCACTGGATTCTGTGATTTGAAGGGGGTTATAGGAGATGGGGGATGCAGGGCAGAGCAGAAATAGTGGTCATGGGTTCATGACTGAAGAATGAATACTCAGAGCTGACCCTGCCAGGTGGCTTGGCTAAACACCATACATTAAGAGTAATGATAAGTGGCAATTGGTTAGACAGGGTCAGAGGTTTAGTGGATACTGCAGGGAGTGACATTAGATTTGGTTTTCATTTGCATCTTCATTAATGCCCTGAAAGTACAGAGGAAAAAGCATGTTGCTGAAATTACAGATACTAGTAAATTCACCGAAAAGGGTCTTTTTAAAAAAAAATGGGAAATGACAAAACAAACTGAAAATTTTCAGTTAATTTTTCCTTGTTCAGCCTATTTCCCCTCTCCCAACCCCCCTTTTTTCATTCCATAACTTTTCAAAATGTTGCCCACTTTGGATAAATTACAGAGCAGCAAAAGGAAAAATCTGTCACTGCCATTTGGTGACATCCAAAGTGGGAAATATTTTGAAATGTTATAGTGGGGGGTGGGGAATGGGGAAGGAAAACACTACCCTGGACTTTCTTCTTTTGATTCCCTTCAGGGGAGCAAAGGGGGATGGAGAAGAAAAAAACAAAGATTTGAAATATTAAAACAATATTTTGTGAACTTAAAAAAAAAAAATTGGCTGATTCCAAAAGCTACAAAATGCAACCAACTGCATCATTTCAACACGTTTTGTAAATAAAAAAAAAAATCTGTTTTAAATTTTGACCATCTTCTAGAGCAGTGGTTCTGCTGTGTCGGGACACATTACTGTGACAGGTGTGTCATGGAGAGCTGAGGAGATGGCTGGATTTAGGCTGGGGGAGGTGGGCTGGTGTGTCTGGAGAGTGGTGACATACCACCAAGCGTATCACGACCCACAAAAGGTTGAGAGCCACTGTTCTAGAGAGTCCATTGCTACCCTGCATCACTAATTGCTCCCATCTAGGATGTTCTCTACAGAGGATGCAGTGGGCAAAACACTAGTTGGGGTGATTCCTCACAAACTATTGAACATTTACATCTGCTCCTGGAGGCATGGACTGAGTTCCTCCCCCATTTTCCAGATGCTCCAGCTTCACCAGGAAGAGCATCACCGGGGCTCTGGGGAGGCAAATCTGCTCATTCTCAGCTGCTTTTTTGATTTTTCACACAAAAGAGGAGATAATGGAGTCCCCAGGTCTCTGAGCTGCCAGGCCTCTGGCACCAGATGGTATGTGAACTAAACATCACAGCTCAGTATGAGCAGAAGGGCTGGCCTCTACTTTGGCCCTTCATTGGGGCTGTGAGAATTTAATTTTCATCTGAAAAATGTCTCTGGCCTTTCTGTGAAGGAACTTCCTGAATGTGCCCCTGCACCAGGACTGGGTGTGGGGTCAGCTGACCAACCATGAGAAACTATGCAAACTGCCTTCATTCATTCCCATGGCTTGTGAATCTGAAACCTAATGACTAATATTTGAATGTCAATTTGAACTACCCGTCTGCTAAACATTTTAGCTGAGGCATGGTTCCCTGCTGGAGTTTCCTCAAATGCAGGGAAGTGTGAAGTGCGCCTAGAGCCAGCATAAACAGATGCTGTGCTACTTTCACCGCAGGAATATGTCTGTGTGTGCAGTGGCTGAAATGTGCAGCGCTCTAGACACCCCCAGCGGGTGTATGATCTCCTGGGGACTATAGCCAGTCGTTCTGAGTAAGAACAGCCCCCAAGGTGAAGGAGAACTTTATCCAGAGCAGTGAATCAGGGATCCTGTTATTGGTTCTTGGCAACTCCTATCTCCCCTTCTTCTGGGCGGCAAAGGTGGTTATGTGGGCGTGGGGGAGGAGTTATCCTGTGCCAGTCCCAGTCTACTTGATGTTCCTGAATTCTGGTAGGAAAGTCAACAATGGAGCAGCCAGGGCAACCCTCCTCCCTCTCCTGCAGTACCACTGGTGATCGGAGGTGGGGGACGCAGGGGACAGAGTGCTCGGGATTCTCCCAGGTCAGACTGGTGCTGCACCATAGGAGGTTGTGCCTCCCACTGTCCTCTGCCATCACTGTGCCGACTCCACACCTCTGTATAGGACTGCAGGGCACCGCTCTGGAGGCACCATTACTACCCAATTTTTCTTGGCACAGTCACCCCTGGGGGCCACAACGTAGAGCCTCAAAGGGCACTAAGAAGGAATTTTTAAAATATATTTGCAGCAAAAGGAATCCTGACAGTAGTATTGCTCCATTACTAGATGGAAATGGTAGAATAATCAAAAATAAAGCAGAAAAGGAAGAAGTAGTCAATAAATATTTCTCTTCTGTATTTGTGGGGGAAACCAGATGATATAGTTTCATCATAGGATGGTGATAATACTCTTTCCATTCCACTCATATCTTTAAATAGAAGCTTGTAGCGGGGTGGTTTCCCCACTCTGGTAAGGAAAGGGTTAAAAGCCCTGGGAAAGGAGCAGCCAATCAGAGAAGACTGCTGCAAAGCCAATCAGGGTCCAGGAGCCCTGTGTAAAAGAGGGCTGCCGCTACAGCTTGAGGCATTTTTCCTCCGGTGCTTGGGATGAAAGGATGTGCTGTTTATAGGAAGCAGGACCTCTGTGTAGACTGCTGGGGCTCTGTGGGAGCTAGAGCCTGTAGGCCTGATACAAGGGGAAAAAATACCTGGAGGTGGCATGTATGTGGCCCAAGGGATCTGAAAGCCTGGAGGTGGAGGTTGAGGTCAAGGCGGTGCCAAAGCCTGGCACATAGGATACCTGGTCTGGGGCCTGGAGAAGTGGACAGGCTGGGTACCATCCCATCTCCTCACCAGATTGCCAGTGGGCGGCAAAAGACTAGTGGCAGCCATGGACACTGAGTGGTCTGCTGGACTTGATCCTGCTCTGAAAGAGAGAATCTTGGCTACGGGGTTGAGGTGCCACCCAGAAACCAAAAGAAATGGCACACAGGTCACTGGATGGATGTGCACATGAGCTATTCCCCAGAAACATCACTAAGAGGTGCCTGTCAGGTGAATCCCATGCCAGCAAACATCTACAAAGCTACTGATGTTAGATTTTTAAATCAGCAGGGCCAGAGAGCTTGCACCCAAGAGTTTTAAAAGAGCTGTCTTAGGAGCTCACTGGACCATTTATTCTGATTTTCTAGAAGTCTTGGAGCACTGGGGAAGTTCCAGAAGACTGGAAGAAAGCTAATTTTGTGCCAGTTTTTTAAAAAAAGGTTAAACAGGATGATCCAAGAAATTATACACCTGCCAGACTGACAATGATCCCAGGCAAAATCATGGAGCAGTTAATATGGGACTCAATTAATAAAGAATTAAAGGAGAATAAGGAATTAATGCAAATCAACATGTGTTTATGGAAAATAGATTCTGCCAAACTAACGTGATATCTTTTTTTGATGAGATTACAAGTTTGGTTGATAAATGTAATTGTGTTGATGTAATATGCTTAGACTTTTGTAAGAGTTTCTCAGGTATGGTAGAGTGGACCAGGATGGCACTTCCTCTACACCCCCCTGGGCTCTGCCATGCCCCCCCCCAAGTTTCCTCCGTGCTCACATGGGGGGGTGTCCCACAGTCTGGGGCTCAGCTCTAGAGCCCCCTCATGTGTGATATGCATTTTACTACGTGAGCACTCACTCCTCCCCACCTCAGGAGCATAATCCCATTTAGTGAGTGGGACCCGACTCACCCCAGGTCCCCTATTGAATCTGTGCCTTCCTGCAGCATACCATGGGGTACCTCCCAAGTCATCACACTGTGAAGCTTTCACTGAGCCTCTGCCTTCACTAAGGGGCGGTGCCTAAGCTGGGCTGTGGCTCAGAACCAGGCAAGCACCATGCGCAGTCCCATTTCTTAGCCTCATTGGCTTCTCTTGCAGCAAAGAGGGCTGGTAGCTTGGTTCTCTCTGCCTCGCTTCTGGTACTGTAAGTGCAACAAGAACACACAGTCCTTCCCGTTGAAGGAGGCAGCAGTTCTCTCCGCCTCCAGATGGAGAAGCAGGGTGACTGACTAGGCCTGCAAACGCCCAGTGTAACAAGGATGGCTTAGGACTCTGCTCTCTCCCTCCCCATCCTGTCCAGGCCCAGCACGCTGTGGAATAGCAGACAGAACGCAGCACAGGGCATTGTCTCCTTGCCACTGAGGGCAAAGTTCTACTGCCTCTCCCTGCTAACCTCAGAGCTCTTTACACTATGAATTAATAATGAGGAGAGGCCATTTGTGTTTAGAGGGGACAATGTATGATTTCCAGATTTTATCCCAGGCTCCACTAGCTCAATCTGCTTTGCTGCCTGAGCTTCCTTCAGGAGATGGATACATTTAGATAAGTGGAGAGACAAATGCACCAGTGGGGAGTAGGAAACACTGACAAGGTGCTGTACAGCTGGAGGGAGATGAGCATTCGGGAGAGACAGACTGACAATGAGATGCATGCGGACTGAGTGACAGGCGGCGCTGATGTGATTAGTTACAAAATGAGAGAATGAAACCCAACAGATTCCGACAGGTTCCAGTTGAAAGTCTGTGGCTCCCTGACTTCTAAATAAAGCTGCTCCTTCCAGATCCCCACTGGAGCAGACATCACACTCCATCACTTCCCAGTCACAAGAAATTAAGCCCAGATTTCAATGTACTAGAGAGCTCTGGGGGGGCAGCAGGCTCTGGTGAAAATTCAGCATGTGTCAAGTTCAAAGCACGGCTATCCAGCTCCCGGAAGGGGAAAACTCCTCCTGGCAGCAGGAGGGAGGTTTCCTGGACAGATGCATGCACAGCCTCGACCTCCCCTTGAAGCTGCATATTACACTTGTTAATGGGCTTCTTGTTGCTGAATGGATTCCTTTATTTATTGATCTGATTTTGAATGCCCCATCACAAGTCTTGAGGCACATTAACGCAATTCTACAATCACCTCACGACCCACCCCAGCCTGCAGCCTCCAGCCCACAAAGAAGCAGGCCTCCGTCTCCTCAGCCAGCTGTCCTAAACAGCACCCTGTGCTCTGGCTGAGTCAGCAAATTTGGGTTCTTTAAAACCCAGAAGGAAGCCAAGCAGCAAAAATTAATGTTTGTATGCCAATGCAAGAGCCTGGGTAAGAAAATGGAGGAACTAGAGCTACTGATAGAGGAACTGAAACCAGATATTATAGGAATAAGAGAAACATGGTGGAATAATAGTCATGACTGGTGTACAAGTATTGAAGGCTATGTGCTCTTTAGGAAAGACAGATATAGAGGTAAAGGGGGTGGAGTAGCATTGCATATCAATGATGAGGTAGACTGTAAAGAATTAGAAGTGACGGAATTGATAAGTCAAGGTCTGTCTGGGTAAAAATCACATTGGGAAAGAAAACTATTAGAGCAGGGGTAGGCAACCCCCGGCACGCGTGCCAGCAGTGGCACACAAGCCCATTTGGAGCGGCACTCGGCATCCTCTGTGGTGCCACAGAAATTGCCACTCCTGCCACCAAAAACACTCCAAGTGGCTTCTTCCAGGGGCGGCTGCAGTGCGGAGGTCCCTGCCACGTCCATGCCCCAGGATACCATGTAAAGAAGCCGCCCAGAGCAACTCCTCTCTGTGGTGTGCTGCCATCAAAAGGAGCGACTCCAGGCAACTTCTTTCCATGGTGCACCTGGGGATAGGGGTCCCCAGGCACGCTGCTGAGAGGAGCCCCTCCAGGTGGTTTCTTTCTACGAGTGGGCCATCGGTACCAGCTGAGGGTTGAGGAGGAGAGGCCAGCACAGGGATCGGCAAAGATTGCCAACCCCTGTACTAGAGTTTATTATGGGATAGTGCTTGGAGTGTGCTACAGACCACTGGGATCTGATTTGGGCATGAATGGAGACCTCTTTAAGGCCATTATTGAAGTAAATACTACTGGGAATTGGGTGATTATGGGAAACTTTAACTTCCCAGATATAGACTGCAGGATATATGCTAGTAGTAATAGCAAGGCCCAGATTTCCCTGGATGTGATAGCTGATGAATTTCTTCACAAGGCAGTTATTGAGCCAACAATATGGCATGTCATCTTGAATTTGGAATTGATGAGTAGTGAGGACCTCCTAGAGGAACTGGTTGTAGAAGACAACCTTGGTTTGAGTGACTGTGAGCAAACTCAGTTCAAACTAAATGGAAGGATAAACAAAAATAAATCTGTGACTCGGGTCTTTGACTTCAAAAGGGCTGACTAAAAAATTAAGGGAATTAGTTGGGGAAGTGGACTGGACTGAAGAATTCTTGGACCTAAAGGTGGAGAAGTCTTGGAATCACTTCAAGTCAAAGTTGCAGGAACTATCTGAAGCCTGCATCCCAAGGAAGGGGGAAAAATATCATAAGCAAGAGTTGTAGACGAAGGTGGATGAGTAAGCATCTCAGACAGGTAATTAAGAGAAAGCAGAAAGCCTACACAAAGAGGAGCCCCGCACACCTTAAGAGGCAGACAGACGGGAGCTCCTCTTTGCAGCTGAGAAAAGCACCAAGCACCATCTCCAGCTGCAAAAGATTGCGGCTCATTCTGGCTGGCACCTGTTAAGGGAGCCACAGGAGAAATGCTTTCTCTCACATGCACAAGCTTGCCTGATAATCAAATGTCAAGCCTTTAGGGTAGGGGTCTCAAACACGCAGCCTGCGGGCCACATGCGGCCTGTGGTGCTCCCTCCTGCAGCCTGCAACAAGACCGGGTGTTCAGGGGTTCCCTACCCCTGGCCGGCTGTTCAAGTGGCTGCACCCCACTGGCTAGGAGCTGGCAGCCAGGCTGCGGCAGCCTGCCTCCCACCTGGGATCCTGCCAACGGCATGTTGACAGTGCTTTCTTCCAGGCCGCGCCCCCTGCTCCCTTTCCCTGCATGGGCCTCAGCAGCCACTGCTGGGCAGCTGGGGAGGAACCACCACCACAGGGGCGTTGCTGCCCCCAAAATGGGTTCAGAGTCTGGGCCCAAGCCCACCCCTGGGCCCGATCCGGCCACCAGGAAGAGGCCTGATCCAGCTGCAGGCAGCCAGCCACGGCCGAATCAGACTCTACTGCCACCGGCCTGTGGCCTGGCCCCAAATTGCCAGCCTCAGCCCTGGTGGGGGTCGCAGCGGGCCGCCAGGGTCGGCTGAGCCCAGATTGCCAGCCCCGGCAGGAGCTGCAGTCAGCCACTGGGGTTGGCTGCGTCCCAGATTGACAGCCCTGCCGGGGGTCACAGTTGGCCGCCATAGCTCTGCCCGGTCCTTTCCTTCTCTTTTTCTTTTTTTTCTTTCTTTCTCTTCCTTACATCTCTCTTTTTTTCCTCTCTTTTTTTTCTCTTTCTCTCTCTTCCTTCCTTCCTTCCTTCTCTTTCTATTTCTTTTTCTCTTCCTTCTTTCATTTTTTCTCTTTTTTTCTTTCTTTCTCTTCTTTCTTTCTTTCTCTCTTTCTTTTCTTTCCTTCTTTCTTTTTTCTTTCTTTCTCTTCCTTCCTTCATTTCTTCCTTCTTTTCTCTTTCTTCCTTTCTCTTCCTTCCTTGTTTCCTTCCTTCTTTCTTTTTTTTTAAAAAAACTGTTAAAAGTTTAATTTTAATTAAAAACCTTTTTTAAAGATTTGTTTAAAAACTTTCTAAAATTGAATTTAAATTAAAAATTCATTCAAAATCAATTAATTAAACCCAATTAATTTTATTTACAATCACTTTGAATTCAATTATTTTTAATTTCATTTTAATTAAATAAACTAGTGGCCTATCAGGGTTTTAAAAACTTTTGTATGAAGAGGTTTCAGTGATGCAGCCCTCGGACCAATATCCTAGTCCTCATGTGGCCCTCGTGGTGATTTGAGTTTGAGACCCCTGCTTTAGGGTATATTTATCCTCTCTATACATGCATCCCCATCCATACTGCATGCTCAGACATCTAGTATCTCTTTTAAATGTGCAGGGTACCCCGCATCTGTGCTTCGTAGGTGCTTCACAGAGCCGCTTGCATCAAATACTGTATTCTCACAGGGCTGCCAACAAACCTTCCTCACCCCTTCACTCCATACAAGTTTGCAGGAATGCTTCACTCAGCTGCTGCTCTTCCCTCTGATCTGTAGTGATATATTTAATTACATCTGAGTTAGCCCCTGCTAGGCATGTGGGGTTGAGATCCGGAGCTGGCGAGGAGGGCTGCGGGGAGCAGAGAAGTGGGTGGGGGTGAGATGGTTGCTGGGGGATGGGTAGGTGGGGGTGTGCCTGCTGGTGCTCAGCATCCTGAAACCACTTCTCTTGGCAGCATAAGACCTGCCTTTCAAGCCTCCACAGGCCTCACCCTTTATGTGCTGGCTACTGATAGGCACACACCACTTCCTAAGCCTCAGCATTCCCTGCAGTGCTCACTGGTCTCAGCTCTTCACTGCTAGATACTCACAGAATTAACAGGTTTGCTGTCCCCAGAGAAACAGTACATGCGCAGTTCGAGTGTTACCACCAATGGTCAGATCTCTTGTAACACCACAGTTCTGAGATATATTTATAGTGTGAAACAATAATAAATTTAAAGGCTCAGATTTAAGAGATGATGGGTAGGGATAACAATGAAAATAGAAATAATTGCATATAAAACAAAATGTATAATCCATTTTCTAGTGTCTAAACTTATCTTTCACAAGCTAAATCCTTGTCTAAAGTAGTTGTCACGTACAGCAATTTCCCCAAATCTCTAGCCAATGTGGCTGGGATCCCTCTTTCATGAATGCAGAGAATTATAGCCCCTCAAATCTGTTGTTTGTCCACAGAGTCAGGATGACCCTTGAGTCTATTCCCTGCTGTGCAGACTTCACATTCCTTCACATCCTTGTGTTGAGGTTGTATGGAAACGTGGCCTCCCCTGTGTTTCATTTACATGTGACCTGAGGTAGACAGGTGAATGTATATCCTTCATCTGGCAGAATCCAGCTTGTCAACCCAGCCTTGATTCGGATTTTAAAATGTATTTTCCATTATATGTACACAACTCCTTATACAGTGACGGTTCATGCATTTCACAACGACATTAATGGCTAGTATGATGCTGGCTTTCGTTTAAGAGCTCACATCACCTTCTTTATAGTTACATACTATGAAAGCAGTGTGCTGAGGTAGTGAGTTTGTCAGGCCTCATAAGAGCAACTGTTTATAGAACATTGAACACTTTTTCAGTTGGCATTGACCAGTTTTTAGTCACATTGGGTCATACCAAATTGGAACTTCTTCAGAATTTTCAGAATCAAAAATATCTATTTCAGGTTTTTCCCAATACACATTGCAAGTGAGTGCCTTAATCATTGAGCTAAAGGTTACAGCATGGACTATACCACCACCACTACCTGTTCTTCCTCTCTCTGTTGTATCAATGGTCCAAACTACTTGTTTTAAATGTATGTATAGTTTCATATCAACTGAAATCAGGTGTCATGACCCACCAGCCTACAGGTTCATGGGAGCAGCCACACTCCAACCTGCCACGTGGCAGCCTGTTGATTACTGCTTACCTGGGACCCGCATAGCTCAGCTCTCATGGGAAACGTGGTCCCTGACGTCTGGTGGGGTTCCAGGGTGACTGACTGGCCTGCTGCCCCTACTTAAGACATAAGCAGTGTAAGGAAGCAGTCTGAACTATGGTGCTCCAGTGTAGGGTTAAAGCAGATTTTGTGATGCGCAGGCCGTGGCGCTTGCGCCCCCCATGAGCAACCCGACCGTGAACTGATGCTGGGCTTCATGCCCAAAGCACCAGCTGGAGCCAGTCTCCTTTGGGAACTGGCTGGGGCCTGATATAAGGTGTTTTGCTATTTTTTTGCTGTTTCGTAAGGCTTGGTTGTGATGTATTCTTTTTATCTGTTCCCTCAAGCTACCTCAGCCTTGGGCCTGAGCGTGTGAAGGGAAAGTGGGCTTGATCACCCTGCCCTCTCCTGATATGCTATACATTAGCATAGCCACTGGGAACCTGTGGACTTTGTCGTAGGACAATGGACCAGGCTGCTTCGGTAACCTAGGACCAAGGTGCTTTGGGAACCTCCTCGTGGTCGTCCGCGGTCATCAGGGGTCCCCGGCTGCTGAAGGGATGTAAGCTCTGACCACTTACTACTTTGCTTTGCTTGCTCAGGGTTACTCACCCTGGCATTCAATAAAAATCATCCATCTTTCAATGGTCTTTGACTGTCTGGTAAATCTACACACAAGCCAACCTTTTGAGGTACAGTTTGGGGAAACATCCACCCTGCTTGGGAGTATGTACCTCCCGCTCTCTCTCCCCCAGCTTGATTTCCCAGCATCTGACTTGTGATTCCTGATCACCAGTTTGTCTCCTGCTTGTGACATCATTGCATCTTGACCCAACTGACTCTTGACTCCTGCCTCATGACTGTGGACTCACTCTGACTACTGTCTCTTGCCTCCAATGATCCAGCTGTGTTGTTGCATTTTTCACTGAATAAACTATTCACATGAAATTTTTTCCCAGCTCTAATTATAGCCTCGCTCCTCAGCTGTTTTAGGCTCTTTAACAGAAAGCCCTAAGTAACAGCCAAGCCCAGGGATGCATAAGAATTTGTCCTTTTAAAAATTAGGTAAGAGCAAGGATCAGAAGTGACGAACATGGAGGGATGTAGAGGAGGGCCTTCAGAGAAGCAGGTTACCAAGGAGACTGGTTCATTTGACCCAGTAAAGGTTGGTCTACTGCCAATTTTTGCACTGATTTAACTACACTGGTAGAAAAACCAATGTAATTAAATTGGTGCTTGCCCCTTCTATGGGTGGTGCTATGTTTTCTGCAGTGCCATAGCATGGCTCAGAAATCCAACAGCACCCAGACCATCATTCTGAAGGAACAGGCAGAACTGGGTGAGAAGAAAGGACTGAGGAAAGTAGGCTTGTAAACAGAAGAAGTGCCTGACGGAGATGAAGTCCCCTCCTCCCCCCAACTACTTTTCCATCCAGCTGCCACAGATCCCATTCCCTCCCTGACAAGGAAATTGCCTGCATCTCCAGACACCTCCAGGTAACCTGCCTTTCCTGAGTCCTGGGTTATGAAGGCTCCATCTTCCCTTTGAATCTGAAATGTGGATAAAGCAATGTTGGCAAGGTAATTATCCGTGCCTGTCAAACATTGCACTTGGGTTGCTGTCTGCAGACAGCTGGAGAGTGATGAATCCCTTTGTGCTCCTGGCAGCTTTGGATTTGCTCCAGGAAAAGGTGCAAAAAGAAGGGGAAATTCTCTATTAACATTCCCCCCAGCACTGATCTTACTGACTTATATCATCTATTTATGAGAAAAGGCCTCTGCCAGAGCCTGAGAGAGGCCTACAACCAGGTGCCAGAATTTGAAAAGAGCTCAAGGCTTGATCTTCAAGGGCCCAGCACCAACCACTGGGGCAAGATTTTCAAAACACAGCCAACAGAGACCCAGAACGTGCTGAACCCTTCTGAAAAATCTGGCCCTGGAGACCTATCTGATAAAGAAATCTCTACAGTAGCATGGACCTTGGGGCAATGATCCACTTGTGAATATTAACCATGGCTGAGAACATATGTCATGGAACAGTACATTTAGTGTGCAACAGCTGCTCTTTGGTATTCCTGTTGGATAGTGGATCATATCCAAGGGTTTTTACTGTGCACAGTCTGGATACGAGTCTCAGGTGCCCCAGCTTGCTCTTTCCTTCTATCTCCCTCTGTATATCTCTGAACAGGAATATACATCTGCAGAGATTGTTTATTTATGTCCTTAGAAGTGTGTCCTGAAGTTCTTAGGAGCGGATGTTGTGAGAGATACTGCAAATGCATGCAATATCTCCGGAGACTGTATTGTATGAAGTTTATGAGCAGTTTGTGTATCTCTGTGGTCCAGGGATTATTCCAACTCCGGGGTGGAAATGATTACCACAACTCAGCTGAGAACTAAAAACAGTAGGGGGTTATTTAGGTGAATCACTCCATTTGTAAACACTTCCAGAGAGGCACCAAGCCTTAGAGAGGCTTCCATGTAGTGGGTCAAACTGGATTTTCCAGAAACAATAAAAGATGCTGGGTTACAGGTTCTTCTTTCTGATCTACCAAACGTTCAGGACCTTCTCATAGACTCATAATCTTTAAAGCCAGAAGGCTTAAAGCATGATCATTTAGTCTGTTCTCCTGCATATCACCGGACACAGAACCTCATCCAGCCCCTCCTGTGATAGATCCAGAACCTATGGCTGATTTAATAAAGTCATAGAATCATAGAATTGGAAGGGACCACATGAGGTCATCTAGTCCAACCATCTGCTAAAAGCAGGACCACTCACACTAAATTACCCCAGCCAGGGTTTTGTCTAACCGAACCTTAAATATCTCCAAAGATGGAGATTCCACCACGTCCCTAGGTAACCCATTCCAATGCTACACCACCCTCCTAGTGAGAAAGTTTTTCCCAATATCCAACCTTGACCTACCCATCTGTAATTTGAAACCATTGCTTCTTGTTCTATCCTCTGTCACCACCGAGAACAGCCTAGCTCCTTCCTCTTTGGAGCACCCTTTCAAGTAGTTGAAGGTCGCTATCAAATTCCCCCTCAGTCTTCTCTTCTGCAGACTAAATAAGCCTACTTCCTTCAGTCTTTCCTTGTAAGTCATGTGCCCCAGCCCCCTAATCATTTCCGTTGCCCTCCGCTTGACTCTTTCTAATTTGTCCACATCCTTTCTGTAGTGGGGAGCCCAAAACTGGACACAGTATTACAGATGTGGCCTCACCATTGCCGAATACAGGGGTATTATCCCATCCCTCGATCTGCTGGCAACACTCCTACTGATGCGGCCCAATATGCCATTGGCCTTTTTGGCAACAAGAGCACACTGTTGGCTCATATGCAGCTTCCTGTCCACCATAACCCCCAGATCCTTTTCTACAGTGCTGCTACTTAGCCGATCAGTCCCCAGCCCGTAGCAGTGAATGGGATTTTTCCGTCCTAAGTGCAGGACTTTGCACTTGTCCTTGTTGACGCTCATGAGGTTTCTTTTGGCCCAGTTTTCCAATTTGTCTAAGTCTCCCTGGATCCTGTCCGTGCCCTCCAGCATGTCTACCATTCCCCCCCAACTTGGTGTCATCCGCGAACTTACTAAGCACGCAATCTATCCCAAGTCCTCAAATCATGAATGAAAATCTATGAGTTACAGAGAATCCCGCATTTGCACTACTATAAACCAGCAAGTGACCTGTGCCCAATACTGCAAAGGAAGCTGAAAAAAATCCAGGGTCTCTGCCAGTCTGAGCAAGAGGGAAATTCATTCCCAATCCCAAATATATCAGTCATTTGGGCCACGAGTATATTGGCAAGACTCACCAGCCAGATGACTGGGAAAAATTCTCTGCAGGAACTCAGAACCCTCCCCATCTATTGCCCCATCTATGGCTGTTGGGAATATTTACTACTAGTCACCAAAAGGGCATGTGCCACTGCAGGCAATCGTGTCCTTCCATCCCCTCCATAATCTTATCAAGCTCAGTCTTGAAGCCAGCTTGCTTTTTTGCTCCCACTTCTTCCCTGTTGCGGCAACCCGATCCAGCCAGCCCCAGCGGCCGTGGCACAGAGAGGCACAGCTCTGCAGGCAGAGAGAGGGATGAATTAAAAAGCTTTTGTTTGGTGAGGCTAAGCAAGGCAAGCGTCTTGACTCTTCTCTTGTAAGGTAGGTTCTCTATTCTTCTGATCATCCTCGTAGCTCTTCTCTGCACCTGTTCTGGTTTGAATTAGTCTTTCTTAAACAAGAGAGTCCAGAATTTCACATAGTGTTCCGGATAAAGTCTCTCCAGTGCATTTCATAATGCCAATCACATTTCCCTATATCTACCAGAAATACGATGCCTGATATATCCTGGGATTTCATTAGCATTTTTCATAGCCACATTACACTGGTGGCTCATAGTCATCCTGTGATCAACCAATACACCCAGGTCTTTCTTCACTTTGACTATTTCCAACTGATTCATCCCCAGGTCATAGCAAATATTCTTGTTGTTAGTCTCCAAGTGCATGACCTTGCATTTTGCACTATTAAATTTCATCCCACTGCTATTACTTTAGTTTTCAAGGTCATCCCGATCTTCTTTTATGATATTCTGACCTTCTTTCATATTGGCAATACTTTCCAACTTTGTGTCATCTGCTAATTTTATTAGTACACTCCCACTTTTTGTGCCAAGGTCATTAATGAAAATGCTAAATAAGATTGGTCCCAATACTGATTCCTGAGGAACTCCACTAGTAACCTCCCTCCAGCCTGAGAGTTCGCCTTTCCACATGATCTTTTAACCAGTTCTTATCCACTTTTCCATTTTCATACTAATTCCCTTTTTCTCCAATTTAATCAATAATTTGCCATGTGGAATTGTATCAAATGCCTCCCTGAAATCCAGATAGAGTAGGTCTGTGCTATTTCTTTTGTCTAAAAAAAATCAGTTATCTTCTCAAAAAAGATCTCAGGTTGGTCTGGAATGATCTTCCTTTCATAAAACCATTTTATATTTTACCCCAATCTGTCCAATGGCCCCAACCCTTGTGGAAGGATTGAAAACACTTTGACCTTCTAGCCCCCATAAGACTGATGAATGACCTTTCAGCATGTGGCTAGGAACTTTTAACATGTGTTTTCTTTTTGTCATCTTTTACCATAAGAATAAATGTGCTTGCTTAGAAAGAACTTTGTGGTAACTTATAACTTCTGGTAATGCCCTGTCCATAGCTCTTGGTGAGAGAAAGCAAAGCAGAAGTCCTGGCCTTTAGGCAGGCAGGTTTGTTGGGGATATCTCAGCACAATCCAGGGAGCTGTGCATCCTTAAAACCCCCAGTCAGAAGTGAGAAAGAAATGGGTCAACTGCCTAAGACAAGTAGAACCTGGGAGGTTGAGAGCTAAAAACATTAAGTGGCTGTCCTTACAGGACCATGGAGGGAGACCACAGGAGAAGTTATCCTTAGATGGTGACAACAACATCACTCTGATTTGATGGAGGGGGCTAGGAAGAAGAAAAGCTGATTTCCTGCCCATGCCTTTTTCTCTCCTGAAGTCACAACATTTGGGTGAAGATCATCTGCAGTTTTTTGAAAGTATCACATGGTCACAAGGTGGAAGGTGGTTAGTTGTAGTGTCTAATCACAGAGCACCAGCCATTCTTAGCCAAAGGCTGTTTGAAACCCCTAAGGCATATCCTAGGACAAGTTCCTGACCATATCTTATCTTCTTCCTGCTGCAGCTGACTGTGACTGATGGGGGCAGAGCTCTCTGATGAGGACCTAGATGTGGTGAGTCATGCTTCTGGCACCTCTGGTCTGGACTGTTGTAATTCACTCAAACTGCTATAAATTGCTGGAAGATGGCACATCATGAAACAATACATCAAGGCCAGGTCTGCACTTAAAATTTTGGTTGGCATAGCTAGGTCAATTGGAGTGTGACCTAGCTGTGTTGGCTATATTCCAGGTGTGGGCATGACTATTCTAGCAAAAATGTTTTACTGCTGGTGAAGCTTGATAGACTCTGTTCCAACAATGGCACTCTTTTGCTGTACAATTTGTGCCTCCATTAGGAGGGTGTGCCAATAAGTCTTCACCAGTATAGATACCAGCAATCTCATTCTTGTGTCAACAAGACACAAATTAACAACAGATGTCAGCGTAAAGCCCTCATACACATGCTGCAGAGCTGGGGGTATCATTTTGAGCTGGGGGTATCATTCCCAGCTTGAGGAGACACACCTGAGATCGTTCTGATTGCGATAAAAAACTGAAAATAGAGTGCAGCCACCCCAGCTTGAGTAGCTAGCTAGTTGTCACCCTGAATATATTGCTGTTCAAGATGCTAGGCACATACTTGGGTGATCAGCCCCTCCTGCTGCTTGCTTCACCATGGATATACTCTATTTTTAGCATTCTAATTTAATTAGAACTGTGTGGGTATGTCTCCTTGAACTGGGAATCCAATGGCAACTCACTAGCGTAACTATTTCAACAGACTCCGCCAGCTCTCCTTTCACATCAGAGCCTAGTTTACAGTCTGGATTCTCCTAGGCATTCCTGGGTTGCGACCAGCCTGTCCCCATGCACCCAGGATAGGTTGCTCTATTGGGATCCTCTGCCAGGCACTGGCAACAGAGCCTTCTCAGCAGAGGACCTCAGCTCTGGAATTCCTGATAGAAGAAACCACATGAAACCAAACCTTGGTGTGTTCAGGTCATGGTGTAAATTGCTCCTGATCAGTGAAAACATCCACCCAACCCTGAATCAAACGTCTTACAAATATGTGACTATACAGTTCCCACAAACCAGTTGTCCCCCTCTCAGCCTTTGAGGTGCAAAAAGAGAAGACCACTTGTCTGTAACTGTGCATCACAAGCATTCATCGTGATAGGAGCCAAACAGAATCATAAATGATGGACAGACAGGATTAACATCAGTCACCTCTCCCCTTGGGCCTACCTTTTAAGCTGCTGTCCACAGAGGTGTTACTCAGGGGCTCTTTGCCATCCCCAGCTCAGAGAGTGTCTCCTGGGCAGGTCTTCACTATGGCAGCAAATTTGCCACCATCAGTTTGAACTTCCTGATAGACTGCTCGGGCATATGAAGATCTTCTCGGCCGATCATGAAGTTCGATCCCTGAACACCACCCTGGTAACTGGGTAGCACTGAGTCAGAGGCAGCCCCCACCCCACCCCCTTTGACTCAGCCCAGTGGACAAGTTGGGAGTTAGGCATTTGACCTGAGGTATGCATGTTATTTTAAGTAACTTACGTATCTCAGTTCAGCTCCCAGTGAAAAGGTCAGGCAGTGTAGACCTGCCCTCTGACTTCTCAGTTCAGTCTCAGGAAGAATTCTCTCTCTCATACTTTTTTATTTAAACAAAATCCTTTTCACTTCTCTGAACCTTTTCCAAATGAGTCATTCGCAGGAGCCGCTGCCTTTCTCCTGAAGGACTGGAGGGGAGAGTCTTTGAGTCTAAGTAATATTATTTTTTATTTATACAGCACAGCAAATGTTCATAGTACTTTTCTACACACAGAAGAACGCCAGGTCCAGTTTCTGATGAGTTTACAATCTGATTCAGAAAAATACTGTGCACAAGAAACACCAAAATCCCAGCCTGGGAGGGCAGAGACTATTGAATAGGAAAGTAACGCCAGCTGAGCTCTAAGAAAGGTTTGTTATGAAAGGAAGAGATATTTCAGGAGGGACTTGCTGTTGATCAGTTAAGAATCTGAGAAAAGCTCTCTCAATGTTCTCAACCTCCTAAAACTGAAACAAACAAAATAAATTATCATCTGTAGACAAACATTGCTGTGCTGAAATGTGTTCCTCTAGAGCTGTTCAGATTTACACTGGCACATTGCTAGCTCTCTATTGACTGTACCTACCATATTTTTAAGGTCGTGATGGGTAAATTATATTCACAGTTACTGGCCCGAGTGAGGCATGGTTTCTGATTCAGAGACTTTCCACCAACCCAAATCATACCAAATGTTAAGGGATTCATGTATGCTGAGCTGGTCAAGGGAGAAAAGTGGGTTTAGCAGTCATGATGGGGCTTGGGAATACAAATCAGACCAGTGTGAGATTGTGTCACCACTTGCTCTCTAGCCCTATGTGCCATATAGTGCTCTTTTACTATAGCTGCCGGCCTGTGAGGCTTCCAGACAGCCTACAAGCATGCAGATCACACCCTGAGTATCTCTGTGCTAGACAATCCTGGTTCAGCAGCTCTGATCCCATCACCCTGTGTACAGCCTCACTCTGGCTCACACCAGCCTGGGTTATAACCTGCAAGGTGACCCTTGGACTCCCAATTCCAATTTTTCCCCAAATCATGTGCTTTGTATTGTTCATTGCTCACCTGAAGAGTTCTGAGAAATAATATGGTTCTTTAGTTCCTCTAAAGACACAAAACCCACCAGCTTGAAACATTAACTGGAATTAACATTCACTTTCCTTCAAACACAGCCCTGTTGGTTTAAATTAGTAGTAAAAACAAATTTATTAACAAAAGAACACTGGCCTTTGAGTGCGTTCAAGTATAAAAGATAAAATTAGAAAGGATTACAAGGAAAAAATGTAAAAGCACGCATCTAAAAGTCTAAAGCTTAATCCAGCAAGGTGCCAGCTGTGTTTAGGATGTTTTTCTCCCCTGTCTTCAGTTCCTTCTTTGGTGGAAGGACCCCGCTTTCTCAGCTTGCGAAAGCTCTGTTCCCTTGCGTCTGTCTAGTGATGAATAGTTCCTGTCTTTGCTTATAGCTTCCAAAATTCAATGTCTTTGTTTCAAGAGGCAGGATGACCTTCTGTTGTTCTTGCTTTCCTGTGAGCTTCCTATCTCCTGTATGTAAATGGGAGCTTCCATTATTTTGGTTCTACCATGCTTAATTTACATAGGAGACAAGTAAACAGCTGCCTTCTCTCCTTTCTGGGAGGGAACCTCTGTTTCCCTGTTTGACCACAGACTTGAAAAGATATCATATTGTGTTAATACAGGCATTTCACAAAGATATTAA
Organism: Pelusios castaneus; assembly: GCA_007922175.1. NCBI lineage: Eukaryota > Metazoa > Chordata > Testudines > Pelomedusidae > Pelusios > Pelusios castaneus. The sequence goes on along the minus strand of ML686000.1, from coordinate 486,571 downwards.
TCACTAGTGTCACTGGCTTGCAGACCTCTATATCTTTATATAATATAGTCTACAGTCAGTTGATTTAATTGCTTAGCACTTGAGGTTCATCACCCCTACTTCCTGTCTTCATAGTTCACTGAGCCTTTAACATGGGTTCTTCTGAGAGTTACCCCTCAAAATAAAATTTACTCAAGCTGGGAGGAAGGCAACATGGAGTCTGGTGGGGAAAGTAAGCTCCATGCTTTTTCTATTTTCCCTCACTTGTCTTTGCTGATGTTCTGTTTCCTCCCATCTTCTCCCTCTGCTGTCTTGATGGTCCTTTTTACTGTTTATACATAATTCCTTTGTTTAGGGAAGACCTATTTAACAACTCCTGTGACATGCCTGGGTTTTACACACTTCAGTCAGAATACTAGCATGTATTCATAACTCTTACTATGCATCATATACATACATCATGCAAGAATATTAATGATCAGTGAGTTTTCAAATAATACTTCACAAGCAGGGGCATGCCTAGAAATTTAACATTGACCCCTTCCTCCTACCCCCAGGGAGGGGCACTCTCTTCCCCACTTCACTTCCCCAGCTCAAGCCCCAGGAGGACCTTGCTCTTCCTTCTTCCCCCCACTCCTCCTGCCCAGCCAGCAGGAACTTGCCTTTCCTTCCCACACCTCAGCAGAAGCTTGCTGTTTTCCCCCTTCTCCAGCATGATCCCAGTCTCCCCTCTCCACCACCACAGCTTCAGGGCCAGAAGAGTTATGTACCCCAACAATTATTGGAGGGACCTGTGCTCCTGCATTCTACCCCACCCCAATCCTGTGCATGTCCCTGCTCACAAGACATATATTAATGTTGATGCCCCTGGCTGCATCTGGGGTCGCGCACTGGGTAACTCGAAGGAGTGGAAGGCCATAGCGCCGATGAAGCTCCTTCGCTCCAGACTCAGAGGCAGCCGGGACACAATAACACCAACCATATAAGGATGTTCCCCCAGTTGCAGGAAGCAAAATAGATAACAAGCCTTGAAAGTACCAATGGAACTCGGTCAAAGTTTGTTCTCTAAGAGAAGGAGGAGAGTACTTCCACCGCGTACAAGGAGAAAAGTATTGAAGCAAACAACCTGTCTATATAAGGGTCACTGCAACGGGGGTGGGGTGCACATGATTTGAGACATGCCTGTCTCCGTGTGCCTGCTTGAGATCTCAAATAAATCTTAGTGTGCTTCTCCGCCCTGATGTGATTATTGGTGCTGCGCACTCCAGGCAATGAACCTAAACGAACTGTTCCTAGCTCCAGTCCGTACTCAGGCGTCCCACCTGCAACATTAAGAACATAAGAATTTTGTACCAAAGGTGTGGGGTGTGAATGCAAGGATGTTTGGGTTACAGCAGCATCAGGCCCTTTCTTACTTAACATTTTCATTAATAAATAAACAATTAAATAAATAAAATAAATAATTAACAACGCATTTAGTTATACAAAATAGAGAGGATACTAAATTGGGAGAAGTTGCAAACAATAGTGAGGACAGGAAATAAAACATTGAACTTAGGAACAGAGGTAGAAAATGAAATGAGATTTATTTTGGAAAGATGAGAGCTACCAAATCAGGAGGAAAACAATCCAGGCTTTAAGGGCAGTCCTCCAATTGCTGAGCGCCCTGAGCCCAGCCCAACAAACTAAGTGAGTATGTGTTTAACTGTAAGTACATGATTAGTTCAGGAAAACTGTTCAGATACTTACATTTAAGGATGTGTTTAAAACCTGTGCTGCATCAGGGACAGTGCATCAGCACTTTGTAGGATTGAGTCCAAGATGAAGCAAGGGATTGATGAAGAGACTCTCTGCTGAATTACCATGGAAGCCAAGTTATTGATCCACAGAGGACCTTCCCACTTATCCTGTGACAGCTTATTTTGCTTAGGAAACTTTGGTGAAGGACCTTGTCAAAGGCCTGCTGAAAGTCCAAATATACTATATCCACAGGATCTCCCTTGTCCAAGTTTGTTTACTCCCTGAAAGAATGTTAATAGATTGGTGAAGCATTTATAAAAGTCATGTCGGATAATTCTATTCTTTATGATAGTTTCAACCAATTTGCCTGGTACTGATGTCAGGCTACTGGCCTATAGTTGCTAGGATTGCCTTTGGAGCCTTTTAAAAAAATCACTGTTACATTAGCTATCCCCCCCAGTCATTGGGCACAAAGGCTGCTTTAATTGATAGGTTACATACCATAGTGCATCTACACTGGCAAGTTAGGTCGACTTAAGGACATTTAAATCCACCTAAACAAAGCCACATCCACGCCAGACTTCTCTTAAGCCGACTTAAGCAATTCCTTAAATCGACTTAAGGAAAGCTTAAGTCGACTTAATAACACCTCCTTTTAGGTCAACTTAAGCCTTAAATCAATTCCTTAAATCAGCTTAAGGCCAGTGTAGACGGGGATTAACGCTAAATCGACTTTATTAAGTCAATTTAAAGCCAATATAATGGCTATCTATGCTGTTAAGTCGACTTAACAAAGTCAATTTAAAGTGTAGTCAATTTGTTAAGTCGACTTTTCAAGTGTAGACATAGCCATAGTTAGCAGTTCTGCAATTTCATATTTGAGTTCCTTCAGAACTCTTGGGTGAATACCATTTGGTTCTGGTGACTTATTAATGTTTGATTTATCAATTTGATCCAAAACCTCTGTGACACTCTGTCTGAGAGCAACACCCCCTGAAACTCTATATTCACTAATGTCATGTAATCATGATACTTTCTGTACAACATATGCCTTATTTGGTATGATTTTAAAGGTCTTGATCTGCTAACCATTAATATCTGTTGGACTGCATGTGCTACCACAGTAAGCAAAGTGATAAAATATTTTTGTTAGAACAATTTGCAAGGTGGAAAACTCCCACAAACAGCCTTTCAGGCACAAGAGTGGAGTGGCCCAACAGCATTAATGATAATCTATCACCTATTCAAGAATAGATTCCACTAACAGGAATTATTTACAGTAACGGCTTGTTTGCAATGTGGATGGATGACCCCACTGATCAGAAGTCCAATCGTTCTAGCAAACTGAAACTGGCTATAAAAAGGGGAATGTGACATCACCACTTGGCTTCTCTCTCTCCTTAACTGAACACCTGAAAGACCCCCTGGAAGACAAAAGGACTTTGAAAGGCAGGAGGGGAGTCCCAGACAGGGAAAGTAGCCCAGCCCACGTTGAAAAGACTGCTTGTACCAGCTAACAAAATAGAGATATTGCTAATTCAAGAGCGTGTTAGTGTGTAGAACTTAGATTGTGATCATATGTTTATTTCATTTGATAACTACTTTTAATCTCTTTACACGTGCCACTTATAATCACTTGAAATCTGTTTTCCTGTAGTTAATAAATTTGTTTAATGTTTTGTCTCAACCAGTGTGGTCTCGAATTGGAGTGCCTAGAAATCTTAACTCAGTAACAAAAGATTTTGCATCTTGTCCTCCTAATGAAGGAGGAGTGTACTTATTAAAATAATTTTGAAGATAGACTCTTTCTGGCACAGTTCATATAAACTGTGTTTGTATTGGGGGTGTAATTGGCTGGTGCCTCTCTATTTTTGGTTCATGGGCAGCTGGGCAAGGCACTCATAACTGAGTTGGCTGTACCTCTCCTGTCAATGGCTGTGTAAGTGTAGCCTGCTGACAGCAACACAGAGAGACAGAGGCAACCCACATGAACATTAATGTGATCTAACTGGGTGCAGAGCTCTATAGTGCTGTGGGGTAGGAGATAACAGCGCATGGAGGGCTTTGCTGCTTCTCCCTAGCAAGACATTGTGAAGAATAGCTCAAGCTGAAGAGTGAAGAGTGCATGGTGTTCTCACAGTTTTCAGGGTGCACCCTAGTGCAGTGGTTTTCAACTGGTGTGCCATGAGAACTGTCCGCGCGTGCTGAGAAATTTTGCACAATGGTAATGAAAATCAATGTAAAACAATTTCATCTTTAACAGTATTCTATCCAACCAAAATTACAAGTCATAAAACTTGTGAAAATGAATCATCAGATTAAAAGCGAGGCGTTGATCTTTTGATTCTAAAATGGGAACATTCTAAACCCAGGTGGCCAAAGGGCAAACTGAGATGACTTGTATTTTTTTTTTCTGGTGGATTTGAAACATTCATGCATTTGATCCTTCTTTAGCTTGTTGTATGCACTATGTTACAAACCTCTCTAGTAAGACCGTAACCATAGTAAATGGAAGTAAATGTGACGTTTCTGAGCAATCAATTCAGCTGAAAAAAGTGGGTGTGCCATGGAATTGTTTGTTTCATTGAAGTGTGCTGTGTTACTGAAAAGGCTGGGAAGCACTGCTCTAGGGGACCGTATCACAATATTCTACATCAACACCTCGATATGGGAGTTGCCAGTTCAAAAGCATGGCTCAGGTGTGGGACTCTCCCTCACATGCTTTCCAATGAAGACCAGTGCAAAGAATTCATTTAGATTGTCCACAACAGCCTTATCTTCACTGAGTCCTCATTTAGCACTTTAATCAACCAGTGATCCCATTGATTGTTTGGCAGGCTTCCAATGTACTTTAAAAATTTGCTCTTAGTTTTTGTCTTTTGCTAGTAGCTTTTCAGAGTCTTTTTTTGGGCTGCCTAATTATACTTTTACACTTGACTTGGCAGAATTTATGTTCCTTTCTATTTTCTTCAGTAGGATTTGACTTCCAATTTTTCAAGGATATCTTTTTTACTCTACGGCTTCTTTTATTATTTTAACCACAGTGTCATTTTTTTGGCCCATTGACTGTTTTGGGGTTTGCTTTGGGGGTTTTTGGTTATTGTTTTGTATTTGGAACGTACATTTAATTTTAAACCTCTATTACAGTGTTTTAAACCTTTCCATGCATCTTATGGGCATTTCACTCTTGGGATTGTTCCTTTTAATTAATGCTACTGTGGTGGACTTTTTTGAGTATTTTCTCTCCCACAAGAATGTTACATTTAATTAATTTATAGTCACTATTACAAAGAGGTTAAGCTGTATTTACCTCTTGGAGTACATCTTTTGCATTACTTAGGACTAGAACAAGAATTTCATCTCCCCTTGTTGGTTCCATTGTGTCTAGAAATTCTACTACCATCTGTATTCCTGAGGTGACATGTAAACAGTCAATATGGGGATAGCTGAAATCCGCCATTATAAGTGGGTTTTCTGCTTTTGTAACCTCTCTAATCTCCCTGAGCATTTCACAAATTCTAATACCATGCTGGTCAGATGGTTGATGATATAATTCCTACTACTATAGTCTTATTACTCAGGCATGGAATTTCTATCCAAAGCGATTCTGTGGAACAGTTTGATTGATTTACATTTTTTAATTTATTTGACTCTATGCTTGCTTTCACAGATAGTGCCACTTCTGCTCCAGTATCTCCTGGTCTGTCATCTGGTATTACCATGTCCCATAGATTATCTGTATTCCACAAAGTTTCTTTGACACCTATTATATAACTGTTTAACTCATCTATGTTGTTTAAAAACTCAAATGATGTTTTAGGACTGGCAACATGAGACCTTCAGCCTACATCACCCAAATAAAAGTCACTCATTATAACACTTTTTTTTTACCTACATATCTTAGGTAGGATCTTTAGGAGGCAGTTATTCTGTTCCCTCTTGTGATTTGGTGGTGTGTAGCAGATGCCAACTAATACCCCATTTTGTGCTTCATTTGTTAGGACATTGATCCCTATGCATTTAAGATCATTTTCTTTTGCGTTATCTATGACTCAGAATCAGGTAACGCCAATTTTGTTATAGAGTGTGACTTCCTCTCCCCTTTTACCCACTCAATCCTCCCTAAATAGGTTATAATCATTGATTTTAATACTTCAGTCATGTGAATCATCCTGCCAGGTATCAGTAATACCAACTAGATTAAATGTATGCTCGTAAATGAACAATTGCAATTCATCTTGTTTGTAAGTCAGTCTATTTGTGTTTGTGTACAGGCAGTTCAAAATTCTTTTCTTCATGTCCTTTGCTTCCTTGAGTAATTTTGTTCCCAACATCTCAGTTTTATGCTGAGTGCTGACATCTTCCCTTTTTTTGGTATCCCCTTTCGTTATTAGTTTAACCCCCTGCTTACTATTCTAGCCAGGCTGTCCCTCGGGAGATTGGTCCTCCTTCTATTGAAGTGGAGGTCCTTCAAACTATACAGCCCCCTTTCCCCACAGAGGGACCACCACCCTGCACTACTTACCTTGAAAGCAGTTCACTTCCAGAGTCGTAATCTTGGGAACTAATCAGTGGCCAGAAGATAGGTTGTATTATCCAAACAGAAAAGATAATTTCCAACTTTCTGCCGTGGTCTAGCTGATAAAGTGGATGGCAGTAATGGTTCCAGTGAATTGGTTCTTATACAAGCACAAACAAAACAAACAAGCACCAATAGTGCCCCCCTTCCCACCCTGCACCACTCCCAGGTCCACCTAGCCCCTACAAGTTGACTTAGGCGTCCAGTGCGGATGCTCTAAGTTGATTTGGCAAGGTCCACTTTAAGTCGACCTAAATTTACAGTGTAGACATGCTAAGTCGACAAGTCGACTTAGCAAAGTCGACTTACTTGAGCAAGTGTAGACATAGCCTTAGTGTCCCTCATACAGTCTGCTAAGGGTTTGCTGTTGCAGTGATGTAGGGATAACCAGTCTGGATTCTCCAGTAACTTTGTTTTATAGTAAGATCCCTGCAAACTCATAGACTCATAGGATATGTCTACACTTGCAATTTAGGTCGACTTAAGGACCCTTAAGTCCACCTAAATTACTCCATGTACACGCCGGGCTTTCATTAAGTCGACTTGAGGGCATTCTTAAGTCAACTTAATAACTACCGGTGGTTAGGTCGACTTAACGGCTAAGTCGATTTGTTAAGTTGACCTAAAACCACTGTGGACCCTAGGGGTGGTGGGGGATTCCCTCGCCACTGGAGCCCCAATGGGGGATTCCCTCCTTGCTGGAGCCCCACATGGAGCTCCCTTGTTCCCGAGAGAGCCAAGACTCCCCTTGTGCCCGGAAGCCGCGGCTCTCTTCGGAGCCGGGGCTCTCCGTGGACCTAGCCACTCAACTTAAGAGTCTAGTGTAGACTCTCTAAGTCAACTTAACAAAGTCAACTTAGCTTTCCTAGTGTAGACATACCCATAGATTCGAAGGTCAGAAGGGACCAATATGATCATCTAGTCCAGTGGTTTTCAACTATTTCTGGGCTGTGGAACCCCTTAAGGCAGCAAATAAATTCACGGAACCCAGGTGGCTGGGCTGAGCAGGGCGGGAGATTTAAATGACCCTGGCTCCTGTCCGGTTGAAAAACAGTGATCTAGTCTGACCTCCTGCACAATGCAGGCCATAGAACCTCACTCAACCACTCCTGTAGTAAAACTCTAATCTATGACTGAGTTATTAAAAATTTTAAATAATAATTCAAAGACTTTAAAGCACAGAGAATCCACTAGCAAGTGCCCCCTGCTACAGAGGAAGGTGAAAAACCCCAAGAGCCCAGTAAGGTTTCATAGAGATTTCTGGCTTTGTCTGGCCTTCTTTGCAATGAATCATGACTTGGTTCAGTAATTCAGTCAGTGATCTGGTCTAGAAACTTGATTCTGTCTTTTGAGAAGTTGTACTTGTTGTTAAATGTTAGGCCTGGTTTGCCCACTGTTTTTAGGACTACAAAGAGTTGTTGGTCATGATGGATTTGAGTTGATCAGTCGATAAAGATATCCTCCATTTGGCAGGAAATCCCTTCCCAGACCCTTCAGGACTTGTGACATTTTCCTCTAGACATGTTCAGAAGCAGATGATATGCCAAATGGCAGCCTCTTGAAACAGAAGGCTTTTGTTTCAAAAAGCTGTGGTGAAGATCATTTGCAGTGCATATTCTGACACAGTGGTATCAGTCAAAATCAAGATTGGGCACACAGTTTAAAAAAAAACTTTGCTTCATTAGGTTTTCCAAAAGTATGTTCAGTAGTTGGGGGGTAAATTTCACTCTCCGTATTCATTCTCATTGAGTTTGGTAAAGTCTTTACAGATCTGAACCTTGTCATTGGAATTTGCTTGCATGTCATCCAGCTAGGTGTGTCTACTCTGGAAGTGACACTATATGCTCCATGCAACTGAGCAGTGCTTTCAGCCTGGGCCGTAGAAGGAATGAGACTTTTCTGGGTGTTGACAGAGAAAAGGGCTGACATCTGTTGTAAGTTTAAAAGTCTATTCTTCCTCTGATTTGCTCTGTCCTTGGAATAATTTTGGGAACCTCTGCCTGGTCTCAGGTTCTAGGTCTATGATTATCTTACTATTCCTGTAACCAGGCCTAGGACTATGCTTGCTGGGTGGCTAAGTAGAGCAGTGCTTAGGCCAAATATAGTGTAAGATTCTTAGAATTTAGTCTTCTCTCCAAGTTTTAGAGTGGCCAAATTATTCCTTTCAAATTTAATGGGGATTGTCCTGGGCCTTTCAAGTTTTGGTGCATTTCTCATCCTACAAAGCAATTCAGAAATCACAATTCCATCAGTATTCTGTGTATATTCTGAAATCTCTTTTTTCTTACGGTCATTATGATAATCCAGGGTGGTTGGTCAACTCCTATGACTCCAAGGTGTCTGAACTCAGGGTCCTTTGGATCTTCTTGACAGACAGTTGCTACCATGTATTTAGACCAACATATAGCTCCTAACGTCTCCTGTTTAGCTATTTCCTGTATGTGGTCTGCCTTGTTGGACAAAGCCAGTTGCTGTGAGATGGTTTGCCACACAATGGGCATTTATTCACACTCTTGTTGTACACCCTTTCTTTACTCCACATAACCACAGCCCTTTCTGGATTCCCTTTGTACTTATACTGGTTTGAGTTCATATTGTTTCTGGATATCCTGAGATATTTTCCTCTCCATATCTATGGCTTCTACAGTGGTTTCTCCTCAAGCCATTCCTGAGAACAGTCTTTTGCTTCTCTATGTGCTGATTTGTAGAACTACTTTTCTTAGCTGTCTCTAATCCGAGATAAGGATCATTTTGGTGGCTTTCTGCTAGTTGGTTGTCCCTCAGCCCCACAACAAGGATGATCAAGACTGGAGTCTCTGTACTCAGTGCCATTCAGCTCCTTCCCTGTGACCCTGGATGTGCACCCATGGCAAGGGAAAGTGGAGGAAGCAGAACCACGCCACCAACCTTTGCCCCATGTATCCCAAGCTATCTTCTTTGTAATTTCGCCATTACCATAGATTTACAACAATGGTAGCCTATTCTGTATGATCCTCTGTGACTCTCTTTGTGGATGAATAATTTGATCCACCCAGCATATTACATTGACCAACCAGGATCTTCTTTTGCCTCGTGTTCTTCTGCCATCAGCTTTCCCTTCCAGTGCTGTAAACATCCATCATCCCCTGAATATTTTAAAATATGCTCTGCAAATTGACTCTTTCTTTACATAAAATTTCTAACTAGCAGTTGTGGAACACCAATCATCTTCAATACTTTTCTATGGTTAATCAGTCAATTCTTGATATTTTTAGAATTCTTCTATAATACCATAATTTGAAGGACTATAATTTCTTTATTATCAATAGTTTTAATGTCAGTGTTTCATAGCCATAATTTAACACACACCAAATGTAAGTCTTTGAGTCAGAATTTAGTCTTCAGATTTATATCCCTTCTCATCAGATGTTTATTTTTCCAAGTTTCTTTTTCACTTTTGCTATTCTGCTGTTCACTCCAGTATCAGATCTTCCATCTTCTGTAATAAGGCTTGCTAAGTAGCAATCATTTCTCACTCACTGTACGCCTGTGTCATTGGTATGTTTTCTGAGGATTCTTGCATGTCACCAAACTTTTTCTTTCATTCACATTCAACTCTAGATCATAGTATTTACCACATGTATATAGAATCTCAACTAACTTCATCAAACCTTCTGTTGAATCAGCCAGTAGCACTGTATCGTCTCCATAACAAATGTTTTCCCCCCATTTTTTCTATTGATCTTAATATCATCTTCTGTCTCTTCAATTAATTTTATAAATATTTGCTATAACTTGTGAATAATCAGTCACATTATACGATGTCTCACTCTTTCCTTGGTCTCTATTAGATATTTATTTTTATCACCCACTTTAATCACTGGAATTGTTTTATTATTAGAAGTTTGTATCAATACATCTGTACAGATCTTAATAAGTTTAGCTGTTGCTAATGGTAGATACTGTCAATTTTGGTGAGGGCGGGGCAGTTTGGAAGTCAATGAAACATAAATATACTGTTTTCCCCATTTCAGCTGATCTCCATTATATAAGCTTCAAGTTCATGGTGGTGTTTATCATGGCCTTTCCATGTATGAAACCATATTGTTTATTTATTTCCTTATCAATCTTTCCTTGTATTTGGTCCTAAACAACTTGCAAAAGTATCTCAGAGGCATTCACTAATAGGCTGCATGTTCTGTAGTCTCTGCAATCCATAGTGTTGTTCTTTAATGGGATTTGGTTACGTAGAGAGCTTGTAAAGTCTTCTGGCAATTCTCCTGTCCCAGACATATTCTTCATTACCTCTGACAGAGCTTTCATGTCTTCATCCCCTATGCTTTTTAACAGTTCAGGCAGTATTCCATCACAATCTAGAGTTTTTCTACTCTGAAAGGTTTTTATTGCTGTCATGATTCCTTCATCCATTATTGGCAGGCTAACTTGATTACTCTCTTGTTGAGGTTTTTCAGGCCTATCATGACCATATAGTTCCGTGATATATTCTCACCATCTCCAGTTCTTGTCTTTAGGGTCTGTCAAATATTGTCCATTTTTGTCCTTAAGAATTATATTGATCGCCTTTCTTCTGTAATTGAAGGTTCTTATTGTTGTCAAATGGCTTGCGTGTGTGTGGTCTTTCAGAGTGCTGTCCAGCTCTGTGCAAATAGCTGGTTTAGCAGACCTTGATAGTCCTAGCCAAGGCTGTTAAGTGCTGGGGGGCTGGAATGCCATTGCCTTACTAATACTGTTCAGTCTACACAGTGCTTTTGTCCTTGGAGCAGATAGGGCAGCCTGTTCATTCAGCAAACCTCAATGTTACTAGTAAAGAAAAACCAGAGGCACAGTTCAGTGACAAATGCACTTAGCAAGGTTTATTGCCCCCTAAGCCAGTATGAATGCCCTGGCTTCATGGTTATACATACACTGACATGAGTGCCCAGTAAGAGCAGGAATTTTTGTAGTCCCCTAGGCCACACAAAGGCTTAGGGCGTAGTATGCTGGCAGTTGTAGGCTAAGACAAACAATTAGAATACACAAATTATGCACCACCTTCCATATTTCATTACATCTCTTTTGCTGCCTCCTGTGATGGGGATCTACCAAGCCATCTGAGTCCTTCTGCTGGAGGCCTCATGGCCCTATTATACCCCACCCCAGGAAAGGGGAGTGGAAAGAGTCTTTCAAGCTGCCTAGAGTGACTATATGGGGCCCAGTCGACCAGAAAGGGGATGCAGGGAGCAGCCACTCAGGGCCCAGCAGACTAATATAATGGCTTGTCTACACTGGGGGTGAGATTGTAATTTGATTTTAGGCTGTCGAATTACAGAATCCATAGGAGACTGATCACACTCTGCATATGGCTCCAAGGTCCAATGTTCCCACCGGTCATCATTCCTGAAATGCATTGCACTGTAGGTAGCTATCCCACAGTGCAATTAGGTGCAGGGACTTGTGGGGAGGCAGTTGTCCTCCCATGATGCAACTGTGTTTGCTTCCCCTCCCCTCTTGCCTCAAAAAAGATTTGAAAAAGAATGAAAAGCTTTCCGTGCTGTGTTTCTCTGATGCAGGCACAGAGAGGCACAGCTCTGCAGGCAGAGAGAGGGATGAATTAAAAACTTCCTGGGGCTGCGGGCAGGAGAGGAGCTGTGTGTTCCTTACCTGCCACAATGATGATGCAGCACAGTGGAAAATCAAGAGCAGCAAGAAAAGAACTGATTGTTCTGGGGTAGATCCTGGAGGACAATGAGCTCGAATCTCACTGGTTTCTGGCTATTTGGACCTAAATTTGAATTGTAGATATCAACATCAGTGCTATGCTGCTTGCAGGAGTGGAGTTATCAGATCAAATTACAGCACCATTTAATTCAAACTTAATGCCTGACAGTGAAGACACAGGCTGCAGAAGGTTGAGGTAAGCAGCATTGTGTTGAACATCACAGCCAGTGTAGACCAAGGCTAAGAAGTGCTGCAAGCCCAGCAAGAGATCAACTCCTTGCTGGAGCTGGAAGAGTGTTGATGCTGTTCCTGGCTGGCTGGCTGAGGAAGCTACAGGACCTTGGACAGAGCAGCGGTGGCAGAAGCTGCAGGGAGTGAGATGAAACCCTGGGCTGGTTGCTGGGACTCCATCAGGACAAGGCCCTGAGGTAAGGGTGAAGAAGGCATGGGACTGCTGAGAAGTAGCCTAGGGAATCAAAGCAGTGGTGAAATTTAAATAAAGGGACATAGTTGATGGCTGCTACCTACAGGATCCCTGGGCTAGGACCCAGAGTAGTGGGTGTACCTGAGGTGTGTCTCCCTCCCCTCACCCCATGCCCCTTTAGCCATTGGAGGAAATAACTTGGACTCTGAGGCATCCCAGAAGGGGAACTTAACTCTCTAGTGGCCCAGCAGCACAACTGGGGCCTCCAAACACAACAAGGATATTGCACCTGAAAAGAAGCCCTGGAGTATAACTCAATACCATGGCCAAGACCACTGATAGACTACAGGAATAATTAATTCCAAGTAGTGACACAGTGAGAAAAACATGCAGGTGTGCACAAACGTGACCAGGTGTTGCTCACAAGAGGTGAGTGCACCGCATTAAACCCCTCTTTGTTCCAGATGTCTTGGACAAAACATCCCTATCCATTATTTTGTCAAGCCATCTTATCTTGTACTAGATTGGGATGTATCTGTACTATATTTGTGTAAATATCTAGGGCCTAGAAAATATGCTAGCAGCAACTTTACCAAGTTCATGTACTGGACTGTGAACTTGAAAGCATCCATTTTAATACCTGGCCTGACGCTGGTTCACAGCCTCAGATCGTGCACCTGGCCCAGGACTCCAGGTTCTCTCTCTCTCTCCGCTACATTCCCCTGCTTTTTGTCTTTTTATGGGGAGGATGTTTACCCATCATCCCAGAAAAGCATAATGCATGGACTGAAGATGCTGCAGTGGGCTAACCACTGTTTTATAACCACTTTACATTACAATCCACACATTCATGCAGGGGTGCCAGAATTTTTGTCGAAGCATGGGGCCCTGCGGCAATGCATAGGGTCATGTGTCCCCAAGATTTTCTGCTTGGCTTGTACTGAGCATGCTCAGATGGCCTGAGCATGCTCAGTAACATCTGTTGAAGCTGTTGCCCTCACTCTGCCCTCCCCACCACTATGGGCAGGTATGAGTTACCTCTGGGGTGCCACACTTGCTAAAAAGTGGAGGTGCCATGGGGTGCGTCTACACTTATAAATTAAGTCGACTTAATTTACTCCACGTCTACACTGGGCTTTCCTTAATTCGACTTAAGCTGCTCCTTCAGTTGAATTAAGGAAAAACTAGTTCAAATTAATAACACCTTGTTATAATTCAAACTAGTGTCTAAGTCGACTTTATTAAGTCGACTTAGCCAGTGTAGATGCTCTAAGTCGACTATGTCGACTTAGGGCAGGGGGGACAAAGGAGCCCTGTATGGCTCCTGGGCAGAAGGGAGCCACTGTGGGTCCCTTGTCCCCTGGGGAGCCCCTGCTCCCTTCTCCCCAGACCCGCAGTTTCCCTGCCAGGGGAGCTGCAGTCCTGGGAAGAAGGGCTCCCCAGCCAGGGCTCCAGCGGGAGCAGATCTCCCACTGGAACCCTGGCTGGAGAGCCCGGGAGGCGGGCGGCTTGTCCCGGCGAGAACCAGCCGTGCACTAGCTGGCTCTGCTGCGACCGAGAAGCCACTCACAGCACATTCCAGCAGAGCCAGCCGGCGCATGGCTGGCTCTGCCAGGACTGAGAAGCGGCGGGCAGCTCTCCTGGCTTCCTCTTCTCCAGGACCCCCGTGGGTCCTGGCAAAAAGGAAGACGGTGACTCCCTTCTCTCCAGGACCTCTGTGGGTCCCAGCAAAAAGGGAGCTGCCACTTCCTTTTTGCCAGGACCCGCAGGGGTCCTGGAGAGAAGGGAGCCCCGCAGTCCCTTCTTGCCGGGACCACTTGGTCCCAGCTAGGAGGGAGCACGGGGCTCCCTTCGGCCAGGTCCGCTCGGGTCCCATCTAGGGGGGAGCCCTGTGCTCCCTCCTAGCCAGGACCGCGCTCCTGCTGCCAGGAAGCCTCCGGGGTCTCCCCGCCAGCTGGGCAATGGCTGGCGCTCCAACTGGCGGGGAGACCTCGGAGGCTTTCCAGGAGCTGGAGCACCGGCAATTGCCAGCACAGCTGCCCTCCAGCTCCCAGGAAGGCTCCTGCGGGGGTCCCAGGCAGAGGGGAGCCGCCGGCTTCCTTCTCCCCGGGATCACTGGGTCCTGGCTAGAAGGGCTCCCTTCTGCCTGGGACCTGAGCAGTCCCAACCAGAAGGGTGCCGAGCGGTCCAGGGCTTGCTGGCTCTCCCTGGACCTAATTAGTCAACTTAGAGAGTCTAGTAAAGACTCTCTAACTCGACTTAGTAAGGCCCACTTTACGTTGACTTAGGAGTCCTGTGTGGACTCTCTAAGTCAACTTAATAAAGTTGACTTAAAGTCGACTTATTAAAGTCGACTTATTTAAGTCAACCTAAATCCCTAAGTGTAGACATAGCCATGGTGTCCTGACTCCCTCCCCTCCTTTCCCCAGTTCCAGTCATGCCCTCTCAGAGGTCCAGAGAGGTCCAGGCCACTTCCAGCTTTTGAGGCCCCTAGCCATAATAAAAATAAAAATTGACAACACATGAAAAAAAAAAATAAAGCACCAAAAAAAAAAAGAATGAGACAATTTTATTTTTTTATTATTTATAAAAATGCTTTTCTAGCCTTTTTCTGTACAAATGTACTAATTTTTGAGGAAAAGTCTAAATTTAGGGTCCCCAGGTCAAATGGCCCGCCTGTTCCCCCATCCCACCCTTTCCTCAATTGGACCTGATTCCAGTGTTGTTGGGTGCCCAGGAGCAGCTCTGCTCTAGCACTGCTGCAGAGCACCCAGCACTAGGGATGCCAAAGTCTCCTGAGACAGGGGAGGCATGGATGAGCTGCAGATTTAAATGCTGCATAATGGTCAGTGAGAGCCTCAGTTCCCTCTCTGTTTCCTGACACTACAATCCCCCAACCTTCTCTCCCTGAGCCAGGCCTCTGCCCAGAATAGGACTTACTGGGAGCTGAGGCTGAGAGCTGCAACTGGACCCAAGGCCTGACCATGAGATGCAGGTCACAGCTGGCTCTGGCTGAGCAGGGACTGGCACATGTTGACCATGTGGTACCTCCACAGAGCGAGTGCACCATTCCCTGCTCTCATTTGCTCCAAGGCAGTTTTTTTTTTGGTTGAAAAGTGGGAGGGCCATTCCCTGAAGTTCTAACAGCCCTGCATTAATGTGCCATCTGTCCTTTGGTCTGCACAGTCCCACGTCTGACCAATAGACACATTTTAGTTTCCAGGTGTTCTTAGTCACACATTTTGGTTCTGGAGTTGTTAGGTCTGGAACTCTAATTGAGGGGCATCATTTTAAATTCATCTTGAAAAACTGAGCTAGGCAATAATGCAACACATTCCACAGCTCCATGTGCAGGAGGAGTAAAACACACTTTGGAATAAGACCATTACAAATAAGGCCTTTGTAACTAAATTTCCTGTAACTCTTTTCTACCTGGTACCATCCATCCATGTTATAAGTTGCCCTTATTGCTGGTTGTTTCTGTCTGGTCAGCTGGGCAGGAGAAGAGGACTTCTCTGTTTCATTGACTTGGCCTGAATCATTGTGGGGACACACATGCACGCACGCACACTCTGGAATTGCTATATCAACAACATTCCTGGCATAACAAGCTGAGTGTGTTGCTCTTTGGGTTTACATTGCTCTGTGAGATGCCAGCAGTTGGTGTAGATCCATTTATTTCTTGTAGATATTGTTTTACACATAACCTGATTAGTGCCAGTTCAGTAAGTTATCAAATATTGCTGTGGCCAAATTCAAAATTGGTAACTTCATATTGAACGAAAATGTTCTGAGTAACGTGTGCCTTAGCTAGGGTGCAGTGCAAGTGACTCCAGATGTTGACTGATACTAACAAGAAATTTGTCTATACAAATGGCAAGTTGCATACCGTCGTGCTACACTGAATTGATCAAACTTAAGCACAGGTGGATGGATAGAGGGAACATTGCATCTCCAAAATTACACAGATACAGTCTCCCTTTATATACGTTACACATCTCTTTTACATTTACTCTTCATCCACGCATTGACCGGGATTTGACTTACTCTTTACCTCATCTCTACATTGTCTCTTGTTATCTACCAAAGGGGTAGCCGTGTTAGTCTATTGTAGAAAGACAACAGAGTCCAGTGGCACTTTTAAAGACTAACAGATTTATTTATCGCATGAGCTTTCGTGGGAGAAAATCCCACTTCGTCAGACGCTTTGAAGATGGGAAAGTTACAGAATGGGAGGAAATTAAATGCAGGGGAGTGTATGACATAGGATCAGGTCAGGCTGTGACACTGTTCCCCAGTGTTTGAATCCTAACACCTATTTTGATTTGCTGTTACAGCCTGACCTGATCCTATGTCATACATTCCCCTGCATTTAATTTCCTCCCATTCTGTAACTTTCCCATCTTCAAAGCATCTGACGAAGTGGGATTTTCTCCCACGAAAGCTCATGCGATAAATAAATCTGTTAGTCTTTAAAAGTGCCACTGGACTCTGTTGTCTTTTTATCTAGTTCATAATAAATAGTTCTTTGGCTATTTTCCCTCTTATCTTAGTTGGCTCAGACATTCTATTTTCTGAGGCCAGGACTACACTGACTGGGAAATTCAGTGGCCGTCAACAGAATATATGCAAACTATGTAGAGTAGTTTACATATCTCCTGGAGACTTCCTAATTTCCCTTTACTGGGGTGTCTTCACTTTGCTGCTCCAATGAGAAATGTCGTCTCATCAGCGCAGCATTACTCTTTTTCTGGGAGTGGATTTATTAAATCGACGTCCAGATTGATTGAGTGGGTCTTCACTTCTTCTCAATCGATCCTGAAGAATCAATCTGACGGAGGTGAATTTGCTGCCATCAGTGAAAACGTACCCTTAGCCTACTCACCAAGGCTATGTCTACACTTGTCCAAATAAGTCGACTTTGCTAAGTCGACTTAACAAAGTCAACTTTAAGTTGACTTTGTTAAGTCAATTTAGCATGTCTACACTATCAAATTAGGTCGACTTAAAGTGGACCTTGCCAAATCGACTTAGAGCGTCCACACTGCATGCCTAAGTCGACTTGTAGGGGCTAGGTGGACCTAGGACTGGTCCATGGTGGCAGGGGTGGCACCCCTTTCAAAGTGCCAGGGGGTTCAGCATTTGCCCCATTGTACCAGGGTACAATGGGGGCTGAGCAGGACAGGGACAGGGCATAGGAGCAGGGTGGGCAGGGCTGTGTCCTGCCCTGTGGGTGGGCATGCCAGGCTCTGGCTGTGCCAGGCACCCTGGCAGGGAGATCAGTGGGGGAGCACTGGGGGCCCTTTAAGTTGACTTAAAGTCGAGTTAGGGCTAATCTGCATCTACACTGGCTAAGTCGACTTAATAAAGTCGACTTAGCCAGTAAAGTCGACTTTAAAGTAGGGTTAATAAAGTCGACTTAAAATTTCCTTAAATTGACTTAAGCAGCAGCTTAAGTCGACTTAAGGAAATTGTAGTGTAGACGAAGAGTAAATTAAGTCGACTTAAGCAGGCTTAAGTCGACTTAATTTACAAGCGTAGACGCACCCCTATTGCCTACTGACCTTAGCCTAATTACCTATTTACTTATCTTATCAACTTGTGTTTACTTATCTTATTGTGTTTACTTATCTTATTTACATAAATATCTAATACCTATTTACTTATTTATCTTATTTACATAAATATCTAGCACCTAGTACAATAGCAGCAACTTTGCCAAGTTTCATGTACTGGATCATGAACTTGTGTCTGCTTTAATACCTGGCTTGACTTCGGTTCACAGTCTCTGGTTCCGGGCTCAGATCTCACACCAAGCTCAGTGCTCCAGTCTCTCTCTCTCTCTCTCTCTCTCTCTCTCTCTCTCTCTCTCTCAATCTATCTTTCTTTGTTCAATTTCTTTGCATGTCTCATTCAGCCATTCCCAATCTGCATTTATTCTTAACCACTTTATTTAATCTTCAGTGTTCCAGCTCGTGGAGCTGGTGAAATACAGAAAGAGAAACGGGTTGCACTATACTGAGGGATAATCTGTCCTGTGCTCTTGCCACCTAGGCAAAGGATCTTGGGGAGGAAATGTATATTCTCCACCCCCTCCTCCTCCAAGTCTGGTGAGTGCAATTCCCTGATGAACACAGCACAGGCTGTGCCATCTATGTGCCCCAATGTGCTTTCCCCAAGGGGTGGGCTATGGAGGAGAGTCTGGGAAGTGTCTGTGTGACTGCACTGTGTGCAAGTGCTCCTGGAAGGGATGAGCAAGAGTGACACAGTCTCAGTGGACTGCTCAAATCATAAATAACCAGACACTGTGCCCTCTATTATTACTAGCCTTTAAGCCTTGGTACCTGCATGTGATGCCTGCTGGGATGCAGCAAAGAAAAGAGAAAGGTGAGAGTGTAGAGTCTGCGACCTTCTAGCTCCAGGCAGAGAGAGGAAGACTAGTTAGCAGTTGGCGCCAGAGAGAAGAGGCAGAGCGCAAGGTTGGGAGGAAGAGAGCCGTACATTTTGTACAATGAGGCACGGTTG
>ML686000.1:421964-467617 GCA_007922175.1 Pelusios castaneus | reverse complement strand
TACATTTTGTACAGTGAGGCATGGTTGGGAGGAAGAGAGCCGTACATTTTGTACAATGAGGTCACTGCCCAGCACACAGGTGTTTTACAGAAGCGGTAGAATCAGCATCCTCCCTAAAATGAGCTGCATTGCTAACAAAATAAAATTGAGGGTCCAGCTCAGTGCAGCAGAGGGCATTGTAATAAGACCTCTCCCAGGCTAATATATTCCCAAGCCAACATAATGTCTGCTCCAGTGTGTGACCTGAATGGGATCAAGCGCTAAAGTTTGTGCATTCTCTGTGCTTACCCAGGAAACAGGGCTCAAATGAAGAGAAATGGACCCCTCATTCACTCTAAGGGTCAGTGGGGCATAATCCTTGCAGAGCACGGAAACGCACTGCTTCTCTGCCTATAATCAAGCTAACAGCAGGCCAATTATAAAAACTCAACAAAAAATATCTGCCAGAAAGTTCCCGAATTCCGACAGTGCCAACTCAGCTTCCATGGCTTGCGCTCTCCTTGCCAGTATGGATGGTACGGGTTTTATGGTGCCTGGGTTCACTGTATCCACAGCTTCTTTCTCCCCAACTCAATAAATTAGAAGGGGCATGCAGTGTTACAAGAGCCCTGGTATCAAGGCTGTGCTAGGGTCTGAAAGGCCTGCAGCTCCCCAAATCAGTAGAGGGTGGCAAGTGGCCCAGCAGGGCTTTGAGCCAGCTCACAGGGCAGTGAGGCTGACAGCCGTAGCTGGGCCCTGTGTCAGCACACGGGACAGTGGCAGTGAATACCAGAGAATGGCCCTTAGCACACGGGGCGAGAACAAGCGCCACTGCTGGGCGCTGAGTCCATATATGGGGCCGTTTCAACGAGAGCCATAGCAATACCCCGAGTACACACATGGTGGAGCAACAGCCAGCACCATAGAAGAACCCGTCACTTAGACAATCCAAGTGGCTGCTCTTGGACCACACAGAGTACATCAAGTCATTCAGTACCTCCCCTGGTGGGTACAATGCCTGAGTGACAGCCAAGCATGTGTTCTTTTCATGGGCCTTTCCCGTGAGAGAAGCAGAGCTCTTGCTAGCTGGCAGGTGGCCATGAAGCTGGCAATGCGAGGGCTAAAAAATGTGTTTGCTTCCGCATTTGTCAACTATTCTGCTAGGTGTTCGGTGGGTCAAAAGGGGGCAGGAGCGGCTCTTACCTCCTTGGGCAATTCACACACCCTAATACTTGTTAGATTCGCAAACTGACTCACTTAAGACTATCTATCCATTGCCAGCCTGAGCTCCTCTCATCCCTTCATGCCCTGGAATTCTTGCTAACTCTTTTCCAATTTTTGACCTTCCAGGACAAGGTGACCCTTTGACTGGGGATGTTCCTTTCATCAGAGAAGGATATGTGGCCTGCGTCTAGCAGAAATCTGGAGCCACACAAAAATATTCCTGCAACATCCTTCCCTCTGAACTCAGTCACTGTACAGGCAGCCTAAGAGAGCAGCAGTAATGGGAATGCAAGGGGAACCAACACGCCTGTGCCAGGGAACCAAGAGAAAATGCAAGAGGCTTGAGGCCTATGAAAGCATATAATGTATTTTTTGGCCACAGTGCACCTCTGAGTCAGGAGACTAAAATGCGAGACAGGGGGACATTCCTCTTTGAGGCAATGAGACATGCACAAAGGAACACAAGACAAACAGCGACTCCCAGACATGCAGCTGTACAATGTAATCAGACTTGTTGGCATGAGAAACAGTACACATATTGCCAAGATTTAGCAGCAAACCACACGGATCTTTTCCCAGAATAGTTCATTCCACCCTGGCCTATGCAGTATGTCTGGGATTGGTCCCCAGACCTGTTGATCTGCAGAGTCCATCACTGTGGTAGGCTGCTCTGAAGAGCAGCACCATCTCTGCCTTCTCTCTCCATCTCCCAGGGGCAGGCCTAGTTTTTCCTCATTGTTTTTTGATGAAACATCTGTTACGGCTCCTGATCATTTGAGGAAGTCTCTCTCTGGAACGTCTTTGTATTTGGGACACTAGCCAGAAAGTGTCTCACTGTCAGTCTCTCCCATGTCCCACTGGCTGGGGCTGTTGCTCCTGTTCAGGATTACACTGTTTTGTGCTGCCTAGTATTCACCTCTATTCTTGGTCACTGAAGGCTTGTCTACGCAGAAACTGTACATATTGTATGGGCTAAATCCATAGAAATCTGGTTAGAGATGCTTAATGTGCATCTGTATCAACTGGATTTAAACTGATAGATATGTGTCTACATGCACAACTGCACTGGATTAACTAAATCTGTACAAAACCAAACTTACAAACTGTTCCAATATTTGCAAAGACCAGGCCTGATTCTGCACTGGGTGAGAGTCTGCTTTAGGCTATGTCTACATTTAAATCATTACAGTGGCGCTGCTGCAGAGCTTCAGTAGAGATATTACTATGCCAGTGGAAGGGGTTCTCCCATTAGCATAGCTAATCCATCTCCCTGAAAGTTGATCACCGGAGTTCTTCCATCAACCTAGTGCTGTGTAGGCATTAGGTCAGCAAAGTGATGTCACTCAGTGATATGGATTTTTCACACACACAGAGTGATGTAGCTGTGCTAAGTGAAGTTCCCAGTGTAGACCAGCCCTTAGTTTTTTTGGCTATGTCTACACTTGTTAATTTAAGTGGATTTACCATGTCTGCACTTAAATTTTAAGTCGACTTTGGGGGGACCCTACAAAGTCGACCTAGAGCGTCCACACTGGATGCCTAGGTCGACTTTTAGGGGCTAGGTGGACCTGGGACTGGTCCACAGTGGCAGGGGGGCAGGGCTCCTTGGTACAATGGGGCAAAGGAGGACAGGGACCCTGGCAGGGCATAGGGGCAGGGTGGGCAGGGCTCTGCCCTGCCCTGTGGGGAGGCATGCCAGGTTCTCCCTGTGCCAGCCACCCTGGCATGGAGGGCAGTGCGCACTTAAAGTCGACTTAGGGCTACTCCAGGTCTACACTGGCTTAAGTCGACTTCAGAAAGTTGACTTAAGGAAAATTAAGTCGACTTTGTTAAACCTCCTTTTACGTCGACTTTTGGCTTAAGTCGACTTAAGCAGCTTACTTAAGTCGACTTAAGGAAAGTGTAGTGTAGATGCAGAGTAAATTAAGTCAACTTAAGCAAGCTTAAGTCGATCTAATTTACAAGTGTAGACGCACCCTTTGACATGTCATTGCAGTTAGGTCTCCGCTGGTGCAGCCTTTCTGTGCAGAAACTGGAGCAGTCCAGAGTGCTGCAGGCTTGATCTTGTTCTTCCCAATACCCTGTATATTGTCGTTTTCGGTACTGGATCGGCATGTTGAACATTTCTGAGTTTTGAGCAGAGCTGTTGGCTTCTTTGGATGGGGCCAGGTTGGCGGCGCTGAGCCCGGGGAATGATGAGAATGGAATGAGAGGGGTGGGTTATGTTTTGATTTGGATTCCACTGTTGATGTTTTAGTGCTTTGCGCTGAAAGGAGCTTTGTCCAAGATACCAGTAGATTGCAATAGCCCTCCCTGTTAGTCATTAACCAGGGCACTGACCCAGTCCTGCTCAGCCGGCATTGGTGCTGGCATTCCTGTGCACACAGAAGATTTGCTTGCAGAACTGCAGGATTTCTGGTCGTGTTTGTAGTGAAATCAATGTGATTATTGTGACAGGCTGGCCCCAGACTTCACTCCCAGCCGCTAGAATGGGTTGGATTATATCACTGAATAGCTTTAGCAGCAGTTTTATTGGAGGTTTTTATCTACCTAGTGCTTTCTTTATGGCACAGTGGCTTGCAGAGCTTTCCCTTGTAATGCTTTTATAGCCAGCCTGAAGCTCCCTGATGCATTTATAATGAGTCCCATGTATGTATAATTTAGGGTTTGTTCAATCTCTTTGTCTCTGTAATAAAAATGTTACTTTGGCTCAGTCATTTTGGTTCTCCCCCTCCCCCCGCCAACCCCCTCCTCCCCCTGGCCGAAATACCATGCTTTTGTTTTTTCCACGTGTTGCAGTTGGTTCTAGAAAATGTAAGTTTCCCTAGGTAATCTGACCAGGTCATCAGCACACAGCCAGCATTATAGCATTGGGGATTGCTCCAGCAGGGATGAGAGGTCACCACATATGATGACCTAGGTCAGGCCGCCATTCCACTTCTGTAGTATTTCCCCTTCTCGCTGGAAGTCCTGGTTGCATGTTGGTTTCTACGCAGCTTGGGATGGATAGTGCATAGCTTGAATGGAGTCATCTTTACTCACCACTTCAACTTCGTGGTGACGTAATGATCAGTTCAGCGCGCTAGATTGAGTTAAAAGCCCATGAAGCAAATGAGCTGTTTGTCCCAAGTTTTGTTTTGCTTTTTTTACATCACTGTTAATGGGCATCTGTGGGGTGGGAGAACCTGTGACCGTGAGAGCGCATCGCGACTGTGTGAGCAGCAAAAGCTAGGAGAGTTTGGATGCAGTGAGAATTTGAGTGGGGCGAGGGGCGAGTTTAGGGATTCAAACCATTAGAAAGGCACCCTGTCCTCAAGAAAAGTAACCAGGTGAAAAAACAAGCTAACCCAGCAATTCACCTGCCAAACATTCCTTATACTTAGGGTACATAAAACAGCCATAGAGAATGAAGTCTAGCAACAGGGTGGGAGTTGCCTATTTTACTGTCTTGAGTGCCATGTGCATGATTACTCTCCTTGTAGACAGGTGGGTAGCTGTGTGTGCGATGCAAGCAGTTCACAATATATAGGGTCTTGAGGCCAGAGTGGCTGAACTGAAGGAGTCAAGGGAAATAGAGGAACAAAGAGGAGACTTTTAGAGATCTAGTGGAGCGGCCCCATCGTCAGCCCCTGTGCTGTTAAAGGATGAAACTCTCTGGGCAAGACAGAATCAAGCAGGAGCAGAAAGAAAAGATCTCATAGTTCGGACCCCCCCCCCAGATGTCACAGTATCCTCTCACACTGAGCCTTCCCCCTTGGGGGAAGGGCCCCCAGTTATTAAAGAGACAGGCAATATAACAGGGGACATGATTATTAGAAATATAGATAGTTGAGTTTGTGATGGCATGAGGAAGTTTCTTGCCTAGCACGAAGATTGTGGGTCTCATGAGACATCTAGCTAGACTTCCAGGTAGTGCTAGGGAGTAGTCAGCTGCTCTAGTACTGTAGGTATCAGTCATAGGAAAAGGTAGGGGAGTGCTCCTGCAATTTAGGCTAGTAGGTAAGAGATTAAAATCCAGGCCCCCCATTGGCAGCATTCTCTGAAATGCTTCCAGCTCCATGAGCAGGGCTGATTTGACAGGCAGAGCTGTCAGGTCTCAATGCATGGATAGGATGATGGTGTAGGGAGTAGGAATGTAGGTTTATTAGGAACTGAGGAATCTTCTGAGAAAGGAGTAAGCTATGCAGGAGGGATAGGCTCCACCTTAAACAGAACTATGAGGTCACCATTTCAGTCTGGTTGCAACAGCAACACAATGGCTGCTCTTTGTATTCCATGCCCATAATTGCACCAGCTCTATTGCCTTCACTGGTCTGTCTCTAACTTGTGCCACCTCCCACGCTAGCCCCTAGTCCCTATCTTTTTCAGAATGTCTTGACTCCACCCCACACCTCCAGCTCTGCCCTTTGGTTCTGTCTGGCTCCAAATTCTTTTCCCCTTATCACTCTCCTGGTTCTGCCTTCTGATTTTGCTCCAAACTCTAGGCTGGACTCCTTTTCTAACCATTTGGCCTACAGTCCAGTGTGTTACAAACTGCCTGGGAGCTGCATAGACACTCCTAAAAAACACTATAAGAGAGGCTCAGGCTAAATGTATATCCCAAAACAAAAATGACCATAGGAGAACCAAAGAATGCCACCATGAATAAATAGCAGCATATTGGAGACCATTGAAGGCAAAAAGGCATCCTCCTAAAATTTGAAAGTCAAATGCTAATGAGCAAAATAGGGAAGGAGCACAAATTCTGGCAAGTAAAATGTAAAAGTCTAATAAGGCAGGCCAAGAAAGAATTTGAGAAGCAATTTTCTAAAGACACAGAAATGAACCATATTTATTTTTTTAAGTATACCTGAAGCAGGTAGCCTGTCAATCAGGCAGTGATGGCACTAAATGACAAAGATGGTAAGGGAGCACTCAAAAAAGAAAAGGTTATTACAAAGAACCTAAATGAATTCTTAGCATTGGTCTTCACTGCAGAGGACATGGAGGAGATATCCACATCAGAGTTAGTTTTGTGGGCGACAGATCTGAAGTACTGTCCCAAACTGATGTAAATAAAAAAGGTTTTTAGAAAAAAAAATCAATAAACTAAACAGTAATAAGTCACCAGGACCAGATAGCATTCACCCAAGCTTTCTGATGGAACCCACAAATAAAACTGTAGAACTATTGATAACCTATCACTGAAATCCGCCTCATACTAGATCACCAGAAGGTAGACAATGTAATGCCAATTTTTAAAAAGGGTTTCAGAGGAGAACTGGCACTTACAATCCAGAAAGCAACTTCAGTACCAGGCAAACGGGGACAAACTATATTAAAGAACAGAGTTCTAGACAAAGATAAACCCAATTTGTTGGTGAACAATCAACATAGCTTTTGAAAAAGGGAAGGTATGCTTCACCAATCTATTAGAATTCTCTGAGAGAGTCAACAAGCATGTTGAAAAGGGTGATCCAGCTGCTATAGCGTACTTGGATTTTCAGAAAGCCTTTGACAAAATCCTGTACCAAGGCCCCTAAGGAAATTATGTAACCATGGGATAAGAGGGAAAGTGCTCTTATAGATCAGTAACTGGATGAAAGATAAGAAATGAAGAATAAGAATAAATCACCAGTTTTCACAATGGAAAGAGCTGGAACATCAGGGTCCCTCAAGGATCTGTATTCATGTGCGTGCTCTCAACACATTGATTAATGGTCAGGAAAGGGGGTGAAAAGTGAAATGGCAAAGTTTGCTGATGACCTAAAATTATTCCAGATTTTTAAATCCAAAGCAGACTGCAAGGAATTAGAGGGATCTGACAAAACTGGGTGATGGGCCAACAAAATGGCAGAGGAAATTCAAAGTTGTAAAGTGCAAAGTAATGCACATTGGAAAAAATAATCCCAACTGTACATATACAATGATGGAATCTAAATTAGCTATTACCACCCAAAAGGGAGATCTTGGGGTCACTGTGGATAGTTCTCTGAAAACTTTCATTCAGTCCACAGTGGTGGTAACACAGGCTAACAGAATGTTAGGACCTAGTAGGAAAGGGAGAGATAATGATACAGTAAATATCATAAAGGACACTACATACATTCATGATTTGCCCCGATCTTGAATACTGTATGTAGTTCTAGTTGCTCCATCTAAAAGTGGATGTAGACAAGTTTGGAGAAGGGCAATAAAGATGATCAAGCATGTGGAACAAATTCCATATAAGAAGAGACTAAAAAAGATTGGGGCTGGTTATCTTGGAAAGGAGACATCTAAGAAGGTATATGATAGAAGTCTATATAATCATGAATGATGGGGAGAAAGTGAATAGAAAAGTGTTATTTACCCTTTCACACAGTACAAAAGCAGGGGCCCCTTGATGAAATTAATGGGCTATTGGTTTAATACAAACAAGAGGAAATACTTTTTCACAGAACACACGGTTAACCTGCGGAACTCATTGCCATGGGATGTTGTGATGGCCAAAAGTATAACTAGGTTCATAAAAGAACTGGAGAAGTTCATGGAGGGTAGGTCCATTAAGATGATCAAGATTGCAACCCATACTCCAGGTGATGCTAACTCTCTGACTACCAGAAGTCAGAAGTGGAAGACACAGGCAGGTCACTCTGTAATTGCCCTGTTCTGTATACTCTCCCTGAAGCTCTGGCACCAGCCACTGTCTGTCAGGAAGCTGGGTAAGATGGACCATGGTCTGACCATGAATGGCTTTTCTTAGCTTTTGTTTAAAGGTGTGGTCGGTGGTTCATTTCTTGGTGAGAAAATGAATTTGGCATTTAGGGATTATGCCATGACCAGTCAGGTACCTTGCTACTTTGTTGTTGAGGATGCTGTGGAAATATTGCAGCTCACCCAGTCCCTTCTGTAACGTCGTTTGATACAGCAGCTTTGTTTGTGTATAATGGAGTTATTAGCGCATTGGGCTATGTCTTGGAGTGCCTGGATTGGAAGGGAAGGTTTAAGAAAGACTTTCTGGGTGCACTCAGTGTTACAGCTTGCTTCATACATTGTCTGAGCCACATGATTTCCAAACAGGCTCCTGCATACAAACATGTACACACTCACCTGGACCCATATGCCATGCACACAGATGGCAGTAGCAGAAAGGAGACCGTACACGCTCTTTAGATCCCCCTTTGGTTCTTCTGGCTTGTGCCTCCACCTGCAATGACTTGTCTCAGTCCCCACCAGCCCCTTGCTTGCTCCTATTCTCTCCTCCCGGCTGGTCCTCTCTTGCCCAGTCTCCCCGCACACACAGAGTCTTTCTCATGGTCTGGCACCCCCGGTGTCCAGTCTGTGCACATGCACCTCTGTGCACAAGTATGTCCCATGCTCACGGAGCTGCAGCTGTCCTTCCTCCCTGGCTCCATGCTCAGCACAGCCTCCCTGTCCTCTCCCTCTTCGAGATTTTTCCTCCATGATGAATGAGCTTTGGAAACCTTCCCAGAGCTGTCACTGGAGCCTCTGAGCTGCGGCTAATTGAGTCGGATCTGCTCCGGCAGAACAGTGGGATTAGTCTGCTTCTCAACTGAATCAGCTGCTAAAGGGAGGGGGAGAAGCCCAAGTACGGTCCAGCATAGACAGAGGCAGGCAGGAAAGCTGGAAAGAGGCTAGACAGGCAAGAGCACAGCTGGAGCGGGAGGGGAGGTTTGGGAGGGGAGCTAGAGGAATGGGGAAGGAGAGGAGGAATTAACCGGTGACCATAGCTCATCCCTCTGGGAGTCTGGGTCCCCTCACCCTGCCCTGCTGTGATGGACATAATTTGTGGCCAGGTTGGGAAACAGGGGACTCAGCTCCAGTGCTGCTGCAGCTGTGGGTCGAGTTAATACATTGGCTGCAACTCTGAGGAGCAGGGCTTTGCCATTGGTGGAAATACTGCTCCTTTCTGCTGGGGAACCAATAACTGAACATGATCCTTGGCCCCAAGCTCAGATTCAAGCCTCAGTTAAAGTCTGCGTCTTCCCTGAGAGTTCAACTCATCAGACCTGTGCTTTCTGCTCCCCTGTACTTTATGGACCCAGCCAGTGACGGGTGCTCTGGCTAAGGACTGGGCTCCATACCCAGTCATTTCCAAGCTCCAACTTCTCTAGAGTTTTGAAGCCCACTCCTGAGCAGACAGGAGCCCCCTCTTTCTCCCATCTTTCTCCTGAGGCCTTGTCTTCTCCTGTGGACAACCAGCAACACCCTCTGCCTACAAGTGGGTTGTTCACTCTCCCGCTCAACCAATGCTTATATTGGGAGGGAAGGGCAGTAGTCTCTGAGGCTCTGCCCACAAACCAAGCTCCGCCCACTTGGAGTGCCAGACTAGTAATAACAGTGTGAAAATGCTCAAAAAAAGATTGCTGGTGCTTCAGGAGCTGCACTGGGTTAAGGCATGTCCCCAGGGCCCTGGGTCCCAGGGGCGTGTGGGGACTGCAGTCACTCAGTTTCCATTAAACATAGTTTCCATCCCTCATGGCTGAGAAGAGAATCTTGAAAATGTGACTTGGGTGTAAGTAGTGCAGCAACACCTGCCTGAGTCTGTAGAGAGCCTGCAACAGAGGGCAGAGCAGGAATTGCTGGAGCCAGGCTGGAAGCTGACTGGCTTCAGACCTCTCAGCTGAGAAAACTTGGCCCCTGCTTGCTCTTGGGTATGGGGTGGAGGGACCGGAATGGCTGGAAGGGGGAATTTGGATACTCCACTAGACACTGTGGGATTGGCTCTCTTGGGGTGCATCTACATTTGAAAATTAAGTCGATTTAAATGTAGACGTGGGGCTACCCCAGGACTACACCACTGCCCTCTCTGCCGGGGGGGGGCAGGGAGAGCCTGGTATGCCCTGCCCACCCTGCCCCTATGCCCTGCCAGGGTCCCTGACCCCCTTTGCCCTATTGTACCTATGTACAATGGGGCAAAGACTGAGCCCCCTGGCACTGGTCAAGGGGTGCCCCCCCTGCCCCCGTGGACCTGCCCTAGGTCCCCCTAGCCCCTAGAAGTCGACCTAGGCATCCAGTGTGGACGCTGTAGGTCGACTTTGTAAGTTCCCCCCTAAGTCGACTTTAATTTTAAGTGTAGTTAAAGTCAACTTAAAATTACAAGTGTAGACATAGCCTTAGTTAGGGGCACTCACCTCGTTCCTTCTCTCTGACTTTTTGGGTCTGCTCATAGGATTGGTGTGGAAAAAGTGGTGGTGCTCCCTCCTGGCACCACAGCAGAACATGCAGACCTGCGATCTTCCTTCTCTGATATGCTCTGACCAGCAGTGAAGCCACTTCAGTGTCTCCAAGGTTGTCTCTGCTTAGATGCCATCTTCTGGATGCAGCTGCTTTCTTCCCTAGTAGTATTCAAAAGTTGGGACTCTGACTGTGTCACAGTGGAATTTACAAAGAGTGTGTGTGTGTGCGCATGCATGCATGCGAGTTAGGATGGTTCTGGGCGGATACCTGGAGAATGGCCTTGCCTTCAGTACAAATGAGACCTTCTAATCTTCTAGTTGATTGCATTGCACTGAGGAAATGTGAGCAACTCTCATTGTAAGTTAACAAGGTGTTTTGTGTCGGTATTACAGTGCCTGAAGGCATATTTAAAGAGTCCAAATACATCATGGCTCTTGTACAAGGGAATGGAGCAGACCGGAAGGCTCACTGAAAACCACAGTGGGCATCTCAAACTCGCCCATGCAGTGTGAAGGTAACGCAGCGATGGGCCCCATCAGAAACCCACAGACAGACAGATCACAGATATGGTCGCATTTCTTTTTCCAGCAAAATATGGCTGTTTTAATGAAAACCTTTTGATTTTTTCCCAATGTTTTTTATTTTTCAAAACTTTTTTTGGAGTTGCGGGAGGGGGGCATTGTGCATGTTTTAGATTCCCAATTTTGAGTCTTCAAATTAATCATAAAAGATTTTTGTTCCAAGACACTTTTTTTCTGAATGGTTAAGTTCAGAACTGGGAGGGAGGGGAAGGATTTTTTAAATGAAGATTTCTACAAAAATGCATTGAAAACTTTGATCCATTGCACAAACCAAAGGTTTTTATCTTTATTTTTGGATCACCTTTTTTTAAAAAGCTGAACTAGATCGATTTCAGGGGCAGGGTAGAGTCAGTGCAAGCAGTGCTTAAAGTGTACCTGTAACAAGGAGTTGCTAACCCAAAATTTCTAATTTCTAATTCCAAAGCATCTGACGAAGTGGGATTTTCTCCCACGAAAGCTCATGCGATAAATAAATCTGTTAGTCTTTAAAAGTGCCACAGGACTCTGTTGTCTTTCCAAAATTTCTAAGCGAGCCAGGTGGCTGAGTGGTGCACATATTTAGTACCATCTCGGGGAAAGCCAGCCCCTCTGATTGGCTGCTTTACCCACTTGCCCACTTCCTAGGGTTGAGCAACCAATGAGAGCTGCCGCAGGAAGCAGGCAGAGCTTTCCACCACTCCCTTACTCCTCTGCACATGACAATATTCTTACAGCAGAGGAGGAGAAAGAGGGAGCAGAGTGAGCAGGGAACAGCTTCCTCTCCCCTTCTCCTGTGAGCAATTGGGTCTCTCCTCTCCCTTCTTCCCACCAACACCAGCCTGGGAAGGTGCCGAGGCACCCTGCTGCAATTCTCCCCTAATTTGAGAGAGGGGTTCAAAACTATAGAAGGAGCCGAGGTGATGATGGGAGTGGAGCAGAATTGATGGAAGGCCTGAAGGAAGCAAAACAGATATGAAGGCAGAATTGATGTGCAGACTGGGGAAAAGGACAAGCTTAATTTGGGGGTGGTCTTGGGATTAAATGCTGGGCAGATGTGTATATGTGATCAGATCCCCCACATTCACTATTTCAGAGCATTTCAAGCACTGAATGCAGGTACATCATCACCAACCTTTCCTGCCAGTGAGCTGGACTTTTCTCACCAATCTTTACTCTGCAGAACCCAGGAACCTGCAGCAGCAGATTTATTGACACCCCCCCCCCAAAAAAAAATGCATCTCTGAGTTTTGAACCTCCAATAGAGCAATGCTCTTCCTACTGTGGATAAAAGTGGGGGCTCTGGGTCAGATGGGCTCAGAGCAAATATTAATTTCTACCCAGTCTCAGGCAGTAATTAAGGCAATTCCCTGATCTTCATTCTTATTATCTTGCAAGCTCCTGGTCCAGGTTTCCAGGTTTTCTGCTGAGTCCAGGTGCAGGTATCAGGGCTCCTTGATTCTCTGTCAGGCCCCAGTCAAGGGCTACTCCAATATCTGCCATCTGCAACAGTCCCCCAAGGGACCATGTATCATCTGAAAATAGCTGCAGTGTGTTTTAGCCACATCTTCTCTCCTGTCCCTGCCCTGGCATTCCCTGGAAGATGTTAGCATCCCCAATAGAGTAATTCTTTCACAGCTTATTTCCTCTTTCTTTGCATGCCTGAGCAATGCAAAAGGGTCAGAGCAGGGCAAGGAAACAGGTCCCCGCTGGACCCACTGCTGCCCTGAGCTGCACCAACTTGAGTGGTTTGGAAATCTGACTCAGTCTGAACGAAACCTAGGTTCTTCTTCTAGCCTGGAATGCTGGGAATGCCCTGAGAATCAACTGCAATGAGATGTCAGCGGCTTCCTGCTGGCGGATGCTAAGGGAAGGGTTGGAAGCCCCATGGCCTGAGCTGTTTAAAACTAGGCTGGACAAACCTGTAGCTAGTGTATATGGAGAGCAGGACTGCACTGAACCCAGGAGAGGATCTGGATAGGATTACCAGGTCGTTCCCTGCCCGCACTGAGTCCTGGGATTGTGTGTCACTGTTTCCAGGGCCTTCTGCCCCCACCCAGATCTGCTCCCAGGAGCAGAGAAAATCCACCTATGAGGCTACACGGAGCTTTGGTGGGGGCCTCGGGTCGTTCTAGGCCAAGCTTTGGTCTGCACTCAGGCTGGGCTATTTTTAGAGCACCAAGCTTCACCCTGGCTTCTCTTTCAGCCACCACTGGCCCATTCCCCTCCCCGCCTCTGTCACAGCCTGTTCTATTTATTGGGAATCTCAGCAAGGCTGCTTTACTTATTAATAGTGTTGGTTACATTTCATAGTCACAGATGTAAATATTCGAATAGTATTTCTTCCTCCTTGACGTTTAAAGAGAGGAGCTTCCTGGACAAGAACTAATTGAAACGGAATAAATCAGATCTGGCTGCACAGAACATGTGTCTGAGGAAGGGACACTGTGTTGTAAGGATATTCCCACAATGCACTTAGCTTTGTGGGTAGAGATACAGACATCCTGGTTGGTGAGGCTGCCCAGGCTTCCTAGCCTATCACACTGAAGCTAGCTACCTGCCTGGTTAGCCACCTCCCACCTGTCATGCTCAACAGCCCCCTCTGTGTCAGATGTGCAGATGCTTCTGGGCTAGCTTCAATATGGTCCCTGTCTGAACTCCACATTTCCCTGCCCAGGACTCCAGTGTAGAGCCAATTCTGCAACTAATAGTAAAGCGCCCTGTGCCGGGGGCACCCCAGAGGGAAGGGGGTCTCCCAGGTGCTTTGCCCCCAACAAACCCATTGTAAAGAGGTTGCAGGATAGTAGAGGCTATGTGGCACCCAGTCACTCCCTGCTCTAACCATTAGCCTGCACTCTCTCCCCGTCTATATGGCTGCTGTGCTGTGCGTGTGGTGATGTTTGAGACCTGGGGAAGGTCCCTTGCTGCTGCAGAGGTTGGATCAAGGGCTCAGTGAGACATTTTGGTAGCTGAGCTGTTTCTTCTTCTTTGTCCCAGGTAAGAACACCCTTCTCATGGCCCTGGGCTTATTCCTGGCCACAGAGCATCACGTGTTCAGAAACATTGCAGTGCACAAAACTGTTGCCAGGGATTTGCAGCTAGGACCGTGCGCTGTGCAATTACTGCTGGGGCTGAAGGGGGGGGGGGGCAGCTGGAGAGAACCTTGGGATCCCTCAGCAGGGGGAGGGGTGGGACATTAATAGCAGAGCAAGTGGCAGGAGAGAGGTGCCCTTCTGGCATCCTTCTTTACAAACCACTCCCAGGTCTCCAGCACAAAAGATCTCCCAGTGCCACAGTGGGACATGGTGCCTGAGCTGGCTGGATTTGCAGATGGAAAGCATTAGCTCTCGGAGGGCTCTGCCACCCGTGTTAATAAGGCTGCTTAAGGGAGGCATTTCCGAAGAGCTTCATGAATCTCTGATGAGGCGTCATTAATGTTCTGAGTGAAACTGGACTGGGTGTGAATTAAACGGGCAGCATTGGCCGCAGGGAGATTATTTTGTCAGCCAACCACTGTTCATTAAGTCAGAATTCCAGGAAAATATGGCCAGGCAGGCAGGAGACGGAAACACCAATTGCATAGGAAAGAAAAGCAGGCTTTAGGCTGACACAGGCGGGGCTGAGTAATGGAGTAAACACCCAAAGCCCCAGCAGAAGTATCCTTATCATTAAAAAGTTTTCCTAATATCTAACCTAAATCTCCCTTGCTGTAGATTAAGCCCATTACTTATTGTCCTCCCCACAGTGGACATGCAGGAAATTGATCACACTTGTCTTTATTACAGTCCTTCAACATATTTGAAAACTGCTATCAGGTTCCCCCTTGGTCTTCTTTTCTCAAGGCTAAACATGCCCAGCTTTTAAAAACCTTTTCTCATATGTCAGGTTTCCGGAATCTTTTATCATTTTTGTTGATCTCCTCTGGACTTGTAATTTGTCCATATCTTGCCTAAAGTGCAGTGCCCAGAATGGACATTGTACCCCAGTGAAGCCTCTCCAATGACCAGTAGAGGGGGACAGTTACCTCCCATGTTGTATGTACATCATTCTTGTTCATAGATCTCAAAATGATGTTAGCCTTTTTTGCAACTGTATCACCTTGTTCACTCATATTCAGTTTGTGACCCACTATAACCCTTAGATCCTTTCCAGCAGTATCACCGGCTCATCAGGTATATCCCATTTTGTAGTTGTGCTTTTTCTTCCCCTCCCCTTCCTAAGATAAGCTTGCACATCATTGAATTTCAGTCTGTTGAATTCAGTCCAATTCTCTAATTTGTCAGGGTTCTTTTGAATTCTTCTCCTGATTTCCAAAGTGCTTGCAACTCCTCCCAACATCCTGGCACCTGCAGATTTCATAAGCATACCCTCCTCTCCATTATCCAACTTATTAATGAAAATAGTGATTAGTACCTGATCCAGGAATGATCTCTGCAAAACCCCACTAGAGATGCCTGCCCAGTTTGACAGCAAACAATTGATAACTTCTCTTTGAGTAAGGTCTTCTAACTAGTTGTGCACCCACCTTATAGTAAATTAATCTATACCACATTTCCCTAGTTTGCTTCCGAGAATGTCACAAGATATATCCCATCTTCTGTTTCCACTACTTTCCTCTGGGCCAGTAACCCTGCCAAAGAATGACACTTACTGAGTGCAGAGATTTTGGTGGGGGGGGAAATGGAACCTGTGGCCACCAGAGGCCAAGAGCAGTCTTCCCTCCAAGCACAAGGTGGGAAGCCCCATTTCCAGCTGGTCTTCCCAAGCCCCTCGCTGGGACAGATGCACTATTATTATTTTTCTTGGCACGTGTGAGACCATAAAACCTGACACGTATCGATCCGAGCTGATCTTTAATGTTGTCCACTACTGACGGCTTAAACTCAGATAAGAGCAAGACTCCAATTGTCCCTCCCTACCCGCCCGGGTTGGCCACAGAGGCCCAGAGAGACAGAGAAGAGCCATTATCGATTCTCATGTTACTTCATCTCCAGATTGCTAAACGGCCTCTCCCCTCCCCCTGCATTAGGGGCTAATTTTAGAATCGGAGGAATTGATAATGTGGTTACGTTCATCATGCAAACCATGTCATTTCCCATCAGAGGCAGCTGCTCTTCACTGGGAGCCTGGCCGGGAGCTTAGCTCACTGACCTGCCCTTGGAATCACGCAGCAGGGCTAGTTACCCCTGAAAAGCTGTGTCCCCCACCCCACAGTACAAGAGAAAAACCTCCCCTCCTACACTCACCTCAAACTGTTCTTGCCTGCTCCTGCCGGTTGAGGAGTCAGAGTGGGGCAGTGGGGAGAGGGGGGATTGTTGTCTGTGTGTGCATGCACTGGTGTCCTTGGGGGAAAGCACATTTTATCCACTTTAATACACAAATACATAAAGGAAGTGGTTCTGCCCAGGGAAAGTGGGCACAGCTCTCCTGCAATCAATGACCTTCCTGGGGTGTAGGCAAATCAGGCCTGACGTGCGCCATGTACCATGTGGTGGCTAAAGCACAAATGGCAACTCTGGTGGTGTAGGGGAGGAAGGGAGCAACTCTCTGGGGAGACAGCAATGAGGGGAGTGGATACTTCAATCTAGGAATGCTTCCCAGAGACCCAGCCCTGGAGGAGGCTGAAGATATGGCAGAGAAGCCCCAGCTGCCATAAGCCTGTCTGTCAAGATGGCAAGGCAGTCCAAGGGGATAAGGCTGACTGAGGTGTCTCCAGGGCAGAGCTGGGGGCTGAGAGGGGCACCATGGACTTTCTTGCCCTTTGGTGGCTAGTAAGGAAGCAGCAGTGGCCCATGTTTTAACTGGAAAGCGCAGAGACTGTGGGGCACACACGTGGGCTAACTAGGCCTGATGGAGCTATGGGATAATTGCTCCATCAGAAGTTGGAGTAGACACAGCCTGGACTCTCCCAAAGGCAATACAGGTCACCCCCACGCTCTGAGCTGTGTGGAGCAGGGACGGACACAAACGTCAGAAGGAGGGGAGACGTGCATGCATGGAAATCATTCTCAGCCTGGCTTTGGCCCGGTAGGAGTCTGGATTTTCAGTGCTTTGTGCCTCTTCAGCAGGTCAGGGAGAAGAAGCCTGAGATGGGAGTATCCCAATGCAGGCTCTGCATGGGATTGGGAGAGCCCAGAGCTAATGGAGTCTCATCCCTTCTCCTAAGTGATGAGCCATCAGGGCTTTCTGGCCATGCTGGTATCTGTGGCCTCAATGCTGCCTAGTGATTTACATTTTTATTTGGCCCTGCTTTAAATGGGCAGGGTGGAGCAGCTGGCAAAAGCCCAGCCACAGGCCCAGCCAGGCCAGCAGAAATCCTGCAGCTTGCCTGAAGTCAGGCAAGTGAATTAGAGAGGACAGCGAAGCAATGAGTGGGCAGGAGCGAGGGGATAGAGCAGCTAAGAGCTCAGAGCTGCCTCCACTGAGATCAGCTGCTTAAAGAGAAACAGCTGGGAATGTGCCCAAGGCATTCTCCACATCCTTATCCACCCAAAACTCCATCTCTGCTTTCCATGAAGCCCCCATCACCTCTTTGCTCAGGTCCCCAACAAATACTCCCCTCCGGGGGTTGGTCTACACTGCAGTGGGGAACCAGCCTCCCAACCCAGGTAGAGACTCACGTTACCAGGACTCGAGTTCGCCATAGCAGTGGCGACGTTCTGGTTTAACTGGCGCCAGGCTGTGTGTGGACTCCTGACATGGTGCTGTGGGTTGCAGTGGTATTAATGAGCCCCCAGGAAGTTCCTGGCACAGCTTGTGGGCCTGTTCTTTGTTAGACCCACCCTGAAGGGAACTAGTAGCATGAATCCCACTCATCCCTGCCCTCACAGAATGCCGGTTCAGTGGGGCGTCACAGGGGAGGACCCCGCGTGCTCTCTGTTGTCTCAGGTGCCTTGTTTCCGTTGAGCCAAGGGCTCTCCAGCTCTCTAGGTTTGGCTATTACCCACCCTCCTATGGCATTACTGAAGAGACTAGCCAGATATTTTTTTCTAAAAGCTCTGCTCTAAGAATCTTTTCAGGGCAGTTCTCCAGCCTGTGTCAGACTAGATGGCCACAATGGTCCCTTCTGGCCATGGAAACTATGAAACCAGACCAGGCTATCCCAGACCCATACTGCAGCCCTGGACCTGGGTCTCTAGCATATTATATGGCTCACAAGTATGCAGGCCTGCTGCCAGTTCTCAGCCCCCTTGCTAGTGTCATTTCCGAGTCTATCTGAACTACAGAGCATCCTATATTCCTAGGGCCAGGGTGAGTAACTACAAAAACAAGTGTCCACAGCTAGAACCCATGGACAAGAATGAAGCAAATTAGCATTTAGACATTACAGGGATTGGCATTATTGAAATCCCTAAACTACAGCTCTCAAGACACCTTTCAGATAAAAGGGCCCCTCTGGTCAAAAGTGGCCAGTCATTTTGGATGTCTAACTTGACTGTTCTTGGCTCAGGTTTTCAGAAGAGTGGAGCACACACGAGCATGGCCCACACAGGCTCAGAGTCTCTGAAAGACCAGCCCAAAGTGTCATAGGTTGGCCAGTTCTGAATCAAATCAAAGGCCAGTTCTGAAAGGGTGGCTCCATGTGCCTGAACATACCAGGATCAGATGAGCAAAGGCAATTATTTGCCTCCAGTCACTTTTCTTCATTTAGTTAAAAGATTTCAAACCAACGTGTTCCTCTGGCTTCTGGTCACACAAGCAACATTTGAAGAGCTCTGGTTAAAAATAAGTGAAACGGGAACAACTTGTGATGAAAAGTTTCTGAAGAAACTGGAGATATCCAAGGATGGAGCCCCTGAGCCTCCTGAACTTCCCCGCTCTGCACAGATGGACCACTGGAAAGCTCAGTTAAGGTGAGAATGGCACAAATTACTGGGCCCAGGTCTCTCATTTTTAGTCCTTACTCACTGAGTATTTCCTTTCCTGGCATGGGAGTCTATGGGAGTTGCCACTAAGTAAGGATTTCAGCCCTGGACATCACTGGAGTAACTTTCTCAGATCATTTGTAACCTGGACTGTGCGAACTCCAAAGCTAAGCAAAGTAGCTGAGTTACTGGTGCTCAGGACCTAGAATGTCTGAAAAAGAAAAGAGGGGGGAAAATGCTCCATCTTTTCCACAGGAGAGCTGCTTCCTGGCCTAGCTAATGTGGTATGTAACCGCTCCACAGGTTGTTAGCCCCTCTCATTGATCTGTGAAGATCAGTGACAAGACTTTCCTCCAGGGAAGGCCAACAGTCTTCTCAGTAAATGCACATCTCCTATTCTCCCTTGGGTCTGCCTCTGCCACCTATTTCATCAGAGCCAAGCACTGAGCATGCATCTAAACCCTGTCCTTTGCAACTGTACGCTCAGCTCTTTGCCCCCAATGAGGCTTTCCCAGGGACTGGTCACATGATAATGCTGATGACTCACATCACTGCACTGTATTTAAATTATAGGAGCAGAAGAAAAGATTCAGCTGTTTCCTTTTTGCCAGAGGAAGTCTGCTTTTCTTGCCTGGCATAAACCACAAAGAAACCAATGGATTTTGTGTGAACTTTAAAAATTAATTCACCTTTTCAAGGGCCTGTGCAGGTGCCGTTTTGTTTAGTTCTGTCTCTGCAGTGGAGCCCAGCAGAGACACCAGCCAGTTTTCAGATAAGAACAGCACTAAACGCAGCTTCATTATGTAAGACTTCCTTCTTGGCACTGACTAAGGGCTGCATTGCATCAGTGCCAGACAATGTCCATTAGGAGAGGGAGGGAGTCCAAGCAAGTTCCTCTCTCTACAGTGACACTTCCAAGCAACATTCCTCTGTCGCAGAAGCCGGCAGGGCCGGATTAAGGGGAAGCAGGGTGGCAGAAGAGCCTGAATTGAATAGAATAGAACCTCCACCATGGCCCAGGCCCCTCCATTTGCAGTAGCAGTGTTTAGGACCCTAATTCCCCTCCAGGCAGACACCCCTTTCTTCCCCCAAGAGCAGCAGTGGGGGCCCCCACTCCCTACAGCATAACCAGTCATGTTCCCTTCTACCCCTCAGTACTTACCCCATACTTCTGCTAGAAGAAGGGCTCACTTCACCCTCCCCCTTTTGCCACATGCAGAGTCCTGATGTTGGGGGGGAGGGGTTGGAGTAGGGAGGCTGGGAGTTAACACTCCATTGAGATGCTTGGAATAGGTCCCCTCCCAGAGGAAGTATCTCAGGTTCTCTGCAGACTCAGACAGGTGTTGCTATGTCAGATATGCTCAGGCTGTGCCTTCAGTCTTTTTCTCTGCAATCATAAGGGCTGGAAACCTACTTGTGGGGAGGGAGAAAGAAAGCAGAGATTGTGATGTAACCACAGGTCTCTGGGGGCCATTTATTCATTATTATTACTATTATTTTATGGTGCTGCATAGAGACCCCAACTGAGATAGAGACCCCACTGGACACTGGACAGACACACAGTAAAGGTATGTCTACCCAGCGCTGGGAGGTGTGAGTCTCAGTATAGGGAGACAGGCACATGCTAGCTCTGCTCATGGTATCCCCTGAAAATAACAATGTGGTTATGGTGGCTCAGGCTAGCTGCCCTAGGAGGGACCCAGAGAGTCAGATGGGATTGCACTCGACTGGCTAGCCCAAGCTTCTAACTATACACTGCAGACACGCGGCTATCTCTAGTGCACCAGCCGGAGCACATCTGAGCTGGGAATACCACGTGACCAGCTGATGGCTTGATCTAATCTGGGAGCACAGTGGCCTTGGGGGGCAACACTCCCTGGCTAGGGGAAATCAGAGGTGTTAGCTGCACCCATCTGCCAGTCTCTCCTCACAAATCAGTTTGGGTTTGGGACATGAATGTGGACTCAACGGTGTGGGACCTTGCATGATCACCTGTGATGCTCCCCTCTTCCAGAAGATGCTGGTCAAAACATTTTTCCCCCTTCTGACATTTCCTGACTCCCCCTTTGTGGGCAGCACAATAAAGATGAGCTGGTGGTGAATGGGACAACCCCACTCCAGACACTGGGGTTAGGGTGGGCTCTTCCATAGCCCATCTATAGCCCCCCATTCCAGCACTGAAGTGAGTAAGGGCTCTTTCATAGTCCTCTATAGTCCCGCATGCTAGCTTTGGGGTGGGACCAAGCTCTGCCATAGTCCCCTACACAGCACCACATCGGAGCAGTGGGGTGAAGGTGGGTTCTGTCTTAGACCCTGTAAGCCTCCCATCCCAGCACTGGGGTGTGTGCAGGTGTGACATTTTTGAGAGGTTAACTGAGGTGTCTGGGTTGAATCATTACCACCAGTTCATAGCAGATGGTAGCCTTCCCAAGCCCACCAGGGGAAACCCTCACCAACAGCTGGTAGCACAGACGCTCCACCAAGGCCTCTACAAACTCTTTTCTTCTCCCACTTGAGTGCCTGGTCTTCTGGACATCCAGGAAGCAGGGCCCCACAGTCACTGGTTTCACCTCTGTTCAACACTCCCCTTAGCACAAGGCATTTAGACATGGCAATAGGAACTCCAAGATGAAGAACCCCACCGGGGCACACTCAACACATTGCTGTCAGACTTTTTAGCCAGGCGGTGTGCTGGGACGTGTCATGCAAAAACTCATGACACACTGGTCCTAAATATTCTTGTGTAAGGTGTGTACACGCTGTGGATAAAAAAAATGTGTGTCGGAAATAGGTGCTTAAAATATGGAGCGAAGTCAGCTGATAAAAAAAGCTGGCGTAGACAAAAGAAGGTCGGTTTACCTGCTTGCCAGTGGGGACATTGAGCAAGGGGATGCCAGAGACACCGAATGTTCATTTTCACCTGAGTCCACAGAAAAAGCAAATGAAGCTCAGCTTCCTGAAGCGCGAGCACGACAGAGGACACTTCACAGGAATACTTCTCAAAGGGTTACTGGGCTGTAAAAAATAAGGAGAGAAAACCTATTAGCTCTCTGGCACTTAGGGGTCAAAGGGAGCAACCCCTCTGTTTCTGCCAGTGTTGAACCCTCCAGCTTGCAGTAGAAGGGATTGAGAGTGGCATGTGAGGGAGAAAGCTGCTTAGATGGAGACTGTAGCTTGCTAGAGTTAAGTTCTAGACACTGAAAAGCCTATTATTTTTGTTTTGTTTGCAGCCAGACCTGTCTCCTTTTCTCTTGCTTAGTATCGCTTGCGTCTATGTTCTTTATGAATTAACTTAGGCTTCACTTTACCACCTGCGTGCTGTTGTATTCAAGGAGGCTTGCATCCTCAGCTGTGCCAGTAGGCTAGTGTGTATTCTGTCTCTTTGGAAACAATGGACTTGGTTAATTTCGGCGAATGCCCACTGAGAAGGACAGGACACAGCAAAGAGACATCTCCAGGGAGCTCAGGAACCAAAGTTCACTGACTGTTCCCTGCAGGGCAAGGTTTAGCCTGGTAGAGTCCCTAGGAGTTTGCTGGTGGGGTAGGCAGACGGGAGTGTGGCAGGGAACTGACACACAGTGTAAACTCCAGCAAAGCTCTGTCTTGCCAAGGCAGAGAAGTGAAACAGTGATTTACAGTTCTCAACTCCCTGTGGAGAGTGACACAGCTTGAGACAAAGATTTGAATAAAAGCAGGTATAAAGGTTTAGAAACATGGTAAAGAGAAAAGAAAAACAAAATGCATTTGAGCTGATACTTAATTATCAAGCACCTATCCGGTGTGTCTAATAAGATATTTCTGACCTAATGGTCAGTCTGTGCAGCGCTTCTCCATTCCAAAAAGCTGGGATCTCCCTTTCATGAGATACCCCCACAGGCAGGCAGTGTTTTCCCTGCAATGGATACCATCTTGTGCTCTTTTACAGTTACAGAACATTTTCTGTTAGCCTGGGGGTGCCCTTCTGGTGTTCTTTCATCTTGTTAAAACCTCGGGGCTTTACTTGGTCCAGACAGTAACACAGTGCTGGGTTGGCTCTATGGGTATTGATTATTCTGAGTGTTGAAAAGTCAGGATTGAGATCCTTCCAACTCAGGGGACAAGTTTCTTTTCCAACAGATTTGGGTACCCGTGCAAGCATCAGGCAATAACCATGACAATCAGCTAGTTCTTAGCATTTGGCTAGACCACACACAGCCTGCTTTGATGAACAACTGAGAAGGTGGCCGGGGAGCCTTTGTGGATGAGCTGGAGCACAAGGACCCACCGAGGTTCAGGGATCACTCGGTGCTCCAGGGGTTTGAGAGAGCTCTGCTTTGCTGCGTCCAGTTCCACTGTTCCCGAAGCTTGGCCCTTAAAGGCCCAGGCCCTAATTCACATCTTCCCTACCCAGGCAAAACTTCATAGTGATAACTCTGAAACAGAAAGCCACCAGACACAGCTGATAACTAAACTGACTAATGATGTTAAGTGAGTCTGTGAGGTGCCCTGAGCTGCTGCCTGCATCTGGAGGCTGCCCTTGAACATCAGCACCTCTGCTGTTAGGAGACAGCAGGTCCCCTGGCTCTTGTTGAGCCTTGGCCGGGGTCTCTGTCCTCTCACCTTGCTGTGGTGGTTCCCATCTGAGATCCTCTAAGGGAAAGCATCCAATTCTGCACCCTTTGTTTCCCTCTCTCCTGGGATTTGGAGACAGTGTTACCTGCTCCTTTGCAGTACGTCTCTGAGGTGAGAGCCTCATCGGACTGCAGGGTGACTTCTTGGGACCCCACTGCTATTTTTGGCCATTGATCCCCACCAGAAATACCCAGCCTCATTTGCACGAAGTGGGAGCATCTCCCAAGATCCTCAAATCATACTGAGTTTTTCTTTGGCCTTCTCTGTCTCTTGGTACATCTGCAAGTCCCAGTGGCTCTGACCTGAGTTCATAACAGTGTGGGCATGTGGGCTCTCTTGCAAACAAAATGCAGCCATATTTCATTGGGGCTGTTCTTTAGTTTAACAGTGGGAAATACAGAGCGGAGTCTGCCTCTGCAGCCTCTTTCAGTCGGCGCTTCGTTATTTTGACACCGTTTTCCACCAGCCCATTTGGGTTGAGGATAATGGGGACTCCTGAGCATGGGCTCTGTGCTTACGGTTTGACTTGGTGATTGCTGTGGTAGGGAATGGAAGGATATATCAATAGCACACCTGTGACCGCCACGTCTGCAACACGTGCAGCTACAGATCTGTGACTTTGGAGTGTTTGCTATTTCTATTTGCTCTTCTGTAATCCTCAGGGGATATGAGTGCTGGTTCCAATGCCTAATGCAGACAGAAAGGGCCCCGTGGTGTAGAGCTGCGGGCAGCAGGATTGTCTCTGTGCAATCATATGTGCTGTGACCATTGCACAGTGCAGCCCTTGAGAGCTGGGTGAGCACAACAGGCCTCCTGAAGATGGAAAGACATTTCCAGTGCCTCCATTGGCAGTAAATACTGCCATGGGGCTGCTGTGATGGTACAGGAACCCCCAGGATAATGCGGGAGGCATATTTCTCACTTTCCTTCTCCTTTATTTATCCATTTTTAGACAGTAACTGCCAGTCTCAGAATTACCACCCAATATCTTTATTCATATCAAAGCAATACGCAGGGAGATAGCAGCAAACAGGCCTATTCAGGGAGGGCCAGGCTGCTATAAATAGCCCTGTCTGTAATTATCTCCAGAACGATTTGTTAAATGGGAAAGTACATAAACAAGGCTTGGAAACACCAGGGCTTAGTTAATGCAAACCAGGACCGAGCTGCCCCGGGGCCTTCGGGGAGCTGACCAGTACACAGACCAGATGCTGAGAGGAAGAACAAGCCAGTTAGTCCTCTGACTGTCCAAAAAGGGTTGATGTAAGAGCGTTTTAGTTCCTCTGCACTCATTGGCTATGTCTACACTTGTTAATTTAGGTCAATTTAGCATATCCACACCTAAATTTTAAGTCGACTTCGGGGGGGCCCTACAAAGTCAACCTAGAGCATCCACACTGGACACCTAGGTCAACTTCTAGGGGCTAGGTGGACCTGGGCGCTGGTCCACGGTGGCAG
Source organism: Pelusios castaneus (assembly GCA_007922175.1). Lineage (NCBI taxonomy): Eukaryota > Metazoa > Chordata > Testudines > Pelomedusidae > Pelusios > Pelusios castaneus. The sequence goes on along the minus strand of ML686000.1, from coordinate 442,761 downwards.
GGGGGGCACCCCTTGCCAAGTGCCAGGGGGCTCAGCCTTTGCCCCATTGTACTTGGGTACAATGGGGCAAAGGGGGACAGGGACCCTGGCAGGTCATAGGGGCAGGATGGGCACCTCTGCCCTGCCCTGTGGGTGGGCATGCCAGATTCTCCCTGTGCCAGCCCCCCTGGCAGGGAGGGCAGTGGGGAAGTCCTGGAGAGCCCTAAGTCGACTTAGAGTCAACTTAGGGCTACTCTGCGTCCACACTGGCTTAAGTCGACTTTAGAAAGTCGACTTAAGCAGAAAGTTGACTTAAAAGTAGGTTTAACAAAGTCGACTTAATTTTTTCCTTAAGTCGACTAAGCAGCTGCTTAAATCGATTTAAGGAAAGTGTAGTGTAGACACAGAGTAAATTAAGTCGACTTAAGCAAGCTTAAGTCGACTTAATTTACAAGTGTAGACACACCCATTGCACTGGGCAGAGACAAGGTACTGCTCGCTCAGCACTCTGGAGAGCACCTCAGAGGATCAAGGAAAAGGCTCAGGGACCTGGGACCATTGGTCTGCACCATGTGCCCTGAGGGAAACTTGAGCCTCTGTAGCAGGGTCTGGGATGGCACTGTATCTCTGTAGTATAGTGAGGGGTTAAGTGCCCCAGTCTGGCTCCAGGATATGCCCCATTCAGCCTTTGAACCTGGAACAAAACCCCACCCTGCAGCCCTCAAATCAGTCTGGTGGCTGTCACTTCCAGAGGGCTTTGGGGTAGCAATCCTAGGGCTGGCTTCTATATGCACTACATGGCAGGTAGGCACCAAACCTGCATTACCTGGGACCGAGGGCTGGGACCAGAAGGTGTGAAAGATTTTCTCATGTCTCGTGCATGTGAGTCTCTGAGGCTCATGGCTCTTAACAGTTCTGCAGTCACTGTGTGAGCTGTGGTGGTAGTCTACTCACCCGAGTGCATGCAGCGGCCAAGCTTCAGTAAGGCCCCCCCGAAGAAGCAGCATCTCCTCTGCAATACGCTGGACGCAGTCACAGAGGACAGCGGTGCTTTAACTCCTGAGTAACACAAAAGGCTCCTCTTTACGCCTTCCTCTGTCTCCTCCATGCAACCAGTTCCAGAGGGCCAGTTCCTGAGCTTGTGATTTGTAAAGCCTCGCAGTGGGGGGGGGGGCACTCTCTTTCTCTGTTTTTACCGAAATGAATCTTTTCCAGTTGAAAAGAAGGGAAAGTCACCCTGCTGTGACCCTGTGCTCTGGCGCCGGCTCCGTGCCTGCCACGCAGAAGGCTTGTTATAATAATTAGTGCCAATGGCAAAGGACAAAACCTGCCTCCCTCCCTTTCTCTGGGCTGCAAGTGATCCCTGGCTGCCTGGCAGCTGTCGCCTCACACCCTGCAATCCATTCGGCCAGGGGTCAGGCCCTGGGCTCTGATCCAATGAACAGGGAGAGTGGTGCCTTAGAAAGCCCAGAGGCGGCTTTCGGGGTAGGTGAAGCAGGCACATGCCTAGGGCCCCAAACTGTAAGGGGCCCTCTTGCCTGCCCCAAAAGCTGTGTCTGCCTCAGTTGATAGCAGAAGGAGGAGCTGGCCTGTGGGTCCGGGGCTGGTGGTGGGGAGCTGGGGCTGCAGTGGGGGGCAGGGCTGGGGAGGGCAGTGGGAAGCTAGGGGGCCCCACAATGTGCCTTCGCCTAGGGCCCCCAATAGCCAAAGGCCACCTCTGAGAAGGCCATCCACCGACCCAGCTCACCAGGCGGACATTGGTCCATGCCAGCCACTGGGAGATACCAACGAAAGTTTTGTTCCCATTCAGAGACAGATGCCCAAGTCCCCACGGCAGCAAGGTGCTGATTTCTGCTGGTGAGTCACAACTAGGAGCCCTGCCTCTGGATCAGACAGGTCACGTACCTAAGCTCTCCCTGGTGGAAAAGAATTGGGCACCTGGCAGTGGAGGTGCCAAGCTTGTAACACTTAGCCTGGGGGTCAGAGCACTCCCCTGGGCCATGAGAGGCACTTCAATTCCCCCCTCTCTGCCAATGTGGAAGACATGATTTGAACTCAGCTCTCCTGCTACTCAGCCAAATATCCAAACCACTGAGCTATGGGGCATTCCATGTGGGGCATCTCCTGTTGAAGATGTTCCATTCCAGTTAAACCATGAAAGAGTCTCTGGAGCAGGGAGACTAAGCTGTGGGTCTCCCACATTCTGGGGAGAGGGGAGGTCCTAACCCTTGGGCTATAGAGTCTTTCTCTTTCTTTCTGGCCCAGTGACTGTTCAACAGCAGATACAGGCTTCAGCGGTCATTGGGCCAGAGAGGGCTACAGCGAGCCAGAGAGCAACACTGAGAATGACTCTGTAGCCCAGGGGTTAGGCATCCACCTGGAACATGGGAGACCCAAAGTCCAGTCACCCTCCTCCAATTGCCCTTCCATTGTCTATCCACAGTGGAGCAACTTTAGCAAGAGAGATGGAAGGGGCCCTGTCAGAATTCAGCACAGCAGCCTCAATATTTCCCCTTTGTGGCTCAACAATGGCACCCGCTTTAGGTTCCTGGCTCTCTAGCTATCATCTTCCTTGATGAAGACCTGTATTGTTCTCTCTGCCAGCCAGAGTTTTCCAGGCTGCATGGTTCCCTTCTTACACTGTGAGTTCTTCAGCAAGCCAGATGGCCTAACTGGCCAGGGCCGACAGTTTGCTTTCTTTGAAAAGGCTACAGTGTAACTACCATTAGGTATAAGTTCCCACATAGTGCTTTCTAAGCAAGTACATTTATTCTTATAGGGAAAGTATTACAGAGACTGCTACAACAATAAAAGAACCTACTCATGGGTTAATAAGCTCACTGGATATCTCCCCCAACTTCAGCAAGAGCTCTGTTCCAAGTTCATAAGTTTTTTCTCAGAACAAGCACATGTATGCATAGGTTAGTCTTTCTTTTATACAGTTTGGCTCTTTGATCTTCAGTGACTGTGAATAGGTGATCAGTTCTCTGGTTCTCTCCTCAGGGTGTAGCTTCAAAAGGTCACGTGCAAAAGTGGGACTTTGCATTTCCCTCCTCTCGAGTATTTCGTAGAAAACCTACTTGTTTGTCCTCAAAGTTCCTTCTTGTCAGGCACATGTTTTAAAAGAAATGTTTGAAGCTCATAGGACTTGCCAGGGTTTACAATGGGCATGGGTCTGTTCTAGAGAAGGTATGTACAAGCCTGGAATAATAGGTAAGCTACTTAAACTTAATTCAGTAAGATCTCCAAAAAATATCACAGAAAATTGCAGTATCTGTCACAGGCCCCACATCAGAATGTCCCAGAACTCAGCACTTGTATATGTGATGAGAGATCTCTCTTCAAATCCTTTCTCTCCTCAGGCAGCAGGGTGACCTGAACCTGGGTCTCCCATATCCTAGGAGTGTGCTCCAGCCACTGAGCTAAAAACTATGAGGTAGTCAGATTTTGAATGGTACCTGATCTGGTTGGCGGCCTTCGAACACACGTATGGGACTGGGTCCTGCATATAAGTCAGGCAGATGGACGCCTGTCTTTCCCCAGTTCATGAATCATTCGGGGGCTTAGGATGACGACAGCTGCCTGGATGCCTGAAGAGAAGCAGCTGTGCATATTCAAAGACAGAAATATAGCTGTCAAGAGAATTTTCACCCTAACAATGGGGGCCCCCAGTGGGTTTAGGCACCTCCAGGGTTTGGCAGGAGTTGTGTGGATTGCAGTGAAGTCTAAAACTAGTTTAGGTGCCTGGCTGGGGCTTACAAACCTAAGTATCTTTGTGGATCCCGCCCTTAAGCCCCTTCCTCCCCCTGGCAGCGCAAGGAGGATGTGACGTTTTGGTGTAATTCACTGCCAGAGTCACATAAAGGACCTTGGCAGCAGTGAGATTCCTTCTCACCTGGCAGCACTTCACACTTTCTGCATTGGAGCCAGTGGCTGGTTAGGGCACTGGGCATTAGAGAGCCAAGTCCTTTATAGGCTGACCCTCTCTAGGGTAACAGAATATTCCCGTTCCCCTCATTCCTGGGTGCAGAGCTGAGGGTGTGTGCACAGCTGGTGTGTGGGTGCGTTTGTGGGTGTGTCCCCCCGCCCTCGTGTGTCTCTGGCATTGCTAACCCAGCTGTGGTCTCAGCAATGCCATACATATGGTGGCGGTTGGGCAAAACCTCACTGAAGCTGGTGGGAGTGTTTAGGATAAATGTGAAAAGCAGGTGGCCTTTTGGGAACAGGAAGCTGAAACAATAGGGGTTGCTCCCCAAAATACAGCCCCCCTGCAAGACTGTGGGAGGAGCTGAGCCACGTGGGCCAAGGGATTTCCTGGGGAAATCTGATAACAAAATGCAGAGGTAGGGAATTGATCGGATTCCCGCTGGGAGTCTGTGTGTGAGAGAGAGAAAGCCACAGTGAGGACGGAAGAAAGCCAAGGACAACCAGAGACAGATTTATAGCATGACCCTGAGGGAGAAGCTAAGCAAGTGAGCTTGGGGGGAAAGTGTTGGCTGGAAAAAGTCTCGGAGCTATGAGGAAAGAATTGTTTCCTGCTGTTTGATTTCTCCAATGATCAGCAAAAAAGGACTTGGACATTCTTTGGAAATAAACAGGATTGCGTCAGACTCCTGACTGCACCATTCATTTCTCTTCTTGGCAAAGACAACTTGCAAGACCCCATCTTTCGCTAAGCATTCAGGTCAAGGGCAATGCCGTCACCTCCCCAGATGCCACACTACTGTATCCAAGTACTATGGTAACACTTTTTTGCCACAGCCTGATACTGGGAATTTATATTCATTTAGCCACCATGATCCCCATCTCTGCTCTTATCCAGACTCCCCCTTGTTTCCCTGCTCCAGCCTACATCCAGGTTGGAAGGAGTAGAAGGTCAGAGGAGGGACCTGTATGCTCTTGCGGGTTGTAGCCAAGATAGCATTGGGGCCCAGCATCCATGGTTGAGGCTGGCAGAGTCTCATTCAGTTGGTCACAATCTGCAGAGTCTGGCCATGAAGAGATTGGAGACTGTGTCCCTAGACCTGCTGTACCCTGTGGTGCTTCTCCCCTTCCCCGTTTGCCTGCCAAACGTTCAGGAGGAGGGGCAAACTCAAACACTGGTGACATGCAGCCCGTGTGCATCTAAGTGCATGGCTGTGTGAGTATGTGAGGTGCAGGCATGTGCAGCCACGCGTGTATGTGTGTAAAGCATGCTTTTGCAAGTGTGCATGTCTTGGGGCATGTGAATGAGTCTGTGTGTGTCCCTGTTTGTGTGCGTGTGTGTGTTTGGCTCTGTGCCCACCCGGCTGGGAGGAGGCCTTAGTGCCTGAATCTGCCACCTCCCCTGAAGGCTAGGCCCTGTGCGCTCGTGAACCATTAGCCAGCTGGCTTCCATCCTCCCTGTATCACAGTCTCACGCCTCACCCGGAAAGCCCCAGTCCTGGCCTCCATCAGGGAGGGCTGAAGAGGCCTAGGGCCAAGCTGATCAGGCAGGCACACTGACCCCCAAGGCATAAATCACAGAGGGTGCGTGCATTTGTGACTTGCGCTTTATGGCTATTAGTGCAATTATAGCTCAGTAATAAAACTCAATATATGCACACCAAGGAGCAGCCAGACTAGCATAATTTATTCCCCAGAGATGGTGGGAACAGGCATGAAACCACAGCGTGAACATTCCTTGAGCTCTGGTATAAACCAAACCGGTCCATGCTGATCTCTGACTTCAGCCACCCGTTTCCAGCCGGCCCGTGTTCCCTAGGCCCTCGGCCTCATCCTCCACCTCGCCTTGATGCATTGGGCTGCCCTGATCCCCGTCCTGCCTATTCAGATGTGCTTGCCTAGTTGTTGGAGATGCTTTTAGCAGCGCAGGCCTAGAGCAAGCCAGATACACAGCAGGGATGGATTGGGAAAATTGCTGAGGGTGGGAATTTAGCAACCCTTTGTTTGGCAGGTTTGAGTCCTCTGATGAGTGGAAGGGAAGAAGAGGGGACATCACAGCGTGATTCCTAACTTCTAGCACCAAGGCATAAAATAATAAGAGCTAGAATCATCTCTCCCTGCCCACAAATGGAATTTTACTAAGTCAAGAACCCACCGGGGGCGGTGGGTGGGGGTGGAAATGGGGGTGACATGTTTGTACTGGGGCCAGGAGCCCTCTCCAGAGCCCTGGTTACAACATCTCTTTTATTTCCCAGAGCCACCCCCGACACCAGGCAGCAGAGCAATGCAAGGAACATAGCAATTTGTTCCAGCTGGCTAGCTGAGTTAGATCTGTGCTAATTTATGCCAACTGTCTGTAGGACACTGAACCAAACTAGCCCCTCTACTCATCAACAGTGAGCGAGAGGGAGACAGAGAGAGGAGGGAGTGACAGAAAGGGTCAATGAGAGGTCACGTGTGCATTGAGTTGAACTCGCATTGTCTATCTATGACACTACAGAGCCGCTTGCTGCCCCAGAACTGGTGGATCAATTGTTGCTTAAGAAGACCGGTCCTGAGTCCAGATCTGAAATGTTGGCCCAGGGGCATATCCCAGATTGCCAGCTGCTGAGACTCTGGCATGGTTCAGGAGAAATTAAAAGACTCAGGGGAGTGTAGATGAGAGTGGCTCAAATGATGCAGAAAAGGATTTGGGAATAAGACTCATTGATTGCTTGGGATCCTGTTATTTTCTTGCTGGTGAACATTCTTGAGCATTCTGCAGGGTAAGGTTTCATTCACAAAAATGTTCTCTGAGTCATAGAAGATGAGGGTTGGAGGGAAACTCAGGAGGTATCTAGTCCAACCCCCTGCTCAAAGCATGACCAACCCCAACTCAGTCATCCCAGCCAGGGCTTTGTCAAGACGGGCCTTAACCTCTAAGGATGGAGATTTCACAACCTCCCTAGGTAACCCATTCCAGTGATTCAACAGCCTCCTTGTGAAAAAGCTTTTCCTAATATCCAACCTAGATCTCCCTCACTGCAACTGGAGACCTTTGCTCCTAGTTCTGTCATCTACCACTGAGAACAGCCTAGCTCCATCCTCCCTGGAAACCCCCCTTCAGGTAGTTGAAGGCTGCAATCAAATCCCCCCCTCACTCTTCTCTTCTGCAGACTAAACAAGCTCAGTTCCCTTAGCCTCTTCTCATAAGTCATGTGCCTCAGCCCCCTAACCATTTTTGTTGCCATCCTCTGGATTCTCTCCAATTTGTCCACATTCTTTCTGTAGTGGGGAGGCCAACACTGGACACAGTATTCCAGATGCGGCCTCACCAGTGCCAAATAGGGAGGAATTATCACATCCCTCGATCTGCTGGCAATGCTCCTACGAATACAGCCCAATATCCTATTAACATATTACCATTATGCCTTCTTAGTAACAAGGGCCTACTGTTGACTCGTATCCAGCTTCTTGTCCACTGTAACCCCCAGGTCCTTTTCTGCAGAACTGCTGTTTAGCCAGTCATTCCCCAGTCTGTAGCAGTGTGTGGGATTCTTCCATCCTAAATGTAGGACCTTGTCTTTGTTGAGCCAAATCAGATTTTTTTTGGACCAATCCTCTAATTTGTCTAGGTCACTCTGCATCTGTCTCTACCCTCCCGTGTACCTACCACTCCCCCAAGGTTAGTGTCATCTGCAAATCTGCTGAGGGTGGCTCCATCCCATCCTCCAGATTATGATGATCTTGAACAAAACTGGCCCCAGGACTGACCCATGGGGCACTCCGCTTGTTACTAATGGCCAATTAGACATCAAGCCATTGATCACTATCCACTGAGCACGACGATGTAGCCAGCTTTCTACCCACTTTATAATCCATTCATCCAACCCATACTTCTTTAATTTGTTGGCAAGAATATTGTGGGAGACCGTTATCAAAAGCTTTGCTAAAGCCAAGGTATATCACATTCACCACTTTTCCCATCTCCACTGAGCCAGATATTGCATCATAGAAGGCAATTGGGTTGGTCAGGTATGACCTGCCGTGGGTCCATGCTGACTGTACCGTATCACCTTCCTCTCTGCCAAGCATCTCAAAATGGAGTCCTGAGGCAGCGAACGATATGTGGATCTCCTGAAGAGTCTCTTCCTCCTCAGCCACCTGACACACAAATAGCCAACAAATCACAACTTGTTCTTGGACTGAAAAGGATTGCTTTAGCTCTTTTAGACACAGCATCACACTGGGAGTGTGACCGTGCTGTCTCCCAGCCCTCTGGCAGGGCAGGGCAGGCAACAGTCTCCCAAAGTCAGTCTCACTATCAGGGTTGGGTTATGGGGGGAACACAGAAGGAAGAAGCACCACTAACAAACCTCAGTGGCTATAGCAGGAGGGTTCCAGCGCTCCAGGTGGCACCGGGGTGTCCCCGGGTGTGGGACAGCAGGGCTCCCACCGCAACACGCTGCCCCGGGCCCACCGTTCCCAAAGGCCGCCGAGTGACCACTGGGCCAGGTGGTTCCTCCCTGCCCCTTTCCCCTGAGGTACCTGATCTGAGTCTCCTATGGGACGCCGGGGTATTCAGCCGTGGGACAGTTCCCGAACCCATCAGCTTCGTCGGGTGGTGGTAAGGCTGGCAGCAACCTGTCCAGGTCCTCTGCGGAGGGCAGCTCCTGCAGGTCACAGGGGCCGTCTGGCGGTTCTGGTCCATAGGGCTCCGGGGCAGCGGGTGGTTCCTCAGGGTCGTCAGCCATGGGCAGCTCCTCTAGGTCGCAAGAGCCATCCAGCAACTCAGAATCCCAGGGCTCCAGGTCAGGGGATTGGTTGCTTGGTTCTCCCATGGGGGGTTGCTCCATACAGCTAGACCCCAATGTAACCATTTCCGTGACTCAGTCTCCACGCACAGCAATACTCCTGTTATGTGTTCTCAACTGGGATTAGGAACATAGGGTATGTCTACACTACAAAAAGTTAGGTCGACTTTGTTAGGTCGACTTAACAAAGCGGTGTCCATGGACATAGACTAAGTCCACTTTATTAAGTCGACCTAACTGCCCTTAGGTTGACTTAACAAAGTGGACTTAAGCATCCATACTGGGCTTACGTCAACCTAAGGAGGGTTAGGTCAACCTACCCGGTGGTTCTTAGTATGTCGATTTAAGTTTTCATTAAGTCGACTTAAGGAAAGTCTGGTGTAGACATGGAGTAATTTAGGTCAACTTAAGCCTCCTTTAAGTCAACCTAAATTGTTAGTGTAGACATAGCCATAGGGATCCCCAGACTGGATCAGACCAGAGTCTTGTTGGGGTACAATGAAGAGGAACTAAATCTTAAGGCCCCAAAAATTGAGAGACCCATCAAAATGCAACAAAAGAAAATTTCTAGTGAAGTCTTTTCCAGAATGAATAAATAAAGCTGAACTTTGAACAACAAGCCCATATTTAAACAAGATAAGCAATGTTGACCTTAAAGAATCACCATGTTTTTAATAACTCTACCCCCTTAATAGATTAAGGGGTAGAGGAGTGTGAGGCTCACTGATTTATAGCATTGAAATAGAAAAAATGAAGGCTCACTAAATGGCAGGATTAAAAACTATATTTTTAATAATTTGTCATTAGTATTGGTGAATGAATATAAATAAAGCAACACTTAGGCCAAGGTCTTGCTTGGCAGAAATTTGGTTTTGCCTGTCTTTGATATAAATTGCTGATTTTTTTAAATGATATTATTTCTGGCAGGATAAATATTGTGTCATGGTGGAGGCTGTAAGTGAGAGGTACACAAATGAAATAATAAATAAAATCTCCATTCTTCTGGAAAGACCCCTGACAAGGGTGCCACAAAACAACATAACACCGAGATTTCAAAACCAGCAGGAAAGATGCAAAAATTGGCTAACTGAAGCTTGCACATGTGTAACGTATGGGTTACAGAACAAATAAGTGGTGTTGTGCTACAAGTTGCCTGGCTAAAGGTTAAGTAACCTGGACACTGTAAACATAGAGAGGTGAGCAAGGCTCACCTGGGAGAAGCATTGGACCAGCAACTGAAGGAACAGGACTGAAGAGATCAAGGGATCAGAAGAGGTACCACCATCATGAGGACTCACTGGAGCCCTGCAAGTCTCAGTCACACAGAATTGGGAACTTGGGTCCCTACCTATTCTGTCTTCTCTGTTACAATTTGTCTGGCACAAATGTATGTTCAGACACTCATGACGGTAATTCTGTCTGCACTAAAGATGAAGATTGATTACACCTAAATTAGGTGGTCAAGAATTGAGTTTCCCATTTTAACCCCCCAACAGTCCATTGAATCCTCCTCCTGACACTAAGACAGGGTGGTACCAGCCACTTCCAGAGAAGGCACATGGAAGCTCCTATCTATGTAATAATCTGTCCTCAAGAAAGGTCCCCCTGACCCCTGTTGTTGGAGACTGGGGCTGATGTTCTGAAGGAAGAGGGTTTAGATCCCTTCCAAATTTGTTTTTATTATTTTAATAGTGATTATTCTAACCCTGGACATTCCTGTTATCCAGATGAATGGCCAGTTCTTTCCTGAATCCTGTTAAGCTCTTGGTCTCAGTGACATCTTGCAGATGTAAGTTCTGAGGCCTATTGAGGGGGGTGGTCAGCAACATTTCTTCTTATCAGTTCCGGATTTTCTGCCTTTCTTTTCCCTGAATGTTCTTTGTTCTTGTGTTGTGAGATATAGATCACTGGACCTCCCAGTTTCCATTCTCTAGACCAGTAATAGAATTCACCCCATCTTTACACCATACACACTATTGTAATAATATTTTTACAGTATATGGCTTGTAAGATATCGTTTGAAAACTCATAATTTGCTGGTCAGTATTGTCCTGATAAAATGTGTGCGGCAACGTTGTTTGTAAAGTTATAAGATTCCCCTATATGGTATTACTAACACGGGTCCCAAAACCTACAGCCCTGCCCAAACAGAGACTGGCAAACAGGTCTGCCTTAAACAAAGGAGTGTGTATTCTACTTCCTTTGCATTTAAACAGTAAAGAGTCTCATCAAGCACGAAGGGAAACAAGGGAAGCTCAAAGAGGTGAGGAAAAGCATCAGGGAGCATCCTTCTGCGTATATTTTTGGTCTCCTGGCTCCCAGCTGAAAATGTGTTTCGAGAGGGGGACTGCAACTATTAAAAAGGGGACAACCACTCCAAGGGATCCCTCTCTGTCTCTGCCCATCACATTCACTGCATCTGAAACAACAAAAGAGGCATTCGTTGAACTCTGGAGGAGAGGTCCTGGCCTAAGAAGTTTGGTCAGTAAGACTTCTCAAAACATGTGGAGAGAAAACTTTGCTTTGAGTTTAACATAATTTGTTATAATAGGCACCAGTAGCATGTTATTGCTACCTTTCTTGTAACCATTTCTGACTTTTATGCCTCATTACTTGTACTCAGAATCTCCCTTTGTAGTTAATAAACTTGTTTTATTTTGTTATCGAATCCAGTATGGTTAAATTGAAGTATTTGGGACACTCCACTTGGGGTAACAAGTTGTGTGCATATGAAATAACAGACTGAATATTACTTGTTTTGCCAGGAGAGGGCTGGGCAGTACAGGACATGTGTTTCTGGAGGAAAATCTGGGGCTGAGCATGTCTCGGGGTCACCCAGTAGTATAACCAAGGCTGGGAAGAGCCAAGGTGTACCTCAAGTGCAGCTGGCAGACTGCAGTCACACAGAGACACTCAGGGAATAGCTTGCATGCTGGAAGGTTGTTTTTGAGCAGCCCAGGAGGGGAGCTACTTCAGCCATGCATTGGAAGACACCCGAGGTTGCAGGGCCAGGGTGACACGGCTGCTCAGTCCGGATTATGCCCTAGGATCTCACAGCAGGACAGAAGTCCCATTCTCCATTCTCTAGAGCAGTGGTCTTCAACCTTTTTTGGATCAGTGCCGAGTTGCTCCAATATTTTCACATTTTCAGTAAGCTTACCGCCCTCCTACAAAAATTGTTACTTTTTATAAATTGCCACTGTCGTTAAATTATTAATTGTTACATTGTCGTACTGTTAATCGATAATTATAATTTTCAATTTATTTACATTTTAAACTCAGATATTTTAAATAGGATATCAAACAAATTTCATTCAAACAAAATTTATTCATTATTCATGCAAACTTATTAATTTTTATAAATTACCAGCCGGATGAGCATGGCCATTATCTCCTTCCTTCATTTTTGTAGCGCCCACCAAAAATCACAAAACGCCTACTATTGAGCGGTATCACCCAGGCTGAAGACCACTGCTCTGGAGCAATTTTTCATATTCCTTTTATGTTATCATGTCTTTCTTATTTACCTTCTCTATCCGTTAACAATCCCAACCTGTTCAAGCTCTCTTTGTTTTCCATACATCTTCTCTGAGCTCCCCTAATTCTGCAATATCCACTTGGAGATGGGTGACCAGCACTGCCCACCATACCCCAGATGAGTGTGACTCATTGATTGGTGGGGAAAGTGAGCACCCTGGGTGCTATGGAGTTGGGAGCCATTTGGCCTGGTCCTATAGGCCCAAAGCAGAGCTGGAAGTTTCATGGGATATAGAGATGGAGGAGACTTCAGACAGAATCTTCTGGGGGCAGGGCAGAGCCGGAATAACAAAGGGGCTTTAGAGGCATAAGCCATGGGCCCCAGCCAGAAAGGGGGCCCCAGGCTCTAGACCCTATGGCCCCTGCCAAATCCATCCCCCGTCCCCCACCACCACATGGCTAAGCCCCCACAACACTGGGGGCAGACGGCAGAGAGCTGCTGCCCTGCACTCTGGGGGGGAGGTGGGGTGGGCCCCTGGGCCGAGGTGTTCCTGCCCTGTCCTGCCCCTGGTCCAGCTGGTCCGTCCCTGGGGCTAGGCAGGCCAGCCTATTCACTCTGCTCCTGGGGCAGGACTGGGGCCACTGGCGTGTGGTGTGGCTCCGGTGTGGCCTTCCATGGGGCCACACCAGAGGCCATACCAAGGGGCGGAGCGAACAGGCTGGCTTGCCCTGCCCCGGGGATGGACCAGCCAGCTCAAGGGTGGGACTATCGCCTCTGCCCCCTTCTCTCCCAGTGCTAGCCCAGGCAGGAGCCCTCATGGTGGTGGGGGGGCTGTGACCCCTGGCCGAAGGAGGGGCTCACAGTGCTGGGACAGCCCAGGGCCCTGAAGACTCTTAATCTGGGCCTGGGGCAGGGCAGGATTGTTCCCACAGGCATGCCCAATCATCTCTGTTTTCTCCAGGCTAGCTTGAAATGCCCCAGGTGGTGGGACTCTGGAGAGATAGCGTGCACCCTGATCCCCCACCCCCACTGAGATATTTTTCCCACACTGCCAATTTCAATGCTCCCTTGCTCAGTTTCATCCCCGCAGTTTGAACTATCCCCTATTGCAACACCCTGCAGAACTCCTCTCCCTTGGCATGAAAGGTTTCCAGGCTCTGAGAGGGGCTCATCCATCAGCTGGATATTTGGCAGCTTTCCTGGGACTGTCAGTTCCTAAGAACAAACAGCTTCAGAAGCATCTTCCTTTTCCCGGAATGAAGGAAGAGAGCATGTGGCCCCAGCTCATCACAGAGAAACAGCCAAGCCCCAGAATTCCAACTTGCTGGCTCTGGATGCTCCCTGAATAGCTGGACCCACTATTTCCTCCCTTGACTTTGGGTGCGGCAGAGCTCACTGCATAGATCTTTGCTTTTCAGCCTGGCTGCATTGCTGACACCACAGAGCATCCTCCCTCCCTGCTCCCAGATTTCCTTCCAGGAGGAGGTTGCTTGGAGGCCAGCAGAGTGGCCTCAGTTTTCAGCTCTGCAAGCCTCTTCTCTCATGACAGGGCACAGTCCCTCTTCCCTCTCCTCCATCTCACCTTCTCATTCTTCCTCCTTCCAGCACAGCTGCAGCAGCCAAGAGGGAGCAGCTTTGTGGAAAAGAAAAGCCACCAAACCACATGCCTAGACAATGACGAGATAACTGACCCAGCCACTTCCAAGAGGGCCCCAAAGAAAAGCATTCCAGCTTCTGGAGTCAATGGCTGAGAATTGCAGCCCCCTCTGGATGGGGCCAAGCCCCAGGTAACCCCTTATTGCCAGGCACCACACAAACATGGAAGTTTCCCTGGGATGAGAAGGAAGCTGGTCCTCAAAGCAGACAAGTGCTCAGACTATCCACCCACATGCCTAGCCTGACCACCAGCCAAAGGGTGCTTAACCCAGGCATGTGTGCACACTCACACGTGCAAAACCACACCACAGATCTAGTTGCTCCAGTACCAGAAGTTGCATGCCCACAAAGTACACTTAATACACACTCAGCCCTGTACCACCATGGCTGTGCACAGACACACCTAGTGCCACTCACACAGATTCCCCAGGCTCCCCTGCTTGCTCTGAGCCCCATTCCCCAGCTCAGCACCAGGGATCCCCCAGCTTTTGCTACTGGTCGAGGGCCAGTTGGTTTCCTTGGGATTGAGCAAGACTTTGGCTGAGCGATAACATGACTATGCAGAGCCAAGCACCACAAACCCGGGATTGGCAGAGCACTAACCAGCCCTAAAGAGATCCTGGCTGATGTCCTGCCAGCTGCTGTGTGGTGTGAGTGGGACTAGAACAGACTTGTCCAACCTGCAGCCTGCGGGCCGGATTCTGGTTCGCCAAGGGCTTTCATCTGGCCCATGGAGCACTGCTGCAGGAGCCTGGAAGCTGGGGCCGGCAGGGGGCCTTTTAAATCTCCCACCCTGCACACAGCGGCAGGGGGGAGTGGCCTGGACAGAGAACTGCTGCAGGGGCTGGATTCAGTGCCTTTCAGGTTGGCTGGGGGCCAGAGAAGGGGTTGGGGAACCTCTGCAGTGCTGGAGGTTAAAGGGGAGTCCAGGAGGGTTAAGGGAAGGAGCGGACCGGTGTGTGGAGACAGACAGGGAGAGGACAGGGGAAGAAGAAGATCAGCACGCAGAAGCATGGGCAGATAGGGAGAGGACAGGGGAAGAAGAGGATCAGCATACAGCAGCATGGACAGACAGGGAGAGGACAGGGGAAGAAGAGGATCAGCACGCAGCAGCATGGACAGACAGGGAGAGGATGGGGAAGGACAAGAGCCCACGTGGGGAAAGGAAAAACAAGGGAGAGGGGAGGAAGCGGAGCAGAGCCCATGGGGAAAGAGAAGGGAGGGGGCAGAGGAGCCTGCCATTGGAAAGGGAATGGGAGGAGGGGAGCAGAGCCCAGGGGGAAGGAGTCAGCAAGCCCACACAGCAGCATGGCACAGCAGGGGTCAGAGAGCTGATGTGGCTGGGAAAAGGGGGCCTGCAGGGGAAGGAGTCACGAAGGGGTCAGGGAGCCCACACAGCATGGGGCCAGGGAAGGGATCGGGTAGCCAACAGGAAAGAGGAGCCTGCGCTGTGCAGGTTGGGGAAGGGGTTTGAGATTCTCAGTAGTGTGGAGCAGGAGGAAGGGGTCAGGGAGCCAATGAGGGTTATGAGGGGGAAGGGAAGTAACGGGGGTCTCACCACCCAGCCACATGGCTTCCTTCCTACCCCTGCCCTACTCCTCCCCAACCCCCCTGCCCTTCCTACCATCCTCCCTTGCCCTGCTCCCCCTTGCCACCCCACATGCCCATCCCTCACCAAGGCCACCCACCACCCTGATCTCCACGCTTTCCGCTGCTACACATCCACCCTTGCCCTATCCTGCCATGTTCCCTTGCCACCTCATCCGTCTCTACCATCCCTCTCCTCTTCTGCCCTGGCCTGCTTCCCTGCCCTGCCCTGCTCCCCCCTTGCCACCCCACTCCATCCTCCCTTGCCGGTCCTGCCCTTCCCCTGCTCCCCACTCACCCCACATACCTTCCTCTGTTATCGCACATCACCCCGCCCCCCCCGCCCCTCCTTGCTGTGCCATGCTCACCTACCACCTGTATAAACAGAAGCATCCTGAAAAAAGATGAGCCTTTTAAAAGTTTTCACAAAATGTGGTTTAATTAACTAGTGAAAGTTTGTTGTGTACAGTTGTCAAAAGTAGTAGTTAAAGTATAATTTGACGGGCCCCGGAACCCTCCTAATCTCTGGGCCCCCTTCCCGTATTGTCTGGGCCCCCTTCATGTATGTGTGGGCCCCAGCCCAGGTAGGCATTTGCAACCACTTCTCAGTACCACATGCATCGGTTATCGCTCCATAAAAATATTTATAATTTTATACGGCGTTTATGTCTATAGCAATTATTGTCACAAACTAGCAAACACTGCAGAACACAATAGGCATTGTGATTAACAATGGTGGGGCGTAGGACCTGCCAGCAGCTAGGGCAGGGCAGAACATGCGTTCTGCCGGATTTTTCTATTTTTAGGGACCCCGGAACTCTGACCCCTCAAATTTGGGGGCCCCGGAACTGCGTTCTGCCTTACTTTAGCCCCTGTGTGAAAGTGACACTTATCTAAAGGCTGCTGTAGGAAGGATGGATATTATTTGAGAATTGTGTTTAGGTATGAAAAGCAAGTTTCCACTTTTACAGAACCAAACTGAGTTTGTAAACTGGTGTTTATTTTTTGACTGTTTAAATTTTATTAATAGTAAGAGCAATTTCTACTAAGCCTTTTCTAACCAAAATTTGCTCACCGGCCCTCCAAGTGAGAAAAGATTTGCAGTGTGGCCCCTCACCCAAAAAGGTTGGACACCCCTGGACTGGAAGGCAGTGGGAGGAAACAGCTGGCTGCAGCGTTGCTGGGCTATTTAGTCAGGCCACTCTTTGCCCTGCCGGCAGACAGCCAGCTCTCCTAGCTCTCTGCAGGGTAGAGCTATTCCTGCCAGGAACACCAGCCAGAAAGCTGGAGCAAGCCCCCAGTGCTGGGTCTCTGGGACAGGGACAACAAAGGCTATAGATCTCAGGAGAAATGCTCTTGCTGCACAAGCCCCGGAACTGATCTCTCTCAAAATAACCAAGGCATTCCCTCACTCTGTACTTACCCCTGGGTGTCCATTGCTGGGACCTGCCTAGCCTGTTCTCTCTGCCACCGGTCATTCACCTGCTCCCCGGCTTGTCTGAGAGTGTCATCCCCCTCCATTGACTCGGTGTTACCGCCACAAGCCACCTGCGGGGAGCCAGACTGGGAGAGCGTAGGCCAAACATCTCCTCTCAAAGCTCCAGTGCACCTCGTCCGCGGCACAGTTTGTCCTGAAGCAGACCAGATGCTGCAGTTTTTCAAAAAAGTGTTGGGGGAGGAGGGTGCTGTGCAGAGCAGGTGCACGGAAAGGTGGTGCTGTGCGTCCTCCGGGATGAGTAACGTAATGCATCCTCTAGCTAAATACTGAAAGTCAATGGGAATCAGTCACCTAACTCACCTAGGCCCATTTGTAAATGCCATTGAGTGCCTATCTGCTTCAGTTGCCTTGGGGTTAAACAGACACTATGGATTTTTCTCTCATTACAACAGGTGATTTGACCTCACCTTCCTCTGTGCTGTTCCCCAGTGTTTGAATCCTAACATCTATTTTGATTTGCTGTTACAGCCTGACCTGATCCTATGTCATACACTCCCCTGCATTTAATTTCCTCCCATTCTGTAAATTTCCCACCTTCAAAGCATCTGACGAAGTGGGATTTTCTCCCACGAAAGCCCATGCGATAAATAAATCTGTTAGTCTTTAAAAGTGCCACAGGACTCTGTTTGTTTTTCTGCTTCATTAGCTGCCTAAATGCCTTTGGATATCTGGCCCCAAGCTATTTAGAAACACAGGTTCCTTAGTGCTTGTTTCTCTAACCCTGGCATCCAGCTGCCCTTTCAGCAGCAGGGGGATTCCCCTTCCAGCCCAGCACTCAGGAAAGGTCTGATACCCAGGCACATTTTTGCAGTAACAGAGTGATGAGCATTGTTGAAGGTTCCCAAAGCATAGCTGGGCACTTTCTTAGGAAGGGGAGGATTTAAACTGCCCTTCCCCTACCTCCCCTTCCTAACTGGGGCCCAGTCCCCTCCAGCTATAGAGCTTTCACTTCCTGTCACTGATGGGCAGGACAAATCTTTATCCCTTAGAGCTCAGCAACCCCAGTCAGCCTCTGCTTGGCTCACTTCCGTGGTGTTCTCCAGGATGAGCACTGTGTTGCTCTTTGTACTCACACAAGCAGAGCTTTTATTTAACAGCTCCATTCTTAGTGACAAATTTACACAATTGCAACACGACAAAAACCAGAGCCTGGTCTGCCCCTGCAACCCAGCAGTCCTCACAGAAATGGAGGGTGACCTTCAGACTCTGCAGTGACTCCTACATCCACACACAATGGCGACAACGGCTCTGTGCGTCCTGCCCTTTGTACAACACAATCCCCTTAACAGTTCTGTCTATATTGGCTCTAGGTCTCCATTCACTGACTCTCCTTTGCAGTACTTAGTCCATGTTTTGAGGCATCTGTGGCACGTTTAGAGCATGAAACATCAAAATATTGCAGTGTGAGCAGAGAGGTGAGTAATCTTTTCAATTCTTTGTATTCTGCTTCCTGCACTTTGGTCCATTTTCACTGCATACCTGAAGAAGCAATCTTCTCCCACGCTTTCTTTTATCAGATAGATTATTGGAGAAATGCCCTTAGATAGTCGCCACACCCACGCCCTCTGTAGTTTGTGTTTTGATTGTGACTAGGCATCCACAGAACAGTTGAGTATCTTTTCCAGATCTGGCCTGATGCCATTTTTGGACAGAATTTTTGGCAAATAAAAGAGTTCATTTTTCTGGAAGTGACATTTTGTTTTCCTCAATTTCTGACCTTTGGCCCTAGAAATGTGCAGTGCTTGCTCAAGCCCATCCTTCTGTTCTTGTTCTATGGACCCCAAATAGAAATATCATCTGTGCACATCCTGATGTTGTCAATGACATTCAGAAACTGCTGCTGAATCATTCTATGGAATTATTCCGATGCCAAGCAAATTCCAGAGGGGAGGCTTTTGAAGCAGTGCCTGACAAAAGTTGTGCAGAAATGGTCTTCTGTTCAATGGGGGAAAAGCTGTCAAAAATCATTGATGCACCCAGAATGGTGAAAACCATGTCACTTGCCATGTCCACCAGGATTCTATGGTTCGTGTGATAAAGATCTCTCCTTCAGTTCCTTGGGGGGGGGGGGCGGTCTAAACATAAGCCCAGTGCTCCAAGGACTGCATCCATCTGGTAGGTTACTCCAATTCTTTGTCGCATGCATCAAAATGAGGCATTGGCCTTCCTTCTGTAGTCTGCCCCTTGGGGCCACATGGACATTCCTGGCTGAATGCATGAAAGGCAAAGCATCTTCCTTTGAGGTGATTTTATTTCTTCCTAATAACTCTCCTAATCCTTTGAGTATATCTGCATATTTCTTCACTGACACTGTGAGATTCTGAGTCAAGACTTGTACTGTAATAACCTATACATAATCTGTGTATTGATCCAATTGCTGGCTTGAATCCAAGGCAATGATTGGTGTTGTGTGTCCTGACAAAAGTGCGTTTGTATCTCTGTTGTTATATGTCAGAGTAAGGCAGCATCTTCCCACCACAGAGGTGGAAAATCCATGGTATGCTTTCACAGCTGTACAGGCAACAGCAGTTATGTCCACCCTGCCTCTAATGCGTGTGTTGTTGGTTTTAAGTGTAATGGACCAGTTTTTGTTGTCTGTTGACAGTTTCTGGATGGAAACAAAGTGCAAAGCTTCATTAGCGGTTTCCTTCACTGCTTTTATAGTTTCCTTTGCTTGCATTGTCTAATAAAATTGTTGTATTTATGGCAGACTCTGCACTTTTATCCAAATTCTAGACATGTGCACTCCTACATTTCACACATTGTCACTGGCTGTCGTTTTCTGTAAGAGACGAAAAGAAAAACAACAAGGCAGTCTGCAAAATATCTTCGATGCCTGCATAACAATGCAGAAAATATGGGGAACAAGCAGGATAAACTGTAAGACACCGCATATGAAGAAAATTATGACTTAATTGGAATCACAGAGACTTGGTGAGACAACTCCCATGTCTGGAGTACCAGCACTGAGGGATGTAGTTTGTTCTAGAAGGGCAAATCTGGGTGGAAAGGAGGAGGCGTGATGCTGTACATCACAAATATATACACTTGCTCCAAGGTTCAAGAGGAAGTGAGAATATCTAGCTGAGGATAAAAAGGGAAAAGAATAGCAATGATGTTATGGTGGGGGTCTATTATAGACAACCAAACCATGAAGCGACAGTGGATGGGGCATCCTTCAAGTGGGTAACAAGATTAGCTAACACACATGAGCTAGTATTAATGGTGGGTTTTAACTTTTGGGATATCTGTTGGAAGACTAATAAAGCAAAGCATAATATGTCCTTCAAGTTCTTTGCAAATGTATGGGGCAGCGTTCTGATTCAGGAGGTTGAGAACAAAACTAAGAAGTCATCCATTTTGCATCTGGTTTTGACCAACAGGGCTGAATTAGTTGTGAATGCAAAGATGGTCAGGACCTTGGGAGAAAGTGAATGAAGATCCTTTTGAAAGGAGGACATGAGAACAGCAAAACAAGAACATTGGACTTCAAAAAGGCAGATTTCAATCTACTCAGAGAAAGAATAGAAAAGGTCCCATAGAAAGACCAGTTAGGAAGAAAAGAATCAAAGGGGGCTGGCAGTTTCTAAAACTTGTAATATTGGAGGCTCGACATCAAGCTATTCTGACACAGAGGGGGTATAATTAGAAGAGCCACTGGAGACTAATATGACTGCCCAGGGAGCTTTTTAGCTATCTAAAAACAAAAGGGGATTCATACAGGAAATGTACAGAGGGGCATGTCACTAAGGAAGTATATACTGAAATACAAATTCCAAAGGGGTAGCCGTGTTAGTCTATTGTAGAAAGACAACAGAGTCTTGTGGCACTTTTAAAGACTAACAGATTTATTAATCGCATGAGCTTTCGTGGGAGAAAATC
>ML686000.1:287504-421564 GCA_007922175.1 Pelusios castaneus | reverse complement strand
GCTTTCGTGGGAGAAAATCTGACGAAGTGGGATTTTCTCCCACGAAAGCTCATGCGATTAATAAATCTGTTAGTCTTTAAAAGTGCCACAAGACTCTGTTGTCTTTATACTGAAATAGTGTGTGCATGTTGTGTGGTTGTGCCACACCTACTGGAAGAGGGTCAGTTCTGCCTTGGTACAGAGCTAAGACTCCTAGGCATGACCACAATACAAATATTACAATATAATAATAAGTCAATGGGAATGTCACCAGTCAGGGATAGGCCTTGAATGCCAATGAATTGTAACTAAAGGATCCACATTTGGGAATGGGTATCTCATGCAGATGTTGTGCCCCGTGACAAGTGTTGCTCCAGTAGAGTCATATTTCACATCCATTATATCTGCATCAAAGCACCGTGCAGCTACCGTACAAGGTTCCATCGTAAGCACGCTATCTGCAAAGTATTATGAGCATATTCCCACAGGACAGGCAATGGACCTTTGTCACAAAACTGTTGGTGTTTTGGAAACCCAAATTGGTGAGGAGGTTTGTGGCAAAGTGCTAATGGCCAGAGGTGGTTCCCACAGCACTCCCTGCTTTTAACTTCCTCTTCCATAGGCCAGCACCTTTCTCCGGGTGCATCTACACTTGTGAATTAAGTCGATTTAAGCTTGCTTAAGTCAACTTAATTTACTCTGCATCTACACTACACTTTCCTTAAGTCGATTTAAGCAGCTTGCTTAAGTCAACTTAAGGAAAATTAAATTGACTGTCTTAAACCTCCTTTAAAGTCGACTTTAGGCTTAAGTCGACTTTCTAAAGTCGACTTAAGCCAGTGTAGATGCAGAGTAGCCCTAAGTCGACTCTAAGTCGACTTAGGGCTCTCCAGGACTCCCCCACTGCCCTCCCTGCCAGGGGGTGGCACAGGGAGAGCCTGGCATGCCCCCCCACAGGACAGGGCAGAGCCCTGCCCACCCTGCCCCTATGCCCTGCCAGAGTCCCTGTCCCCCTTTGCCCCATTGTACCCAGGTACAATGGGGCAAAGGCTGAGCCCCCTGGCACTTGGCAAGGGGTGCCCCCGCTGCCACCATGGACCTGCCTAAGGTCCCCCTAACCCCTAGAGGTCGACCTAGGCATCCAGTGTGGACGCTCTAGGTCGACTTTGTAAGTTCCCCCCTAAGTCGACTTAAAATTTAGGTGTTGACATGCTAAGGCGACTTAGCTAAAGTCGACCTAAATTTACAAGTATAGACATAGCCTCTGTGCTCATGCCTTAAAATGCGCACACGCACATGCACTTGTGTACTAAACACACTTTCACACACTCTGTCAGTGAACCAGCCTTCTTTCTTTCTTTCTTTCTTTCTTTCTTTCTTTCTTTCTTTTGTCACGGTGGTACCTAGAAGTCCCAGACACAGAGCACACAAAGTCACTGCCCCAAAGAGCTCAGTCTAAATAGCATAGACAGATGATCTGCAGGCAACATGTTAAATGTCACTAAACTTGGCTGTTCCTTGGCAGTTCACTGTTTGTTTTCATTTACTGGTTTTCCCAAACCCACCCCATTCTACCCCTCTTCTCTGGGCAAGTGACTCAACCTTCCCGCACCTACACTGCTGACCCTCCCTTCGCCCCACCCACGAGACAAATAACCCCTTCCCCAAAGACAGCTTTGGCTTCTGCTCCTTGTTCTTTCTTGACTCTCTCTGACTGTGTTGGCCTGGCTGGGGAAGATTCCTATAGGCAGCTGGCAGCTTCCTCTCTTGTTCTTCCTCTCCACAGAGCTGGAACCTCCCTTTCCCCAGTTCTCCTCTAGCTCTCTTCTTCCCTATCCCACACCTCTGGCCATGACCCCATGTTTGCGACAGGACACAGCTCACTGCAGATGGCATTGGGGCTGGAGCCACAGGGGTTTCAACATGGCGGTGCATGATTGTCTCCTGCCCCTCACTCTTCCTTGATTCTGTCTGGAATAAAATTTTCACCTTTCTCCCATATTCTCATGTTTCTGGGATGCCCTGGCTATTGACACTAAACCCCAGCTCCTTACTTACCCAGCAATGTCTGACACTACTGACTATCTGCTCTGATAATGGTTCTGTGGTGGGTAAAACGACTGTTGCTGACTTTTACATAACTGAGGTGTGGTGGGAATTAAGGAGCTTGCTCATCTGCCCATTAGCCTCTGTGCTAAGGAAGCCGGCTCTTTTACTGATGTAGTTCCAAGAACCAGCAGCAGAAAATATGTCTTTAAGAGGTTTTCACTGTCTGAATAGCTCCACCAGTCCCATTACTCTAGGTATCTGAGTGGGTATTTCCGTTTGGTCTGTCTTAGTAAATTTCTGAAGTCCCACACTTAATACTGGATACCTCTTGCCAGTTATCAGACCCTCCAGTCCCCAGTGCTGTATAGAGTGTAATTACAGATCTGCTTGTGCGTGTTGGCTCTGAAATCTTTACAAAGTGAATGTGTCTACGTAGATGATCAAGTCAAGCATATTTGCCTGCTTCTTAGTCATTCAGTAGCTGAAAGAAGAGAACTGTGCAAGTCCATGGGAGAACCAGGCAGTCCTTGCCAATGAGTGCAGCCTGCAAGTACATGGCCTACATCTTCTAATGATCACAGAGGAAAATGGAGGAGATGTGAAAGCCACAGTCTTTAGCAGCACATCTGATCACTCCATGCCTGAAGTGAGTGAGTTTTAGCCAAAGGTGGTGTGGAAGTCCAAGACTGGGGGCTGGACTGTTGGGTCTGTCACTAGGTAGGCATTGGCTATGTATAATAATTGTTCTACCTAATTAGCATGCCACTTGGAGGGGACATCGAGTTTCCTTAGGCCAGGGAATTGTCCAAATGCCATGCCTTTAGCTGAGATGACAGCTTGATGGAATGAACACATCTGACTTTCACTTTAAGGAGTAGATTCTGCAAGGTGACTTAGCATCTGATGTCATGCGTGTGATGTTGGACAGGACCAGAAAACCAGGCCAGGTTGGTTGGTCTCCTGGCACCTGTTGTTATACATGTTACGGGTATGGCAATTGCCTCTAGTACCTTTGGCTATGTCTACACTAGAAAAGTTAAATCGACTTTGTTAAGTCAAATTAATAAGATTGTCGACTTAACAAAGTCGACAACTTTTCTAGTGTAGACATAGCCCCTTGTCGACCTTATTAAGTTGACTTAACACTTTAAGTCGACTTAATAAGGTCGACTTAGGCACTAATCCCTGTCCACACTAGCTTAAGTCGACCTAATACGGTCAATTTAAACGTTAAGTCAACCTAAAATGAGGTGTTATCAAGTCGACTTAACCTTTCCTTAAGTTGACTTACGGAAATGTTTAAGTCAACTTAAGGAAAGACCAGTGTGGACGTGGCTTTGTTTAGGTCGACATAACCCTCCTTAA
Source organism: Pelusios castaneus (assembly GCA_007922175.1). Taxonomy (NCBI): domain Eukaryota; kingdom Metazoa; phylum Chordata; order Testudines; family Pelomedusidae; genus Pelusios; species Pelusios castaneus. The sequence goes on along the minus strand of ML686000.1, from coordinate 418,171 downwards.
GTTGACCTAACTTGTAAGTGTAGATGCACTTTTGAGAGATCTCAGTGTATTTAATTTATGCATCATTGAGGGCCGAGGCCTGTCTGTAATTGCATGGGTGAAGGGGACCACAACCGTCCAGGAGCTAAGATACTGGATGCTCCAGAGACCAACAGACACAGAAAGGCCTTTTGGATAAATAGCCTGAGTTTTACCTGGCTCAGAGCCTTCTTTGATCCCGCAAATGGACAAGACCTTCTGTCCAGAAGAAGCCCCAATCCTTCCTGAGAGAGGTTGGAAGGATTTTTGCCTACTGCTGTCCACAGGACTGGTGGGTAACCACTGGTAAGCTTTTAGCATGAGAATAAGAACTATTACTGTTTTTAATATATTTTGTCTGAGACATTTTCACCTTAAGAACACATGCTTGCTTACAAGAACTAGGTGAGAACTCGCCTTCAAGGGGGATGCTAAGGACAAAGAGTGTCCCTTTGAGAAAACTTGGCTTGCTGGGGACATCGCAGTGTAAGCAGAGAACTGTGCAGTCTGGAAAATCTCTGGTCAGAAAGGAGAGAGAGGCAGGTCTCTACTCAAGAGAGGTGTGACAGCTGAGGAGCCTGAAGTGTCTCCCCTCAAGGGGCCAGAGTGGGGGAATTGGGTGCCCTGATTTGCCCTAAAGTGTGACAATATACATCATTGATTCAGCTGAGTGTCTATTAGTCCTGTGTGAAAAGTTCTAAGCCACACCAGGGAGCAATAGGTTGCTACAGGATAGCACAAAGCAAGCCCAGAGTTCCTTAATGTGTGTGCAATGGCTTCCTCAGAATCAGCTAATTTGCTGATCAGGTTGGTTTTTGTGTTTCATCAATGTCTTTTTAAGAAGTTCCTTGAAAGTTAAGGGACAGGCCTCTGTAACACTTACATGCACAGGCCTTGGGTTGCAGTCCAGCCCGTGCTTGTTCAGGAAGATGTTGAGAAGATGGAAGCAGCGGGAAACTGGCCTTTTGGCATGAGGTTTAAGTCTCCATCTTTTGCAATCATGGGTCATCTCTCTTTCATGCTAACCTTCAAGGACTTCTAGGGGACTGAAATCCTGGTCCCATATTGCCAGACAGATGTCATCTGCATAGATAAAACACCCAGTGGTGCTGTCAGCTGTGAAGAGATTGAAAAGTGTCAGCATTAGAACTGAGAATCAACTGTTGTTTTGGGACCTCCAGGGGGTTGGGAGGGGGGAAGGAGGGGCTGTCCAATAAAACTTGAAAGCGGCACCCTCTCGGCAACAGTTCCACAGCCCTGAAAACCAATGTCAGTAGGACCAATGACAGGTTGTATAGTAAGTCTATATGCTAGATCATTCCATAAGGCACAGTAAAATCTAGGAATGTCGCGTCTGTCTTCTGCTGGTCTGTAAGCCATTCTCAATGTAGGGGTGATAGCCAACACTTGTCCACATGTACTGCAGTTTAGTTTGAAACCTGCTTGATCTGCATGCACAATGTCATCAATGCTGGGGACAATTCTGTATAGGACAAATCTTTCAATTAATTTGTACATGCAGCTTAGCAAACAGATAGGGTGGTAACTTGCTGCAAGTCAGTGATCCTTCTTGGGTTTTCACAAGGCTATTTTGTTTGCTCTGCACCAGCAGTTAGGTATTTTATTCTCCTGGATGGATATAGGTAGGAAGATGGCTAGCCATTGTTTACTAGGTTTTCCCAGGTTCTTTGGGAATTTGGAGGAGATGTTGTCAAGCCCACAACCTTGACCTGTTTTTAATGTTTGATTGCCCTTTCTGTTTCACCTCTGGTGAAAGGCTGGGAGCCTTCTTCACTTCCAGATGTTTATATTGTCCCCTTTTTCACCTCTCCTTTGAGATTTTTGTGCTTATCGGCCCTTGCAACATTTATCAGGTAGGTAGCAATGGTGCTTGGAAAGACAATGGTGCTGTGCTGGAAGCTTCTGAACAGCACCAAGTTTTCTGATACCCAGACTTTGGTGATTGGATCTAGACACAGTTAGTTCCATGGTAGCCTGCTCCTGTCTTGTTTCTAGACAATGTCTGGATCACCATTCTCTTCCTAACTCTTGAGGAGTTCTGCATGCTCCTTATGTAGGCAGGGAAGGTAGGTATGACAGCCACCTCTTGGAATTGACTTGGTGGCAGCTTTATAAATGGCTTTTGTGAACCACACATACACTTCTTCAACAGAGATGTCATGCAGGATATAAATGATACCATGTAAAACTAGGCCAATTTGCTTTCCGGTAGTTCCAGTGAGGGCTTTTATTGGTGCTCACAAGAGGTATAGCTACTCCAGCTTCAGTAAAGATTGGATAATGTTGACTATGTGGGAAGATTTTCAATACAATCCTTATACCGTGAAGTGGAGAATGGCCTGTGCTGATGGTCCAGGTGAGATCAAGGGGGCGCTCTTGCTTCCTTGTGGCAGAATGAAAAGTACTGCACTGTTTTGGGTCATGGATGGGGGGATGGTCATGGAGCAAGCTCCACACCAATAGGTCAACTCCACTTTGAACTGATTTTGTATTTCCAAGTGGTATTAGGGCTATTCAACTCTCCAACATAGATGGCAGGGTGTGGGAGCTTAAGAAGAATATTTGGGATAGCCAGGAGTGGCTGGGAGCTCCTACGCATTCATCACTCTGAAATGGACAACTCTCACAATATCATAGAGATCTGAACAGGGTGGAAGTGGTTTCACATGAGCAAGATCCGCATTAATACAGGTTGCATGGCCATAGTTACTATGCAGAGTAACTCACATGGTCCTGACTTTTGATGTTAAGGGGGCTGACAAAAAGGGAGCTGACGTGTGTCTCCTGACAGCAGATTACATTTGTTCCATTTGAAGGTTAGGAACTGGAGAATGGAATCTTTAGCGACCAAGAGACCTTTCACGTTTAGCTGAAGCATTTTCAGGAATGTGCTGGCCAATACCCAAGTTTTTTCGATCATGGTTCAGACCATTGAAATCATTTGGAAATCTACACTGGCCAGTATTTGAAAAAATTGTCCTTCTTGCAGCAGCTCCGTTTTCCCTGGTTAAAGCAGGGCACTTAGCGAGTAGACAATGGGAACATGGTTAAATTACAACCCTGAAATCTTCATGAATGTAGAGCTGTAATGCTCTAAGATGAAATTAGGTTTCTTTGTTAAATTCAGACAAGTTCCGTTCCTCCACCCCCTCCCATTCCCCTTCCCCCCACCCCCCTGAACTGCCTTTGCCATGGTCTCTCTGGATTTCTTAAGCCTACATCAGCTCTTTTGTTTGTGATCTTTGGAAGTAATTACATGTATCACAGTGAGCTGTCATGTCTGCTCTGAGTACTTGTCCCTATCTCTCTGGCCCTTTGCTTAAACTTGTCAGCACTTATATGGCTGGGATATATTTTAGGAAACATTGGCGCCTCCTTCTCATTACCAAGAAGCTGTCATCCTCGCTAACACCTGTCTGAACTGACCAGCATGGGCCTGTCTTGGGGCTAACTCTTCTCTGGTAAAACCGGGAACATCAGCTGCTTCTAAATTGGTCTTCGTATTTCAGGGTGGGACTCTGCTATATGTAAAGAAGGAGCAGGCCTGTGTTTTCCTGTGCTCAGCAATATTGTTTCCAAGTAGCCAGTGCCTGGTTATGGATGTCCAGGAAGGGTAGCCCCATTCAAAAGCACAGCATGACCCAAATTCTGTCCCCAATGGCATCCTTGCAGCCCCTGGTAAGCAATGGGACTGTATTCTGTACGGAGTGCAGAATTTATCCCCAGTGCTCTGCAGTTGCAACACCAGTTGTTTGGATTTCACTGGCGCTAAAGACAAAGAGTTCTATTTTATGCAAACAAGCTATCGCTTCTGGATCTCTGCTTTGTTCACTCCCTGCCTTGTTCACAGCCACTCCACACCTCGACTTCTGCTGCCAATGGATGCGCACCAGTTTAACACATGCCAACCAGTCACATCTCACCCTTCACACCTGTCAGAGCATGACAAGAGCCACCAAAATGGATGACAAATGACCTGAACGGGGAAGGATTGTGCTTTGGCACACACGGCACTGTGCCTGACAGGTTATAATGCTCTTAATTATAATATCCCTCTTACAGATTGTTTCTTATTGTGTGAATAAAATAGAACAGCTGCTTGAACAGGAAACCTCAGTAGCCTTCGCCTAGGAGTCAGGCAAGTGTCATTCACACCACTTTACAGATCAGGTAACGAGGTGGTTGCACAAGGTCACCTCAGGGAGAAGTGGAAATGGAAACCATCTTTTTAGGACACTAGAGCCAAGTCTTTACTTTTTAGCTGCTCGGTCTTTCAGAATGAATGTGCCAAATCTATGTGCTCAGCTATCTTGTCTGGAACTACTATAGCAGCCCTTTCTCCATCCAGGGCCAGAACCCACTTATCCCGACTACTGGCATTCTGTGGCTGTCTCGCAATTGCATAATCCGTTGTCAAAGTCTGCAATGTTGCAGATTCTTTGGGTTGTTCTGCACCATGGGCAAGAGTTGGGATTTGCTCCTTTAACCCACAAGCAAGCAATGTGTTATAACTCTGAAAGGCCTACGTTCAAACCTGGATGGCGGCCCCTGTGGGGGCTCATTCCTGTTGCAATGGCCAGCTTATTGGTTTTTTTCTTTTTTTAACTTTCCTATTGTAAAAACCTAGGATGTTTCATACCAAAACCAGACCATGATAAAAGAACATTAAGCTTCCAAGTGCAAGCACTGAAAAGCCAGGAGACGCCAGCACGGAGGCTGTCGGTGCGATTTTAATATCACCCCCTTGTGCGCATGCATCATGGTGTAAACTTTAATTATATGACCATGTTATTTTTAACGTAGGGCTCAGAATGGACATTGAAAAAGGCCAACTTCTATAGGGAATGCAGCTGTTGAGCCCTTCAACCTCTTTTGCATCAGAATGCTGTGTAATGATCAAAGAAGGGTGTGCACATGGTCTTGAAGCTAAGTCCTAGGCCAGTGAGCTGCCCCGGGTTCTGCCTGACAACTTCCTGTGTGATATTGAGAGTTCAATGACACCAGAGTTTTCAGGCGTGACGGTTGATTGTGTGTTTCTCCATTTCCATGTGGGCAAAGTGAGACAACTGATTTTTGGAAGTGCTGAGCGCTCTCAACCCCTTCTGCAATCAGTGTCAGCTGGGGTGCTCAGCTCTCCAAGGCCAGGCCCAAGGTGTCCTCAGCTCAGCACATCAAATTTGCAAATTTTAGCCCAAATCTCTCCAAGTCTCAATTCCCCAGCTGTAAAATGGGGAGAATCAAAACCCCCTCCCACAGTGGAGCATTGCAAAGAGAAATTCAGGAAAGTTTGTGAGGGGTTCATATAATTCAGTGATCGATGACAGGGAAAACCCATTAAGAGCTAATGGCTTTTCTGCAGTATCTGCCTTGTGCAGTAAATAAGGCCTGGGGCCACACATTGAAAGGTGGGGATGAAAAGAGACCGCAAACAACTGCCTCTGGCCCTGAGCTCCATGCAACACTGAATGTAGCAACAGACCTATGGAAAAGTAAAATGTGATCATGTCCTTTCACCCAACCTGGCCTACTCTGCTGTGAGTTTCTTTTATGCAGCTCCTATCTATATGAATCATGCTGTCCTATAAGCTCCACTTGGCTTTTCAGTTCTCAGCCAAAAAAACTACTCTGTTCTTTCTCCCAATCTCCCTCTCATTTTCCCCTCACCCTCTTGCTGCAGTGTGTTCCTATCACATACTGCCTGCTATGAGTTAACTTTCCCAAGGGTCTGAGGCATATGCAGTTACTATGGAAGTTGCCCTGTGCAACGAAGCTGCAGAGGATGAAATTTCCAGGAAGGGCAAGGAAGTTAGTGTGAGCTGTGGGGAATCTGGCCGTGGCCTTGGAAGAGAGTCAGAGCCTGCCTTCCACTCACGCACTGCAGCATCTAGGCTGATAGTGACAGAAAATCAGTGCTGTCACGGAGGACCCTGTGGTGAAATGGAGATAGTCTTGGGGTTTTCGCTGAGTGCTGTGTATGTGTCTCAGTTTCCCCCATATGTTACTCATGTATTTCAGTGATGAGACCTGGGTGTGTGATCATTGCAGAGGCCACTACAGGGTGGATGGGCCTTCCCCAGCCAAATCTATGCAGCAATAACCAGGAGGACCCCTCTGTCCTGGATCAACCAGCTGTGACAGGTTGTAACAGGTTGTGGCAGGTGGAGACAAGAAGGGGAACACCTTGCCCAGGAAGAAGAAAGGGACTGGGCAGCAGTAAGGGGACTGCACAGGGGAGGGGAGATGGCTGGTTGGAAGGGCCAGTCCCCCATAACGGGGCTTGGAAGCAGGGTCCGAGAGTGTGGGCTGTGGGCTCCCAAGTTCGTCACTGTTGTAATTCATCTGCTAACAAAATCTTCCTGCGCTGTGACCCTGAGAACTGATAAACCCTTCTGATTTCCACACTGGCTGTGAATCACTTCTGACTCCAAAGTAGGGCACCTGGCCCCTTTAGGACATGTAAGAACTCCTCAGGGTCCCATCCAGTGGGGCCCATGGGGGAGTTCAGGCGGAGCAGAAGTGCTGAACACTCTTAAGTCAGATTCAAGGGGCCAGTGCACTGGTGTGAGGAGACCTGAGGGTAGACTCTGAGCATAAAAGTCCTGACTGGCTTTGCCTCGAGTGGTTCCAGAGCACTGTTCCTATGGGACTCCACCACAGACTCACCATGCCCTTCCCCTCCCATCATCCTCACAGCCACATCTCACCTGCAAGACTCCCCAGACTCCAGACTCCCAGGGCTCCGAAGGAGGCCCATCTTTCTCTTGCAGCCTTCCCTGGTTTTCTGGGGAAGCAGAGTTCCCCGGAGGATCCAGCAGGCATGGTTCTAAAGCACTGTGGGAGTCCCAGGAGGACCATTTCACTTTGATGGGATAAAAAGTTGCATAAAGCTAACAGTTTTCCTTGCCCAGTAATGGTTCTCTTTGAAGGTTGTAGGCAAAGCCAAAGTAAGAGCAATTTCTAGAAGCAAATCCACTGTCACATCCTCCTGGGGAAAACAGCTCTGTGCAGGGCTGGGAGAGAGAGAGCCAGAGAGCAGACACCAGTGGAGTTGCTTTGCTCTATATCAAGTAATTTTGTTACTTCAGTTTTGGAGTTAAGTGACAAAAGGGATTGAGATGCCAGGCAGGAAATGGGTCTGGGCCATTTTGTCATTCTATTGATACAAATAAACAAATATATGTTGATCAGCTACCAGTGCAGCTCTTTAACAAATATGGGACTGTTAGGGAAATTCCAGACCACTGAACAACAGGCCTGTTGACCAGCTAGCCTCACTGTGATCCCAGCACACTCACAGAACAAGGAAGCAATCAGTAAGGGATTTAACAATGGCAACATAGCTAATGCCAGTCAGCATGGTTTTGTGGAAAATAGGGCATGTCAAGCAAATGTAGTGACTCTCTCCGTGGCCCAATGCATCTCTCACTGGCTCAGTGCTCTTCAACTTGGTTTTCAAGTGACATGGAAGAAAATATGAAGTCGTTGCTTATGAAATGCACAGAAGTGACAAAAATGGTGACATAGTAAAAAATGATAGGTCAGGTAAGTCATACAAAGTAACATCTGCATCACTTTGGGAAGGTGGGCTCATTCAATATTATGCATTTTTAGTGTAGTTAAATGGAAGGTAGGAACATCTCAGAACAAAGGGCATAGGTCACATTTTCCCTTATATGAAGTACTTCCTTTCTTTTTGTTTGTTTTCAAACAGTTTCATTGGTTTACCAGTAGTTCTTGTGTTATGTGAAGAGATAAATTATACTTCCTTGTTCACTTTATCCACACCATTCAGGATTTTATAGACTTCTATCATCTCCCTTTTTGGCCATCTCTTTTCCAAGCTGAAAGGTCCCAGTCTTTTTAATCTTCTCTCATAAGGAAGCTTTTTCATACCCCCTAATTATTTCTGTTGCCCTTCTCAGCACCTTTTCTAGTTCTAACATATCTTTTTTTGGCATGGGGAATCAGAACAGCACATAATACTAAAGGTTTGGGTGTACTATGGTTTTACACATTTGCTATGGAGGGGTTAACTAGGCCTGCGGGTTGTGCCACTCCTGTTCCCGGAAAGGAGCATTGGAGCTGAGTCCTCCAAGCAGCCTAGAGAGACTGCAGGGGAAGCAGCCAATCAGAGAGGTTGCAGAGAGCAACCAATCAGGGCCCAGGAGGGCCATATAAAAGGAGCAGCAGGTCAGCAGCTATTAGTTCCTTAGTTGAGCAGAACTATCCAAAACTGAAAGCAGTTTGTTGAAGGGACATGGTAGCATGAGGCTGAAATTTTTAGGGTCCTTAGGCTAGGACCAGTAGTAGTGGGAGGGCCTGGGTCTTTCCCATAAGCCCCTGAGGAAATGCTCTATAACTGGACAGGGATTGCTGGGGCCCAACAGACAAAGAAGGTGAAACTGTTGCTTCCAGGAAGGAAGCACTGGGGGGTGCAGCACAATGCGAGTGCTGGAACTGGCTAAAGACTGCAGGTGCATCCATTCAGAAAGGGTGCTCATGAGAAGTGGGTGCCATGCCCTTACAGTTGCATTTTTATACTTTTCTGACTCGCTATCCATCCCTTTCCAAATGGTTCCTAACATTCTCGTAGCTTGTTTGGCAGCTGCTGCACAATGAGTGGATGTTTTCAAAGAACTATCCACAATGACTTTCTGGAGTGGTGGTAGTTTAGACCAGAGCTGTCTAACCTTTTTGAGTGAAGGGTCACATTGCAAATATTTTCTCACTTGGGGGGTTGGTGAGCAAACTTTGGATAGATAAGGCATAGTAGAAATTGCTCTTACTATTAATAAAATTTAACCAGTCAAAAAATAAACACCGGTTTATAAAGTCAGTTTGGTTCTGTAAAAGCAGAAACTTGCATTTCATACCTAAACACAATTCTCCAATAATATCCATCCTTCCTACAGCAGCCTTTACATGTGTCGCTTTCACAACTGTCCATACAAATTTTCACTTGTTAATTAAACCACATTTTGTGAAAACTTGAAGAAGGCTCATCTTTCTTTCTTTTTTTTTTTTCAGAATGTGTCAGTTCGTACAAGTGGCAGGAGAGCGTGGCAGGGCAAGGGAGGATGGCGGGGTCATGTGGCGCGGCAGGAGGAAGCACTGGGGGGGGCAGGGCGGGCAAGGGACGATGGGGTTGGATGGCAAGACATGGCAGGGAAGCAGGCCAGGCAGGAGAGAGGAGGGATGGTAGTGAGAGGTGGGGTGGCAAGGGAACATTACAGGGCAGGGGAGAGAGGAGGGGTGGCAGGGGAAAGCGTGGGGACCAGTGCAGGGGTGACAAGGGTGGGGTGCGGCAGGGCAAGGGAGGGCAGGGATGGCTGTGTAGGGTGGCAAGAGGGAGCCTGGGAAGCAGGGCAAAGCAAAATGGTAGGAAGGGCAGGGGTGGCAAGGGAGCAGCGTAGGGTGGGGGAAGGGGGAGTAGGGCAGGGGTGGGAAGGAAACCGTGTGGCCAGGTAGTGGGCCCCCCCCCCACTACTTCTCTCCCCCTGCCACAAACCCCTTGCTTGCTCTCTGACTCTTCCTCCTGCCCCACACCACTTAGGCTCCCCAACCCCTTCCCCAGCTGGTGCAGTGCAGGTTCCCCTTCCCTGTTGACTACCCAACCCCTTCTCTGGCCCTGTGCTGTGTGAGCTCCCTGACCACTTCCTGTCGGCTCCTGGACACCTTCTTCCGTGGGCTCCGCTCCCCTTCCCATTCCAGGCACAGACTCTGCTCTGCTCCCTTTCTCTCCCCGTCTTTGCACGTGCACTGGTCCTCTCCTTTCCTTAACCTGCACAGGCTCCTCTTTCACCCCTCAGTGCTTCAAGGCCTCCTCAACCCCTTCTATGGTCCCTGTCCTACCTGGAAAGAGGCTGAATCCGTCCCCGGGCCCTGAATGCTGCTCTCCAGCCAGGCCACTTCCCCTCCTTCTCCCTTCCTTCATTGTTTGAAATGCAGCGGGCACTTTAAAAGTGCCACCAGACTCCTTGTTTGTTATACAACTGTTAGTGGTTCTACACTTTCATGTTTGGATTCCTTCAGAAATCTTGGATGAATACCGTCTGGTCCTGGTGATTGATGTTTAATTTATCAATTTGTTTGAAAACCCCTGCTATTTACACCTCAATCTGGGATAGTTCCTCAAATTTGTCACCTGAAAAGAACGCCTCCCAATGGGAATCTCTCTCCCATCCTCTGCAGTGAAGACAGATGCAGAGAATTCATTTAGTTTCTCCACAATTGCTTTGTCTTCCTTGAGTGCTCCTTTAGCACCTCCATCATTCAGTGGCCCCACTGATTGTTTGGCAGATGTCCTGCTTCTGATGTGCTTAAAAATGCCGTTAGTTTGTCTTTAGCTGGTTGCCCTTGAAATTCTTTTTGGGGGTGCCTAATTATACTTTTCCACTTGTCTTGACATAGTTTATGCCCCTTTCTATCTTCCTCAATAGGATTTGACTTCTAAATTTTTAAAGGATGCCTTTTTGCCTTGAACCACTTCTTTTACTATGTTTAGCCATAACAACACTTTTTTTTGATCCTCAATGTTTTTAATTTGGGATATATTTTGAATTTGAACTTATTATGGTTTTTTTTAAAAGTGCCCATGCAGTTAGCAAGGATTTCACTTTGAGGACTGTTCCTTTATTTTTCCTTTAACGATCTTCATCTGGAATATTGTGTGCAGTCCTGGTCCCTCATATTTAAGAAGGATGAATTCAAACTGGAACAGCAAAGAAGGGCTACAAGGATGATCTGTGGAATGGGAAACCTTGGCTTGTTTAGCCTAACCAAGAAAAAGTTGAGAGGAGATATGATTGCTCTCTATAAATACATCAGAGGGATAAATACCAGGGAGAGAGAGGAATTATTTAAGCTCCGTGCCAATGTGCACACAAGAACTAATGGATATAAACTGGCCATCAGGAAGTTTAGACATGAAATTAGACACAGGTTTCTCTCCATCAGAGGAATGAAGTTTTGAAATAGCCTTCTGAGGGGAATGGTGGAAACAAAAAACCTAGCTGGCTTCAAAACTGAGCTTGATAAATTTATGGAGAGGATAGTATGATGAGACAGCCTAGTTTAGCAATTGACTGATTTTGACTACTGGTGATAGATATGCCAATGGCCTGGGATGGGATGTTAGATGGGGTTGGTTCTGAGTTATTAAAGAGAATTCTTTCTTGGGTGTCTGGCAAGTGAATCTTGCCCATATGTTTAAGATTTAACTGATACCCATATTTGAGGTTGTGAAGGAATTTCCCCCAGGACAGATAGACAAAGGTTATCGGGGGGTGAGGGGAGGTTCGCCTTCTTCTGTAGCAAGGGCATGTCTTACTTGCAAGAGAATTCTCTGTATTTAAAGTCTCTGTATATAAAGTCTGATCATATGGTACCTTCTAACCTTAGTCTGAGTCTGAGCTTCCTCACTTTTGTGTAGTTCCTCTTTCTGAAGTTAAATGACACTGTGGTATCATTACATTAAATGATACTGTGGTATATTACATCCTTGCACAAGGATGTAAATTTAATTACATCATGGTCACTATTACCGAGTGTTTCATCTGTATTCACCTCTTGGACCAGATCTTTTGCACCCACTTAATCAAAAATAGTCTCTCCTCTTGTGGTTCCAGGATTAGCTGCTCCAAGAAGCAGTAATTCATGGTGTCTTGAAACTTTATCTGTGCATCCTGTCCTGAGCTGCTAGGTATGCAGAATATAGGGATAATTGAAATGCCCATCCCATTACTGAGTTTTTGTAGCTTCTCCAGTCTCCCTAACATCTCACAATCACCAGGTCAGGAAGTCAGTAGTATATTCCTACTGCTATACTTTTATTATTCAAGATATTTATTTTAAAATATTCTATCTAGAAAAATTGATGCAGGAATTAGTGGGTGAAATGTCTTTGGCTATGTTTACACTTGCTAAAATTAGTTCGAATTAGTTAGTTCGAACTAACTAATTCGAACTAATTTTAGTTAGTTCGAATTAGCTTAATTCGAACTAGCATAGCCACACTGGAATGTTAGTTCGAACTAAGCAAGCACTTGCTTAGTTTGAATTAGCGATCCCCATTCATTCCAATGGCCGGTTAATTCGAACTAAGAAATTAGTTCGAATTAACATGGCCACATTGGTTAATTTGAACTAGTTAGTTTGACTTAACCCCTTAGTTCGAATACCCTATTCGAACTTATTAGTTCGAATTAAGGAAGCCCTTAATTCGAACTAATGAAAGCCTAGTGTAGCCATGGCTTTAGTTAGTTCGAATTAAGCCTCCTTAATTCGAACTAACTTGCCAGTGTAGACATAGCCTGTGTGTTTTGCAGGAGGTCTAGAAGCCGCTAATGGGCCTTGGAGTTCACAATCTAAATATAAAAAGGCCCTACCCAGGTAAACGCAGAGACATCTTGCCGTGTCTTTGGGTGGCATCTCCTTTGACCGGAGGCCCTTGGAGCTAATCTCCCCTATCTGACTGCGCAGTGCAAGGCAGGCAAAGCCAAGCCAACCCTCTAGCTTACACCCTCAATGCCTCCTGTCTCCAAAACCTACTGTGATGATCAAGAGGGTAGCAGAAGCTTATCTGCAGCTCCTGAGAGGGCAGAGCAGCACCAGCTCAGACTGGGGTACAGCTCTTGTGCTGGGCCTGTATCCAGGCTCATGTTCTACCCTGCTACTAGGAAATGTGTCCAGCTCTCCAGCTGATGGTGTAACCAGGTTGCAGAGTCCTTCCGCTTTGGAGAAGGGAAGAAATGCCATGTGGACAGACATGGGGAAGGCTAACCTACCCAAAGGAGTGACTTGAGGAAGGACCAGGTCTTTAGCTGATGTTACTTGATGTAACTCCACTGAAGTAAAGAGTGCTCAACAGAATTACAGCAGCTCAGTCTGGCCCAGGGAGTTAATATTACCACAGGCCACACAGAGAGGGAGAGAACTGCAAGAGAGATCATTCTCCACCAGGCTCCTCCTGCCCCAGCCCTATTCAGACAAGTACACGCTTGTTGCCATCTTGTTGCCAGTGGTAATGGATGTTGGAGCCTTTCCTGGTAGAGGAGAAAATGGTGACAAAAAGGTGGGATATTTTTGTAGCGTACGTCATTTTATTTACACTTGCATATGCCACTCCTTGAATGTGCTCACATGCACCTTGTTTAACGTCCACCCCCGGGGTGTTGCTCATCGGGGGTTGTGAGCAGACGGTGGGTTCTTTTGGCCATCGGGATAATAGCCCGACTCTTATCCGGTGACTGGGTGGAGGCCTTTACAGTTACATCAGGGGTCATAGAGAGGAAATAATAGAGGATTGAACCGAACCAGCCGGCAATCCACGTGGGTATTAAAAGGACCGAGCACTGTTCCCATAGGGGAAGTGCAGAGAGAGTGGGGAGAGTGAGGAGGATTATTAAGAGGGTAGGAAGTACCAGAAAGACAATTAATAAGAAGAGATATTTATTTATGATTACACAAGAACTTATTTATGAACTTATAAGAACTAAAACAGAGAGCCTTTAAGAGGATTTTAAGAATTGGTTTAGACGTCTACCTTATATTATACCAACAGATAAGCTGCAGCAAGACTTAAAGAGGAAGTGTACACATAAATCACGGTTTTATTAAGGCTAACTATATCTTATTATGATGACTAACATCCCTCTACTCCTTGGGAACGGGGTGCTAAACTACTTATTCCCTAATCCTAGTCCTGAACCCCCCTATTTTTGGGGGAAACAGGAATCTAAACTAGTTACAATTAACTATATGAACCAGCCTTCACTGAGGTCTTTGATATAATTTTATACTCACCAAACTTTCACCAGTGTGTCAGTCTTGTTACTGCTCGAGTGCTGGAGACTTTAACCAGGACGGGTACCAAGGACAGTGAGGGCGGATAACCGGGGTATAAGAGGATGGAGAAAGGCTTCAGGGGAAGGTAAAGGGTAGAGAGGTATGGGGAGGATTTTGGACGATATTAGGGGTCCAAGGCCTCAGGAGGAAGGAGAGGGTGACGAGGGAGAGAGGGTGGATAGTGGGTACCGAGGAAAGTAGGTGACGAGGGAATTGGGGTGGAGACTAGGCAATGAGGAAAGCGGGTAACGAGGGTACAAGAGTGTCCTTGGTCTCAACAGCCATCTGGATCACTCAGGGAGGATGCGTGCCCACCTGCCTTTCTCAGGGAGGTGATAGAAGTTATAGGGTTCTTGCCCCTCCTGCTTCTGCTGCAAGGTGCGTTGAGGTTTTCACACTTCTTGCATGAAGCTGTTCTCATACATACTTATTAAGGGTATAGGACTCGCATTCCTCGTGTGGGCAACTTGAGCGCCGGCTGAGTTCTTGGTATAGGCCCTTGTGGGCTGTGACTCGAGTGACAGCTGAGTTCTTGGTATCAGGTTCAAGTGAGCTGATGTAATTTTGACCTTTGAAGATTGGTTCAGGCTTGGGCCTACTCTTGCTACCTCTTAACTATACTATGATTAAAACATATTCCCATTATCTATACCCACTTTCTACAGAATGAAGCTGTTGAGTAGCACCCACCAATCCTCTTTCAGGGATCTCATATAAATTACCAATGCACAGGTCTCCAGAACAATTCTGCTCAACAGTTGTCTCTAGTTACAGCAAGGGCTTGTCCACATGGCTCTGCAGGTGAGATGGGGAGGCAGGAGGGTGCAAATAGCAGTGCAAATGGAAGTAGTGTGCCGGGACTCTCCCATGTGGTCACAGCTGGCTTGAACTAAAAAGTTCCTAGTTCACATTAACATCCTCCTGTTTGGAGAGGATTAGGTTAATGACAACTCGGTACCTTCTAGTTCATGCCAGTAAGCGTCTACTTGGGGCAGTTAGAGCACAGCACTTCAGTGCACATGACAATTCACATCCCAACCCCTGAAATATGCACTGCAGTACACTCTAGCCCTAGCCCCTGAGCGAGGAAGCTCCCTTGCAGTTTGCAATAGCTCCCCCAAAGTCAATACCTCACTGAGCTAACAATGAAACAGCTCTTCAAGGAAAGAACACCGCTCTCATGTTATGGAAGAGGAAGAGAACATGTGGATTGCATTTTCAAAAGCACCTAAGTCACCTTGGAGTCTAAAGGTCATCTACACTAGGCCCCCAAATCCCATAGTCTCCATTCTTTGCAGTTCATGGAGCACTCCATGGTCATTTCTTCTTGCATTCCCACAACATAGCACACAGCACCACAGGCCACATCCTTTCTCTCCTGATCCACATCAGCAAGTTTAACCATAGCTTCACGTGCACTGATGTGGAAGAACCACAGTTATTGTACGTGTAGCCACAACAGATGACATTTGTTCACTGAAGTGGACAGAAATGTTTGCAGCCTTTCCAATATTAAAGTTCCACTCTGTTAATTTATGTTAAGAATTTGTATTACAGTGCCTGCATTGTTTTGCAAATTGCTTTTCTGCTCTGCTTTCGGCACTTGGTAAACTTCTATTTTTGGAGAATAAAATTATCTTTATTAGTTCACCACGCATCCTGCAAAATGCATCATGGTACTCAAAGAAAAGAGTACATGTAAATATACAGCAAGCCCCACTAATTCACCACTTCAGGTAAACACCCAGCCATATTTATAAATGTACAGCAAGAACACTAGCAATGGCTTTCTCTTTTTTTCATTTGTAGGCCCTTACATTTTTTAAGAGGGAGGCAGACCTCTTTGGAAATCTTAGACAGTCTGCAGCCCTGCCTGGGGTCCATGGACCAGTTTGAAAACCACTATTGTATGATAATGACAACTTTTTGCAGACCCCGTAGACATAGTTTGTGGACTGCCGGAAGTCCACAGATTTAAAACCACTGCACTACATAATATCTAGCAGCACCCAAAGCTCCATGTTCAAAGGACACCCCAATTCGGAACACTATTGTGACTGACCATTAAAATGCTCTTTCAAAGACTCTCTCACCAGCTGAGCTCCACCTTGGTTCTTGTAGCCACCCCTGCATCTGTTAACCAACAGCTGCTCCAGCTCAGCCCTCCAGCTGGTGCCATCTTTGCCTCTCAGATGTTATGCAGGAAACCACAGGCAATTTAGCTATAACCATTGGGATGTTTTTGTCACTGAGATCCAATCTAATGAGTAGACACTTACCAGCAACCCTTCAATCTGCTAAAAGCACATTCACCTGTCATAATACAACTGCTGAACCAGTAGCTGGGTCATGCCCTAGTGCTGTCCAGGTGTCCAGCGTACAGCCTCATAAGCCAGAGGAGCAAAGGATGGGCTGGGTCCCTCAAAAATCACTAATAGCATTTCAGTGTTGCCAATGGTAATCAGCTGGTTGGGAAAGAATGTCCCTACCCGTAGGTTTCTGAGCAGTCCTGTGAGCTTAAATATGCAAGTATCATGCACCTTCCCTGACCATCCTACACAGATCTTTGTGAAACACCCCTGGTGATCCATCAGCATTGCCTAATGATAGAATTACACCCCTTTTGGTTGAGGTACTGTGTAAAAACAATGGAGTAGGGCCAAAATAGGGAAAAAGCGGCTGTTTATTGCCCCACCACTTTGGAAACCTCATTGCTGCAACTCCATCCACTATGTCATCACTGAGGACACGAACTGAGGAGTGCCATATGGGGTGGTGATTTTTAAAAGGCACAGTAATTATGGGTACAAATGGCATTGTGGAATGGAGAAAGTTGCATGTTGGGGAAGTGACACGTAGCTTCCAGAGACCCTGGGACGTCATTTCTACTCCAAAAAAACACTGTAGAAACTTAACAAAGGTCATTGGGCCCCTGGCACACGGGGCTGCTTCCCTGTGGCACGCTGACACAAGCACTCCTGCTGAAATGAGCAGCACCCTCCAAAGAACTGACACCTGTGTGACATACAAACGTTGGCGGCTGTACACTGATCTAATTTGTGTCAACCAATCTTTGTACGTTAGCCATGGCCACCCAGTTAAACTCAGGCCGACCGTATTTCAGTGCTTTGTTAATAGTTTCTGCTTACCCTCTGAGTCCCACACCACTGGGCTGTGTACAGATATTTATTTAATGCACCTGCCCACCAAGCACTTGGGCAGCCCTTTTAAACCTTCTATACCTTTTTAAACAAAAGCTACCTCTGCAAACTTCCTCTATAGACATCCACAGAGATTCACTTCTTCAGGCTGCCTCCACAGAACATGTGTATCACAATAGGGGGGCTTCAGCCTCGTACTTGATTTTAACACAAACAGATGCACACTCGTTCCCCTTTGATCTTTTTCAGAGACAATTGCTTACTCATCATTCGGCCTAAAATGGAGTGGGTGTCACTAGAGTTCTGCAGACCTGAAATGAAAACTCCCAAATTATCATTAGGACAGAACCTAGGAACCCCACTCCTAGACCAAAAGCCACAGGTCCTAGGCGCTGTTTGAACCTGAGCCAAAAGGGGATCCCCATCCCAAAGAGCTCACTATCTAAGGCAATGTGCAGGTTACACTGCAAAGCACAAATTGCAGAGCACACCAAATTGTTGCGCTCTAGCTCCCCCCCGTCGATACTGCTGGAGTGAACTCAAAAGGCACCTCTTTCTCGTTAATGAAGTCCTTCTTTCAAGAGAGCGATGGTAATGCGAACAAGGCACCAGTTTGCACCAGCAGCATCTGCACAGGGCAATTACAGCACCGCATGTTAATGTGTGCTGCAGTTCACACCCCTGCAGTCCCAACTTTGCAGCTGTGTGGACAAGTCCTTGGTAATAATCGCTCACCCCTCTCTAAACTCTCTTTCCCTTCACTGGCTGGTCCAGGAATCCTGCCAGCTGGCAGCACTGACTGAGCTCCAGCAATGGGGACTCACTCTTACCACTCTGTCTGCTCTTGCCACAGGAGCCAGCTATTAAGCAGGTGTCTGGAGGAACTGCAGAGACTGGCATTATATGCTAGGTTCATGTAAGGCTTTCCTTAACAATCTGAAGAAGAGGTGTAAAGGGTTTGTTTTTGAATGAATTGTTAATGACCAGAAGACTGGGAGCAGGTGCAAATGTAAGCCGTGGATGTGCAAGAGTTTACTCCACCACCCACTCCTAGGAAACCATTACTTCTATACAAAACCACAAGGAGACCCAGAATTCAGTCATGTTCAAGGATTGCACAGCATCTGCTGCCCCCGTCAACTCTATAAATGACCAAAGGAATTCACTTAATTCTGAAGATCCAACTGCATAAAAATCTTATGATAAACAACAATAGGTTAATTTCTACAGAACTAGGCCATTTCATAATCCATCTACATAAACAAAAGAAACACATTAAGGCCATGTCTACACTAGAAAATTGTTCCACAATGTCTTTGTGCTATAATAAATGTGTTGTATTTATAGCGCAACTGCGAGTTAACACTGCCCTCCTTATAATGCAAAGGAGTGTCCACGCTGTTCTTTGTGTTTCCACAAGAAAGAGTACTGATTTGTGGGCAACTATCCCACCATGCCACTCGTCAGCTTCCAGTCCTAGGAGCCCTGGGTAGAAGGAGAGGAGCATTGAGTACTGTGGTTAAATTTACAAATTCCCTTGGGACACTGTGTTTCCTTGTTGTCATTCACTGTAGCTACTAGCAACTCATGCCTTTTTTCAATGTTGCCCCCAGGAAAACAGGAAAAAATTCAAAAGTCTCCAGGACTCACAGAAGGAAGGGGCTAGTCATGTCAGAGCAGCAGAGTCCAAGTGGAAGACCAGAATGGTCAGGCTTGGAATTCTGGGACATTTCTGGAGGCCACTTATTATAAGACGGCCTAAGTCTAAGCAGCTCAGGCCCACACAAACAGGCAGAAATAACTCAGAGCTCCAAAAGCTTATGATGAATTCACCTAAGGCTTTGTACACGCTAGAGAGTTACTGTGGAATAAGCTGTCTTATTGCAGAATAACAGCCCACCGTACACACCTGAATGCTCCTTGTTGTGTTACAAATGCCCTGTTATGCCAGAACAATAGTACCATCTGTGTGAGAGGCATAATGCCTATTAAGGAACAGCTTTTGCGCTACACTGTGTGTGTGAATGCTGATGGAATTTTCTTCTGCAATAAGTGGCCTCCGGAAATGTCACAGAAGTCGAAGCCTGATCACTCTGGTCTTCTGCTTGAACTCTGCTGATTTGATGCGACTGGCCCCCTCCTTCCTGTGAGTTCTGGGAACTTATGATTTTTTTTCCTGTTTTCCTGGGGCAACTTTGAAAAAGGGTGCGAGTTGCTAGTAGCTACAGTCAATGACTTTCACGAAGCACAGCATCCCAGGGAAACTTGTGAATTTGCCCATAGCGCTCAGCGCTCCTCTTCTTCTATCCAGAGTTCCTGGGGCTGGAAGAACACGAGTGGCACGGTAACATAGGTGCCCACAATTCAATGCTCTTCCTTGTGGAAATGCAAAAAAAAATGTATAGACACTCCTTTGCATTATAAGGAGTGCAGTGTGAATATGCAATTGTGTTATGAATACAACACATTTATTATAGCGCAAAGACTTATTGTGGAACAATTTTCTAGTGCAGAGATGGCCTGGGTCTCAGAACCTCTGTTCATCAACTCTTTACAGTCTGCTAACTCAACAGCGTTGCAGCTCTAT
Source organism: Pelusios castaneus (assembly GCA_007922175.1). Lineage (NCBI taxonomy): Eukaryota > Metazoa > Chordata > Testudines > Pelomedusidae > Pelusios > Pelusios castaneus. The sequence goes on along the minus strand of ML686000.1, from coordinate 398,539 downwards.
CTATCTTCCCGCCTTTTGTTTGCAGAAATCTCCAGCTGGAACCCAAGCTGATGGTTCCTCCTCCTCTGCTAGACTGTAGAATTGCTCAATTAGCTACTCAGCTGACTAATTAACCAATCAATAGATATTAAGTATATAAACACATTGCCCAACTACAGCAGGGCTTGCACATTCTATGTGTGTGAATGTCGAGACAACAAGCTCTCAAGGGCAGTGGCCATTATCAGCTGTGGTGCAGTTCTTTCTGGATACTGAGCAGATCTCCAGGGAAGTGCACGCCCTCCCCCAACCCAGTGCCAGATAAGCCACGGGGCTTGGGCCCTCCTGCACCCTGGGCCCTCCCCAGCCCTGCTCACCCCACCAACCGTGTTGGCCAGGCAGGTGACCCCACTCCCAGGTTGGGCACCTCCATGGTGGTTGGCAGTATCCTACACAATTGGGCAGCCCCAGTCCCTCCCCCTCTCCCCCCGGGCCTTGATCTGACCCTGCATCCAGGTGACAATGGCTGGCCATTCCAATTGCCTGGACATTTGGCACCTAGCAACTAATGACTATGGATGGCCCATCCTCCATAGGAAGCCAGCCAGTTGTTACCAGCTCGAGAACAAAGGGCTAAGAAGGAGAGCCAGGTGACGATGTTTGTTGGGTACAAGGACAAAGGGCACAGGAGAGGCCAAGTGAGGTTGTTGAGTGTGGGCTGCCTGAAGTGGGGGGAAAATTGTGCCTGGGACTAAAGAGGGGTAAGAAGGCTCTAGAACTGACCCAGATGGACCATGCTGTAACTTTCTGGTCTCTATGTTGACTAAGGACTTTCCATGGTTTCTTTCAGACATCTAATAAACCCTTCTGCTTTTACATCACTGGCTGAGAGTCACTCCAGTTTAAGGAAGATGGGGGTGCCTTGCGACCTTTGGGTGCACAAGCCTCTCTCAGGTGTCCAGATCAGGTGGACTTATTGAAAAGTGCTGTGTGAAGCAAAGGTGCTGAGGGTGCTGAGATTCAATCCCAGGTGGTGGTGAAGCCAAGTGGCTTACCCTGGTGAAATAATATGGCCCTAGGAGGGTTGAAACACTGAAGGGGTCCTCTCAGGGGCAGTTTCAGAGTGGTCCAAAAGCACCGGACCTATGATCTCTGACAAATATTTATAGAGTGTGATCAAGTCACCTCTTAACCATCTCATTTGTAAGCAAAGGAGAGAGAGTTCTTGACATTTTCAAAATAAGGCCTATTTTCCAGACCTTGAATTCTTCTCAGGGCTCTTTTCTGATCTCTTTCCAATTTGTCAGTGTGGACACCAGAACTGGACACAGTACAAAGTAATGATCTCTCTAGGGATATATACCGAGATAATGCCACCTTCTATACATACTCAATATTTCTTTGCTTAAACGCACATCCCTCTTATATTAGCTCTCTTAGTCACTGCATCATCCTGCAAGCTTATATTCAGCTGGTTATCCAACCATGACCTGTTACTCATTTTCAAGTCCATGTTTTCCTGGACACAGTCTCCCAATTTGTAAAGACAACCTATGTTCTTAGTTCTTATGTACATGATCTTGCAATTGGCTGTGTTAAAACGCCTGTTGCTCAGAGAAAAGCCTTGTTTCCCAGTCAATCCAAATCACTCTATATAACTGATCTGTCCCCATCTTTATTTACCACTCCACCAAGTCTTGTCTCACATCCTGCCTCCACCAGCATGGTTTGATATTTTCTTGCAGATGAGTGATACAGATATGGAATAGCACTGGGCAAAGAACAGAGCCCTATGGATCCTGAGAAATATTCCCATTGGATGATGATTCCCCATTTACTCCATTTACATCATCCCATTGGATGATGATTCCCAATTACTCTTTGAGATCTAGCAATTAGGCACTTTTAAATCCATTTAATGTGGGCTGCATTCATTTTGTCTGGTGGTAATTTTCTAAACCGGACATCATGCAGAAAAACACCAAATGCCCTAGAGAGGTTTTAAGTACATCACATTGACACAGTTATATTTATAACCAAACTTGTAATCTGATCAAAAGATGCTATCAAGCTTGTGTGTCAAGACCTCTTTTCCATAAAACTTTACTTGGCATTAATTTTGCTGCCTGCCTTTTATTTGCTATCATCCACTCTGTTTCTTAGGCCCAGTCACCTGATGCGGGTCAACAAAGTTTTAAAAGGTTAACTTCCCTGTCCAAAGACAAAGGTCTCAATTCACCCAATGCAATGGGAGCAGTAGTTACAACACAAATTGACACAAATGTCGTTTCTTAAGAGGAAGAGTCATGGCTGTTGATTGAGTGAAAGTCATGATAGGACTGGGTAGTAGGTGAGGAAGAAGAGACAGGGACAGGAACTGTTTTCGGTGTGTGTCCCCTGCTCCTCTGCACATCACACTAAGCACTAGTCTACACTTACCGCCATTTTCAGCGGCAGTCGATGGAAGATAAGCAAGGTATTTAAAATACCTTGCATATCTCCCTCCCACCGACTTCTTAAATCCTCCCTACACACTACACTAAGCCGACTGGAAATGGCGTCTGGTTGGTGTAGTGTAAGTGCAGTTACGGTTCAGTTATCGATGGAGCATGTCTACACAGACACCTCAGTAGAAAACTGAAGATTGCGCTGACGGCGGCAACTCCGTAGCCTTGGGAGCATGGGCAAAGGGCTACAGCACCATCCAGGTTTTTATAATTGTGTTTGGATCATTCACAACTTGATACATATTCAGAGACTCCTGGTCCTTCCCCTACCCCCTTATTTAACCAGACCAGATGCCCTGAGTCAGCTTTCCCACTTCTTTACAATGCTGAATTCCCTGACTGGCCATCACCTTGTCTCCCTCAGCATTGCTCACTTGTCCCATCTTCCTCACCTACTACCCAGTCCTATCATGACTTTCACTCCATCAACAGCCATGACTCTTCCTCTGCACTAAGATCCTGCCTTCCTGCCTTCTCTCCCTTTCCTCCAGCCTCTTTCCATTCAACACTTTCCATTGCCCATGACTCCTTTGATCCTCTCTACAATTGGAAATTTAAGCCAACCAACCAACCCGGAGCCCTGGCTTGCTACTTCTTCCACTGTCTGTGTCTTCTCTCATGCAACTGGGTGTCTAAACCAGATCCAACACCAGGGTCCCACTGATCTCTATTCACTGAAATTTACAATAGAGGGAAATTTAAGTTTGGATAAAAAGTAAAAACCTAAAAACTGTTTTGCAACCTGTATTACAGTAGCAAATGGAGCTGGGGGCAGGAAAGCATTTGTATGTTTCCTTTTGGTGTCCTTGTGCTGTTACAAGGGACTTTGAAAAGTCATTGACAATCTAGGTGATCAACAGTCTCCTTTCACTTGTAAAATCATTGACACAGATTTTCCAAGTCCCTCAGATGCTGGTATTATCTTCCCCCGCCCCTGTTTCAGTTATTCTCTATCTGTGAAACATCTGCAATTTTCCCTGATTCCTACCTGTTCCTTACTTAAACTGGCTGCAGAGTTTGGACAAATCATTTTTCAACCATGGGCTCCTCACAGGCAATTCACACTGACTATTCTGTATCCATTTTTCTTTTGTGCAATTGGCCACCTAAGTCACATGGGTTTTGCTTAATTTTTCTGATTGGATGACTGAAACTTTTTTAAACTGGAGAATAGTGAATGGGATAATGTACTTTCTAGCACAATTTTCACCCAAATCCTCATCTGTTGCAAGGTCAGGATTATAGAATATGATTATGAAGAGCCAATGGTGTCCAAATACCCTTGAGTATGGTAAGTAAGCCCACATGACTGAGTCTGTCTGGGTTCCATAGATGAAAACTTGTATGTTTCCACAACCAATACTTACACCTAGAATTTCTTCAGCAGCATAGGAAAATCTCATACCCAACAGTTTACTAGTCCAGATCTGTACATCTAAAATGTCACCTTTACATAGACCAAACTATTTAACTAACAGCTTATTTCACTCCCTAAAACTTTTGGGTGATGCTTCAATTTTCAGAGACAAGTTGGAGGAGGTGTCCCAAGCTAATATTTCCCTCCCCATGGTGACAGGCTTTTACAATCTGCTCTGACTTTCAAAAGAAAACCAAAAACTCAGGAGTTTGCTCTTTTACATTTGTAATTTTTTTTTGTTAATTCTCATGCCAACTCTTCAGGGAAGGTTTTCCATTTGATTGGCATAATATATTATCTTGTTTGTAGCTACTTAAATGTATTGTTTTGACACCACACTTCTATTTCTATTTAATACATAATTCATTGTGGAAAATTATGGTCTTTCATAGAAATAAAACCCAACTCCAGTAATTTCTTATACTTTGACTTTCAAAAGCTTTCTAAAAAACAAAACCCAAGGAAATTTGCCAACAAAACATCATTACAGTTGTGATGGGGTATATAGGATTCTGGTGCCCCAGGTAGGGTCCCAAAGCTCTGCAACCTGCTGTCGCAGAAGGGGGACATACCTTCCTGGTCAGCTCAGAGGGACACTATCAGCTAGCAGATAATTAGAGGCAGCTGAGACTTAGGTTGTGTCTACACTGCAATAAGGCACTCGCAATTGGCCTGTGACAGCTGACACAGACTAAGGAGCTGTTTAGTTGTTGGGTAGACATTTATGTTCAAGATGCAGCTCAAACTTGGACCCCTCCCACCTCGGAAGGTCCTACAGCCCAGGATCCAGCCGGACCCCAAACACCTACACAGCAATTAAAGTGCTATGTCAATGTACTCTTAGACTATGTTTCTGCTACAGATCCTAGAAGGAGTTTTTCTGCCAGGCCATATCTATGCTATGGCACTACTGTGGTGCTGCAGCTATGGCACTGGAATGCTGTAGCATAGACGCTTCTAATAGCAACAGAGGAATTTTTCCATAAATGTAGGTAATCTACCTCTCCGAATGATTGACAGAAGAAGTCTTCCATTGACCTAGCTGCATCTACACCAAGGCTAGGTCGGTATAACCACAGTGCCATAGGGTGTGAATTTTTCACATCCCCTGAGAAGCCTAACTATGACGCTGCTATTACTTACATCGGCTCTCAGCTGTCATTTCTGTCAATTTCACGGCTTCCCAGCTAGGGTGCTGCTCCAACTCGGGCTGCCATCTGGCTCCTGGCTGGGACTGCCACCTAGGCTTGCCACTGGGAGCCCGGTTCTCTACTCCCAGCTGCCCTCTTCTTTCCCCCGTTTCAGTTCTCCACACCAGGAACAGGCAGCTCCCAGCTAAGATCAGAGTTGTGACAAACCCAAGTGGCTGGGATCCTGCTTCCAGGGGAAGCAAGAGTTCCGTAGGTGGCAGCTGGGAGATACCAGGAGCTGAGACCCCTGGTTCTCACCCCCACACCACGTGTCTTTCTTCAGTCATTGGAAGTGCTCCTTGTGAGGATGTGCACCATGGACAAAAGGAGAGCAATGAGGCCATCAGACACTGCAGTAATTAAGTTGCAAGTCAACCTCACATAGTCAACTTAGGTTTGTAGGGTAGATGTGCCCTCAGAAGATGTGTGTGACTGTGCACAAAGGGAACCAGAAAAGCATGGAGCTAACCATTATGGCTACATGACAGGTTCTGGAAATTATTCCAGCCAGTAGAAGTCTTTCAAAATTCAGAAATCTGACCCTGGTGAAGCTAATAGGAGCATTACAGGAGGTGATAGGCAAGGGGATATTAAAAGGCCCAAAATGGATTTTGAAGAGCCAGTAGCTAAAGGTTTCAAAACAAAAAAGAAATTCTTTAAGTACATCAGAAGCAAAAAAACTGTAAAAAGAAACAGGTGTTAAAGGGAGCAATAAAGACAAGGATATCAGTGAGAAGCTAAATGATTTCTTGGCATCAGTGTTCACCACACAGGTTTTTGGAGAAATACCTACCCCAGCCTTGCTCTTCTCTGGTAATAAAGAGAGGCACTATTAGAGACATAGGTGACAGAAGAACAGGTACTGAAAACAAACTGAGGATTTAAAATTCAGTATGTTGCCAGATCCAGATGTTCCCTCCAAGAGTTCTGAAGGAACCTAGGTATAAAGTAGCTCAACTGCTAACAAAAGTTTGCAATCTCATTAAAAACTGCACTTGTACCAGAGGATTGGAAGGCAGCACACATTGTACCTATACTTATAAAAGATTTTATGGGTGATTTGGGGAATTATAGATCAGGAAGTCTTACATGTGTACCTGCAATTTGGTTGATGTGACCATAAGAAATTAAATAAAACATGTGGAAGATCATAATATGAGACAGTCTAAGCCACAGCTCCTGCAAAGGAAAGTTGTACCTCACTAATCTCTTAGAATGTCCTGAGTGTGACATAAACTAATGGAAAAATGAGAACTGAGTGACATGATTTAGACTTTCCAAAAGCCTTTGACAAAGTCCCTTGCAACAGGTTACTAAAAGTAACTAAGATGTTATGGGCTGAGAGGTAAAATATTGTCATAGATCACAAACTTGTTAGAGGATTAAATGATCATTATTCACCTTGGTGAAAAGTTAGCAGCTGGGATTCAAGGGTGATGTTCTAGAATAGCCTTCCTAGAGAAGGAGTGGGAGCAAAAAAATTTTAAAGACTAAGCTTGGTAAATTTATGTAGGGGATGATATAATGAGATTATCCTACAATGGTATGTAGCCAATCTGTGACTGCTAGTAGCAAGTATTAACAACAGCCAATGATGGGGCATTAGATGGGGAGGGCTCTGAGGTATTGCAGAGAATTCTTTCCTAACTATCTGCCTGGTGGGTCTTGCCCACATGTTCAAGGTTTACCTGATCACCATATCTGGATTCAGGAGTGAATTTTCCCCTGGTTCAGACTGTCAGAGACCCTGGGATTTTTCCACCTTCCTCTGCAGCATTTGTAGGTTTAAAGTAGGTTTTTAAATGGTGGATTCTCTGTAACTTGAAGTCTTGAACTTAGCCGGAGGTTAGGGGACTATTACAGGAGTGGGTGGGAGGTTCTGTGGCCTGCAATGTGCAAGAGGTCAGGCTAGATGATCACGATGGTCCCTTCTGACCTTAAAGTCTGACTCTAAGAGTCCATATAGTCCTTGTATTGTTTAATAAATTCATTAGTGATTTGACATAGGAGTTAAATAGTGAAGAGATAAAATTTACAGATGATTCAAAGTCATTTAGATTAGTCAAGACCTGAAGGGCCCAAGAGAACTTCAGGACATAATGAAACTGGGTGAATGGGCAATAGGCTGACAAATGGCATTCAGTGTCACTATAGGCAAACTAATGCCCATTGGAAGGGAAAATTTAAAGTCTGCTTAACCCCTGTAGAGTTCTATATTAACTGTATCAACTGGGGAAAGGGGCCCTGCTGTCACTGTGAACAGCTCAATGAAAAGCTCTGCTCAAGGTGCAGCTGTGGCCAAAAAGTAAACAAGGTGTTGGGACGCATAAGGAATCGGATAGAAAATGGTACATAAAATATTGTACATAAATCAGTGGTGTAACGTACAGTGCTGGTCACTCCATCTTAAAAAGGGCTTTGCAGTATTTGGGGGATCAGATAAGAGTGCCATGAATGACCAGGGGCCTGGAAAAAGCCTCATAGAAAGAGAAAGTAAACAAATTGGAGTTGTTGCCTTCAAGAGATGAACAAGAAGGGACATGAAAAAAGGATATACAATACTGATTAGCCCCAGTCTCCTATCTCATAACAAAAGAACAAGGGGACAGTCAATGACATCAAAAGGTGGCAAATTCAAAACTGATCAAAGGAAATACTTTTTCGTACGCTGTGATTAAACTGTGCAACTCACTGTCACAGGAAATCCTTGAAGCCAAGACCTTAACAGGATTCCAAAAGAGATTGGACATGTCTGTGGATAAGAGAAATATCCAGAGTTCCAATTGTTATTGCTAACAAGGCAATATCGTTCTGCTTGACCCAAGCCAATCTCTGACTATTGGGCCTCTAGAGTGAGCCTCCCAACCTGGGTCAATAGACTTAGGCTAGTGGGACTCATGCTAAAAATAGCTGCGTAGACGTTGTGGCTTGGACTGGAGCACCAGCTCTCAAACTGGACGGGTCTAAAGAACCTGAGCTATATCCTAATTCACAGCGGCTGCGTCTACACTTGTAAATTAAGTCAACTTAAGCTTGCTTAAGTCGACTTAATTTACCCTGCCTCTATACTACAGTTTGCTTAAGTCGACTTAAGGAAAATAAAGTCGACTTAATGAAAATTAAGTCGACTTTATTACACCTAGTTTTAGTTCAACTCATGGCTTAAGTCGACTCCCTAGAGTCTACTTAAGCCAGTGTAGACATGGGGTAGCCCTAAGTCGACTTAGGGCTAACCCAGGACTGCACCAATGCCCTCCCTGCCAGGGGGGGCACAGCGGGAGCCTAGCATGCCCCCCCACAGGGCAGGGCAGAGCCCTGCCCACCCTGCCCCTATGCCCTGCCAGAGTCCCTGTCCCCCTTTGCCCCATTGTACCTATGTACAATGGGGCAAAGACTGAGCCCCCTGGCACTGGGCAAGGGGTGCCCCCTTGCCACCGTGGACCTACCCCTAGCCCCTAGAAGTCAACCTAGGCGTCCAGTGTGGACTCTCTAGGTCGACTTTGTAAGTTCCCCCCTAAGTCGACTTTAAATTTAAGTGTAAACTCACTAAGTCAACTTAACTAAGTCAAGTTAAATTTTCAAGTGTAGACATAGCCAACGTGTACACAGCGTTCTTAGTACTCTAGCATGAGCCCTGCTGCCACAAGTCTGTCAGCATGAAAGGGGGTCGAATTCTGAATTTGCCAGCATGCCAATTAGATTGTAAAGCTGAAGTCTAACAAACTAGGCTTGCAAACCATAACAAAATCCAATAGGATAACCTCTTTTATTGAGTTAAGGGAGCGTTAGCTGACTTATTCTAATGCTGAGTTCTTTTCAGGCCAACTTTTTACATGAACAGGATTTCTCAAATCAGGACGCTGACTTATTATAACCAACCACCAATTTATTAATTCATCCAGAACCACATTAATACATTATCAACCATTCACCAGTCAAATGTAGACACAACCATTTGTGCGCACCACATGCACTATATAGTCTTGCAAACAATTATCACAGACGAGTGGGGGTCAGCGGTTATATCAAGGAACAACGCAAATTATCAAGATTTCTTTTATTTTTACTTGTGATCAACAATTCTCCATTCTTTAGTGCCTAGCACATTTATCATCTTTTGTTTTTACTTGTGAGCAACAATTCTCAATTTTTTAGTACCGAGCACATTCATCATGCTTCCACAGGTGGACTTATCTTTAAGGCACTTCAAAGGGTGTGGTTACTTCACAAAACTGGTCCAAAAGAGGCAAGTTTAGAGTAGCAAAAGCCGTTGCTTAAAATAATTCTTTTCAGTCTCTCAGAGGCCAACTTGCTTGGACTTCTAAAGAAGTTTAAAATCTAAAATACACTTACTTGAGGTCTCATTAGGGAGTGTAGACTCAGCAAGATAACCTACAGATATTTATATTAAAGAATAGAAGGGGAGTACAATCTTTGAAATGAAATCTCACTTCTTCTTGTCCTCTTAACCCTAGGATGGGGGAAGAGTCCTTTCCACGTGTCTGGTGCAGGCTTTGGTGGCACTTAGGAATCTGCAGTTTCTTGTGTTCAGTTCAGTCCACCCTCATGAGCACCTCGTGATCTCAGTTTTATATAAACTAGTTTCAGGGCTCATTGGAGGGATCCACCTTCTAATTCCTACTGGACAGGTGCCAAGTAGGTGCTCAGATTGCCACTCTTTCTGCTGCTTCCATTGATAACCAGTAGATGGTTCAGGAGCATAATTAATTTCTTTAATCTTTTTCTTATCAGACACTTTTTAAGTTGTATTCATTTCAAGCATTTGTATTTCATTATTAGCCTCTACTACCAGTTGGGATCTTCGCAACCTCCTAAATAAATTTCTCTTTAAAATCCCAAAGTTATACCCTGCTTTATATCCTTTAACATTTCTCCTTCCTTGTGCAAGACAATTTCTATTACTTCAAGAGTGCAACAATTATTTAAAATGACAACTAACAAAATCTTTATAATCTTCTAACTTTGGAGGACATACTCCATATGCTTTGATTATACATAAGCATTTCATATTATTTAGGACATACAACAGAGCAAGAGACATTTTCCATGTAGAGAAGGATGCAGATCTGACTCAAAGGCAAATAAATGTGCAGATTCTAATTTGGGGTGACAGACATTATTCATGGTGTGTTTGATTTACAAGGAAACAATGTATAGTTTATAATTTGGGGTGAGAACATGGCTTGGATTTCTTAGAGATCTTTTTATCTAGGTTGGGAGGGAGGAAGAGGTTTATGCATATGCAAACTATGAGAGTATTTTGCCCAGGTGATTAACAATACTCTTATTTAGACATTACGATTGAGGGAGGGGAATGTCCAACCTTAGCTGATCTGTGGGCCTTAGAAAAAGGGTCTCAAATGATGTGAACCATTTTTTGATTGTCTTCATAGCTGGATCCTATTTGGGGTGGAGAGCTTGTCTAATTTTGAGATCCAGAAGGAATCCTTACTTATTAAAATTCAAGGCATTATCTGTTCCATATATCCTTTGCACCCGGTTACCTTTAAGGACATCTACACGACAAAGCAGCCCTGCAGCAGTGAGACTCAGAGCCTGGGTCTACAGACTTGGGTCTGTTAGGCTCATACTGCAGTACTAATTATAGTAATGTAGACATTTGCGCTCAGGCTGGATCTGTGACTCTGAGACCCTCCCCCATCAGGTCTGAGCGCCTGACCCGAAACATGTACACTGCTATTTTTAAAGCCACTGCCTGACTCCCTCGAGCCTGAGTCAGTATACCCAGCCTCTAAGAGTCGCTGTGGTGGCTTTTCTTTTGAAGCCCGGGATGAGATTTAACATATAGGCAAATTACTCCAAGTGGCCTACTTCATGGGCCTTGCACCTTCCTGGGTAGCATTTGGGAATGACCACGGTCAGAGATGGGACACCGATGAGATGGATCTCATGTCTGGCATAGCCTATGTTCTTACAGCGATGTAGTGCAAAGCTGAAGTAAGCAGAAGAATCAGGTTCTTAGTCTTTATTTTGGGGCTGCTGCCCCCTAAATCATGTAGCTGAGTGAGTGGCCCCAGTTCTCCACTGCACATCCTTCTGTGCAGTCATTCGCGCCAGTGGAAAGGGGTGTAAAATGCAGTCTGACAAGAATTGCTTTTGTAAATGGTGACACAAGGTGTAGAGTCAGGGAGACCCTGCGAGTTCAGAGAGATGGCCAGTGACCCTTACTGTGCATCAAGCTGCCTCTTTTGGCTTCTGAGCTGTGTGGGGAAACTGTACTTGGAGGGCCCAGAATAAAGTGGCTTTCTGGGTGACTTTGTTCCTGTGTGTCTGGCTTTGCAGTGCCCTGACATTCCTTCCTTTCTCAAGCACGGATGTGAGAGTGCTTCTCTGCATCAGTGCCTGGGGATTGGCCTGGGGTAGGGACAGCACAATTTCTTTGCTGTGGAGGAGGCTGTGTGCTGGAGGCGCCTGGGCTATTTATTGTTGTTTGTTATGTTCTTTCCCCAGCTCTAGCAGATGCTTTCAGGCTGAATCACAGGCATTTGTTGTGGTGGGATCTGCCTCAGCACCTGCTGAGTTCTAAAGATCTCTCCCTACCTGCTGCCTCCAGAGGCAACCTGCCCTTGCGGGCTGAGTCAGAGCCTGAAAGCTGTGGCTCTCCAAGTGACTGGTGGGGACGCTGCTTCTACAAGGCCAGGCGCAACAAAGTCGGGGCGGTGCCGTGGTGCAAATGCATCCCTGCAAGGGCTACAGGGAAGAAGCTCTCATGGTGGGCAGGAAAATGTAGCTAAGTAGCCCCTTCAGTAGTCTTCAGGGATGACAGAGAACCCAGCCAGGCTGAAGGTAAGTTGGGAAAGGAGGCTGGGGCAAGCTAGGGCTAAATGTAGCAAATAACCCAAAGAGAAAACCCTCTGGTCCCTCACTTGCCTCATCTCCTCATGTCTCAGAGACACAACCTCCCACAGCCCACCACAGAGCAGCCCCACCTCAGGTCACCATCAGAAAGACACCTCTTCACAGAGCACCCACCAGAGTGGGGCAGTGCTGGATGGGGGGTTATGCAGGCTATAGCCACCCCACAATTTCCCTTAGCCCCCTTTTTAGTCCCCCACTTCCCATGTATAGGTCAACCGTTATGCAGAAGTAAGGGTGGCATATCAAGCACAGGGGAAGGGATGGGGTCATGGAAATAACAAAAACAGGAATAGAGAGCATGCAGGAAGAGAGATGAGGAGGAGCATGCATAAAGGAAGGGGATCACAGATAAGAGAAGGGGAGCATTAATAGGGGAGAGGGATCACAGAGCACTGGAAGTGGGACTTGGTATCGGGAGGGTAACAGAGAATGGGGGAAGGGGAAATGCATAGGGGAGGGGGAAACTCTGACAGGGAAATAGGGGCCATGGGTGAGGAGCAAAGAGCCCCTAGCAGAGGGAGTGTGGGTGGAGAAGAAGTCCCAGATGGGCACACATTATGTGAGGAAGGGACTGGCTCATAGCAGTGTGGTAAGATGCAGCCCAATGCAAGGCACTGCTCACCATGGGGGTCACATGGACCAGGTCCAAGTTAGCAGCACAAGCAATGTTACTGGTGCGGGCAGGGCCGGCAGGGGCCAGCGGACACTGCAAGGGGTCTGATGCCATCGCCGTGACTATCCAAGGGCTGGTTAGGCGCTGAGCAGTGGGACAAGACAGCAATCGGGGTGAGGGGCTGACATTAAGACACAGGTCCAGAGCCCAGAGTCCTTCCCGTGAAGAGTCAGCGAGGGGCCAGAGCCCTCATGTTCCTCCTAGGCCCTGTACGGGGACAGGGGAGCCTCAGTGCTCTCGTATGTGTGCCCACAAGACGTATAACACAACATCTCCAATGTTTTGTCTAACCCAGCTCAGCTCCCCCACTGGGAAGAGGCTGGTGCCACCCTTGGGAGAGAGACACCCCCTCATGCAGACCTGATGTATTAACTGACATGGAATATAAGGGCCAAAGATATTGGACAGTGACTGGAACGTGTTAATATTACAGAGCTAAATAAAGTTTGGGGTTTCATATCCAGAGACCTCTGCCTGGATAGTCACAGGGCAAGCACACCATTAGAGCTCTTTTAACTTTTTATTGAAGACTTTGAAAAGAGCTAAAGCATTTGAAATGTAAAGTATTAAGTAAGGCTTTCCTTGTTCCCTTTCCCTTTAGCTGGAGAGGGTTTTTATGAGGAAAAAAGCCCTTTGTTTGACAGTTGCTTAGGTGACATTATAAATGACAATAACTGTTCTTCTTGTGACAAAAGAGCAGTCAGTCGAGATGGGCTGGAGATGTCATTGTTTTTGTTAAAGTCCAATCCGGTTTCCTAGAAGACAAAACAAAAACAAACGAGGAGAAAAAAAGAACAAATAGAAAATGCAGCTTCTGTCTCGGGTTCAGATTCTGCCTTGCAACCTTACTGCTGTAGAAACACTGGCCCAGATTATGGTCTCATCAGCCACTCCAAGACCTGGCAAACTTGTGCCATCACCAGCCTGTTCAGGGCATTGCTTTTAGCCCCTTCTGTCAGGTCATAACATACAGCGGTGTTGTAAAATATACAATCCTGACCAGCTAAGCCAGACTCTCATTAGGACAGAAGGAAAAAGGAGAAAGATGGGGAAGAAAATAGGATGCACTGCAGGAGGAGTGGAGACAGTTTCACCATCCAGCTGGTGCTTGGGATTCAGTCAGAGCCAGTAGAGTGGATGATATAACCTGGGAGCCTCTCTCTGGCCTGTCTGTGCAGGACATCTCTCAGGAGCAGGATGATGAAGGCCCGGGTCAGAGAAGATAGTGGAGGTGGCAGCCGTGATGATAAAAATCATTGCAGTGGCTGCTGGCAAACAGCTGCTGCTTCTGCTAACTTTTCCCCAAAGTCTTTTCCTTCTAAAAAATCCCCAAAGGGAGTGTAGGGGTAGAACAGTCCATCCTATCATTATTTTGTTCCCTAACAAGCTTCATTTCCAACACACCAGTTTTGTTCCATTGATTTCCAGTCCTCCACGCCTCTTGTTTAGCGGGCATGAGTGATAGCTGTAGAACCTCTTGTGTGAACTAAATCAGTTCTTCTGTCTCATGTCTGCACCTCTTCCATCCACATTTACTATTACAGGTTACCGGCACATTTTAAGAACTTTTATTCGCTTTTTACAGTTGAGCTCACACTTAAAATAAATGTGTAGGCCCATTCTCATAACAGACCTCACCTGCCACCCTCCTCTATGAGAGACACACCTCCTCCCAGTTACCCCAAGTCCTATACCCTTCTATGAGACACCCACTTCTGGAGACCTGACCTCCCATCCTCCTGTGAGATGTCACCTCCCAGAGACTCCGTCTCCCAAGACCCATCCCAACACACTGATGTCCACTTCAGAAACTCCCAAAAGAGACATCTCTACTACTGGAGACATTCAAATCATGGATTAATCTTAACCTACAGAGATACCTGTGCCACAGATACCCTTGCTTCACATACACACATCCCATGGACAACCTGACCAACAGAGATGCACCAAGACACCTGCTCCAGGGACACCCAAGCTCACTGACACTCAGGTTCCCAGAGTGTGCTGTGACCCTGGTCAACAGAGACATATCACCTCTCAGAGATACCCCAATTCATTAAGACCTTGACCCACAGAGATAGCAGCCTTACAGGTACCCCACCTAAGACATACCCCATCACATAGAAACCCTGATCCACAGAATAAAGTTGCCCCAACCCAAAAAGACCCTGACTCTCAGGGGCCTCAACTCACTGAAACACCTGAACTGCCCCCCCCCCCAGAGAACCAGCCTTATAAACATACCTTGACCCACCAAGACACCCCGCCTCAAGAAACACCCTGCCTCACAGAGACCCCCCTGGCCCAGTCAGATCTTGCCTCACGGAGACATCTTAAGTCACAACGACCCACAGTCCAAAATCATACATCGATCTACTGAGACATATCATCCCAGGCCTTCTGGGCTATGCTACATCAGTTTGTTGAGCTCAATTACACTGACTCCCACCCAGGGGACTGAGATGCACTGTCAGCTCCACACACTAGGGTTTCATCCAGCTATCCACGGTGCTAAGGAACCTCCCAAACAGAAAGGGCATTTGGGTCTCAAGAAGGACCAAATCTCTTTCTGGCCTCACTCCTTTGTATGCCAATGTGGGTGTAAAAGTGGGGACAATTGTGCTGTCAACAATGGGGGTGCATCAGGAGCAGAGCTCCCACCTCCATCCTCAGCTGCTTGGAAAGGGTCTCTTCTCTGCACCATGACCACATCTGTGTGGAAAATGCCCTGAGTCCCCCCCCCCCCCCCCCATGCTATTGCACTGCACATCTTCGGAGGATTCCATCAAGCAGCAGTCACTGGCCAGTCAGCCAAGATTTGTGTGATATGGAAAGACAGGGAGAAGAGTGCAAGCCAGGGTATTTCCAGGGGTTGAGAGTGTCCCTGACAGATGTTCCCCTGTGCCAGTTTCTGTCTCCCCTGTTTGTGTGGCCACCCCTCCCAGGCTGCTCATGGGAATGGCCCTTTTCTTTCAGCTTCTTTTGTGCCATGGCCCTGCCTAAGGAGGAGGCACCTTAACTATTGTTCCAGCCCTGGCTCGGCGTAGGGTGGACAATGCCCAGGAGTGCAAGACCAATATGGCTCGTTTTTCACAAAGGGCATGAGTCACACACCAATACCTGTGACTATGAGTCACATACCTGCAGCCCAGGACTCTGCCCGGACTTGTCCTACAGCTTTCCCTGCCCTCTCTCCGACCCTGTAATTCAGGGAGCCTATCAGAATTACTGGCGGGAAGCTGCCTAAGTTTGCCTTTAAAAACCAGACATTTTGGGGCCAGCCCCCAGAATAGGTTCCTGCACTGCCTCCTGGCCTTTCTCCGCTCCCGGCTATGTAATTGAGCGTACCCCCGTTTTAAACCCCCCCTCCCACAAACAACGAATCATCTCCTGAACCATGAACTACGAGAACTGAGTCCTCTCTGCACTCATCTATGCTGCTGCTGCCTCAGTTTCTGTCCTTGCTGCTCTCCTGGGGATTGGTAAGATTCCCCCCTCTCAAACTCTCTCTAAATTTACCTTGGGGTCTGTAACAGAGACCCCCTCCTGCTCTGCAGTTCCCTTGCTGCTTAAAGAAAAGCCTGTGCTGCTGCTAAGCTCTGCCTCTTTATGCTCTGTCCTGGGGCTCCCTGCTTTCAGCTGTTTCCACTGCTGCAGCCACCATCCCCTAACCCCTTCAGGAGCTGTATCCTGGGCTCACACCACTCTGCCCCTGGGATTGCTCCCCCTGGTCAATAGGGCCAGTATAGTAGTTTTGTTAAGCTGCATTTTTACTAGCTTGTATAAGCTGTAGTCCTGTTAGAATTGTATTTTGTGTCTGTGTTTAGTGGTAGTTAAGTGGGATACTTGTTTGCCATTACCTGTTATATTGTGTGGCCATAGTTAAGCTAGGTTAAAGATAATTGTTTTACTGTATTACTCCTCTCCTTTTTGTTTTTCCTTCTTTCTGTTGTTCATTATTAGCATAAGTTGTATAGTTGCTGTTAAGTTGTTAAATAAGTGCCTCTGTGTCTTCATCTCTCCCCGAACACCCCAAGTCCTCTGCTGCTGTTTCCCCCTCTCCTTAAACTTCCTCTGTGTTTAGCTTGCAGGCTCCTGAAGACTGCTCTGAGCCTCACCCTGCAGGGCTTCAGTGCCTCTTGCTGAATCCCTTGCAGCTGTACTCTTCTCTCTTCCTCTGCCACTAATTACTCACCCCACCCCCACCTCTGATCCTTAACCCAACCTCTAGGTACACTCTTACAGACTGCCTCTTGCTGCATCCCTTGCAGCTGTACTCTTCCCTCTTCCTCTGCCACTGATTACTCACCCCACCTTCTGAGTGTGCTTCCCTGGTCTGTTCCCCTGCTCACCTCTGCTCCAATCACGCTCCGTCTTCAGTGCCTCCACACCTGGCCTGCAGACTGATTCTCTCCCTGCAGGTCTTCAAGGCTTACTGCAGCCTGTGTTACTGCAGCCTCTGCTGCTGTGTTTTCTTTCCTTAACTCTCTGCTACTGCCTGCCCATACTCCCTGGCCATTTCCCTTAATCTCACTCTCTCATTGATACAGTTGCCTTGTATGTTTATACTTGTAAAAAACCCCATTGGTTTATATTAAGTTACATTGATTTATATTAAGTTACATTGGTTTATATTAATTTACACTGGTTTACATCGATTCCACCACTGTGACACTATACTGTTCAATAGAGAGGCCCATCTCCCCCAGTACCCCCTATACACCTCACTGCCCCATTCCATTTACCCTTGTTCACCCCCAATAAAAACACTTATTAATTCAAACCTCGCTAGCGTGTGTGTGTGCGTGACAGCTGCTCCCCAAGATCCTCTACCTGCTGGCAGGGTCAGAGAGTAGGGGAAGGAGGAGGCCAGATAGTCTCATTGGCCACCCTCAGATCTATGGGATGCCCACCAGCTCTTGAGCAGCACTCCCTTTGACAAAGAACTAGCTCTGACCTCAACAAAGGATCCTGATTACCAGAGGTGGCTTTTGGGGTAGGTGAAGCAGGCGGATACCTAGGGCCCCGAGCTGTAAGGGGCCGCATCTCCTGCTTCACCTACCCCAAAAGCAGTGTCTACCTCGGTCAGCAGCAGAGGGAGGAGCTGGTCCTTGGGGCTACAGGGGAGGGGGCCCTTGCAGGCCTATAGGGGGCCCCCACAATGGGCCTTCATCTAGGGCCCCCAATAGCTGAAGGCCACCTCCACTGATTACCGGAAGATCGCTATATAACCTCTCCCCAGAGATCCTTGTCACTTCCCACTGAGACCCCTCCTCTCCAGTACATCGCTGCTGCAGGCTCTCGCACGGAGACCTCTCCGCCCAATACATCGCTGCTTTAGCCTGTCCCAGAGACCCTCCTCCCCAATACATCCCTGCTACAGCCTGCCCCAGAGACCCTCCTCCCCAATACATCCCTGCTACAGCCTGCCCCAGAGACACTCCTCCCCAATACATCCCTGCTACAGCCTGCTCCACCGACCCCTCCTCCTAAATACATCCCTGCTACAGCCTGCCCCAGAGATCCCTCCTCTCCAGACATCTTTTGACGGCACCTGTAGAGATGGATTTGATCACTTTACTCCCCCGACCCCCGCCCCCTTTAAACCATCCTTCCCCCTGCTCTAGACAAAGCCTGGGCCAGGCACAATTAAGCTGGGGGAGGGCGAGCAGGCGGATCCTCTCCCCGGTGGCCGAGTCTGTTCTGGAAGCGGGTGTGGCTTGTTTTGGTTCGGGGCTGGCGGCGGCTGTGTTTTGCTAGCTGCGATACAAAGCGGTGTCTGGGGGAGCCGCAGCAGCCTCCCACCCTAGCTCTGTAGGCAAGCAGCGTGTGCGCCCGGCTGCCCGCTCCCCGCCGCAGCGGCCCTCACCCCAAGGGGGTGCCAGGCGCCCGCCCGCGCCCCCAAAGACTGCACTGCCCCGGCCCGCGCGCGGGGCGCTGCTGGTTCGCGGCCCGGCCCCCCGGAGCAGCAGCGCACAGAGCTCCGCGGGGACCGGAGCATGCGGACCGCACCAAGTCTCTTCCTGCAGGGGGGGCACCGCGGGCTGGGGGGGGAGGCGAGCGAGAGTGCTACAGCGGGGCGGTGGAGGAGGATGCTCCCTCCCCCCGCACTAGCAGCCCTAATGGTCCGTTCCTCGTGCTCTATTTAATCCCCCGCTGCAGCTGCCGCGCCGGCTTCACTCAATAGCCGCCGCGCGTGGCCCGTGGGTGCGGGTCGGACACGCGCGCAGCTGAGCCGCGGAGGCGCCACCATGGTGTCGCCGGCCCTGAGCCTGCTGCTGCTCCTCGGCTGCCTGGCGGCGGGCAGCGGGACCCTGGCGCAAGACGGTGAGTGGCCGGGCTGCGCACCGCGGACAGCGCCGCGCCTGGAGCGAGCCGCCTCCTCTCGCTCCCCGGGGTCCCCCCCGCTCCGGCAGGGCTCCTCGGCCAGGGGTTCGCTGGTGGGCGGCGCCGCTATGTGGGTCAGCCCGGCCCGGAGCCCCTCTGCCCTCTCCGGGCCCTGGCCTCGCCCTGCAGACTGGCCCGGCCGGCGATGGGTGCAGCCCGACCGCAGCTTCCCAGGGCGCTGCCGGGGACACGGGGCTGCCCTCGGCACGGGATCCGCCCTCCGCCCGCCCCCCCGGGCAGCGGCGGCTCCAATCCGCGCGGCCGGCTCTCCAGCCTGCGACGCAGCAGGGAGCAGCTGGGCGCGGTGATCAAGGGCGGGGCGGGGCGCTTTTCCCAGGAGAGCGAAGCTGGCCGGGGCGAGGGCCCTGGCTGGGGAGCAGGCAGTGCCTCTCCTTCCCCCGACCCCTTACAGTAGGTACTCTCCAGCTGGTATCAAGGTCACCACCTTTTCAGCAAACAGGTGTGGATGGCAGGGGTCCTGGGGCAGCCTGCACCCCTGGAATGGGCTGGAGGGTGCCTACCAGGTTAGCTCCCCTATAGCCAGGATCAGTAGCTTCCCCATGATATGGTTCCCACATTGTGGCCATGCTGTGGGTCAGCAGAGATTGGGGGGCAGAGTGGGGAGCCTGGAGCCCCATCACTGCATCCCTGTCAGTGTCTTAGTGGGCCCATGCTCTTGCAGCTAAGATTGCCAGAGGTGACGGCAGTCCTGCCAGGGCTTTGGTGTGCTGCGTTTCAACCAGGTTTCGGTGCTGGAGTCGATGCCAAGATTGGCTTCTAGTTCCAGGAGCACTTTGTAGAGATGTATTTCACATTATCAGGCTTGCTGCCTGCTTTCCCATCTCTGCCTATTTAACTTCCTAGCCAGCTTTCCATTTATTTCTCTCTTCGTCCATCTGCCTTTCCCATTAAGCGAGTACATACAGTGCTGCAATTAGCTGGGTTTAAAGTGCTCCGAAGATAGCAGAAGGCTGCAGCAGGGTTGAGGGAAGACAGACCAATTCCACCAGCTCCTCCCAGAGAAACCTGTTCATGTTTGTGTGGCTCTTATTGTCCAAGTATATGTCAAATCCCTCTGGCACTCAGTGTACAGAATGGTTATTATGCAGAAAGCGGCTCTGTAGCCTCATCACCCTTGAGACAAAGGGTGTTTACTCATTTTATATATAACAATTGTAGGCAGAGCGATGCATGCCAAAACAGCCGTTAATGAAGTACCACACTGCAAACCTATTTTTGATAAGGGTTTGTGAAGGCAATGCATTGCTTTTCTGAACTGTGTTTGCTGCAAAGTGAAATACTGGCAGAACCTCAATAGCCAGGCTTCAGACTCGTGGCCTGAAATGACCATGAAATCATTAGTGTCACGTCAGTGATGCCCTTTCTTTATATTTATCTTTAAAGCATTACAGAGGTTCCTATGGTGCTATAAATGTACTGAGACCCAGCAGCAGCAGAAAGTAACTCCGGGATGGGAGAGGAAGGACTAACATAAAACAAAGGTTTCATAGATACAAAACCAGAAAGGACTCTTACCATTATTTTCTCTGACTTCCCTATATAACAGACTGGAAGTTTCTCCCCGTAATTCCTGAGTATAGCCCAACAATTTATGGTGGAATTAGAGCATGAGGTGACTTAGAGGTGTGAGGTAGAAGAGCATTGTGTGCACTCACATGCTAATGAGAGGACTATTCATCCCCCATATGCACCTAGAAATGCCATGTTCGGGCCTGGCAGGCTCTTCAAACTAGCTCCGCAACCATAGCCAGATGTTTTACCCAACTAGGTCTTCAATGAGCTCTTTCTCAATGTGCATTGCAGGCACTAATGGTGGAAGAGAGTAAGATTGCTCTTCTAGCACTGCCGCACTGCATGAAGTCATGGAGCAGGAGGTAAAACTGAAAATACTAGGGTAAAAGAGCCTTGAACCCAAGGCTAGTACAATGGATGAACTATTGCAGCATGTGGGAAGGATGGAAAACTTTCCACATGCTGCAATATTTCTCCCGGTATACCAGGAAATATCCTGACTAGGACATGAATTGAAGATGCTTAGATCCCCAGGTAGAAGCAGCACTGTCTGTTGAGTTATGGGAGATGCTGTGCCAGCCGTTTGAAGCAGGAGAGTTTCTATCCTCTTCCCCACCTGATGCTGGAGGGTCAGACTGGAGGCAGGTTGTCATGTGGCCACACCCATTCAAAAGCCCCAGAGACAGGTGCACTTTTCATGCTGTCTAGGTGGTGATGTGGTTGGGGATGAGGAATGTAGGGCTGTGATACCTCTGGCATCATGAAGTCCCAAAGGGAAGCCACCTGAGTATGGCTGACACCATGTTGCACTTGATTGTTGGCTAAAATGACCATGTTAAATACCACTTAATGCCATGGATTCCAAGGCCTGAGGGGAGGTTTGTGATCATCTGGTCTGACCTTCTGTATAACATGGTCCACAGAACATCCTTAAAATAATTCCTAGAGCAGATTTTTTTAAAAACCAAAACCAAAAACCCCATATATGTCCCAAATGGTTAATCCACCTCACTGTTTGTTTGTTGGGTTTTATTTATTTTTTTTAAGTTCTCTGATTATGGACAATTAATTGACTCTGCTAGTAAGCACTGGAGACACTTTTGACTGATTCCCAAGTGTTCTCCCGCATGCTTTGTGGTGTGGCTGGAGAGTGGGTTGAAGTTCGCTGTGTAGAGCCAAGGCAGAGTACTGCTTGGGAAGTGATGTCACGCTTCCTCCTAAGACTACCCAGCTCATGGGCCCCAACACTGATGAAGAGTAAGAAGAATCTGGCCCTTTGCTGAGGTACCAGCAAGGGTGATGTTGGCTGGAAAAAACATAAAATAAAACAAATGGTGTGATCCAGTCTGGAGCACTGCCTACTCCCACTCTGAATGCGGAGAAGCTCTGACTGAGAAATACTGCCCCTTCAGGAAAATGTTTTGTACTGCTGTGCTGTCCACCAATCAATGACACAGGCCCATGAAAATTCTCTTCAACAAACTCTCATCCGTGGGCACCCCAGCTTCTGAATGTATTCCTGGCACTGCTTTCTCAACATGAGGCCCTTGTGGCAGTATTGCTGAGGAACATTCGTACCCCCTCAGAGGGGGAAATTAAGGAGGAAGTATAAAATTCCCCAGCTGACCCTTCCCTTGGGAACTGGCTACTCAGTATCCCATAACACCTTGAACATTGTAAGGAGACAAGAGTTGAGGTTTGACAGGGTTCTACTGTCCACAGAACAGAAGTGCTGGACTCTTGGGAAAGTCTTGGTACCTCACCATGGTGCGTGGGTGTGGGGGGCAGCCGGGTGTGCGCCCATGCAAGTGTACACTTTGGCAGTTGATTTGCTGTGTAGATTTTGCTGTTGTTGGGCTTAGGAGTGTGTGTGGTGGGGAAGAGGATGATTTGGGGATGGTTTTATAGACACGGAGAGTGAGTGGGTTCTGGAGCAAACCTTTTTTGTATGTAAAAAGTATGCACTAGCTATATAGGAAATCCCTAAACACTAAAAACTGCCTCCTCCCCTTGGGAAATGGCTCTAGCATATCACTCAGCACCTCACCATTTTTAATAGCTTGAAGTGCTAGTATCCCCATTGTACAGACAGGGAGCTGACTTTTTGGGGGGCTAAGTGATTGGCCCAAGATTGCACAGGCAGTTGGTGGCAGAGCAGGGACTTGAAGTGAGGTCCCCCAAGTCCTAAGCTAGCATACCAACCACTGTGCCATCCTCCCTTTTTCAGCACAATGGAAAATGTTCTCATCCATGCCATTCTTCCTATGCTCTCTTAGCTGTGTGCCTTAAGGGCCATTGCTATAGAGCCAGGTAGATTCCCCAGGTGCTTGGCCCTCATGGTGAATTCCCAGCTTCTGCTAGAAGCACTGTTTGCTGAACAGAAGCAGTATTATAGGAGATTCCCTCTCTTAGTAAGTGCCACGTGTCCAACAAACACCCAGTGAATGAGACCGTCCCTTCAGGCTCAGCGGGTAGAAATCAATGGCTCGATGTCTAAAGGCAACCAGTAACGAGTGGAGTGCCCCAGGGGTCGGCCCTGGGGCCGGTTCTGTTCAACATCTTCATTAATGATCTCGATGATGGGATAGATTGCATGCTTAGTAAGTTCACGGATGACACCAAGCTGGGGGGAATGGTAGACACGTTGGAGGGCAGGGACAGGATCCAGGGAGACTTAGACAAATTGGAAAACTGGGCCAAAAGAAACCTCATGAGGTTCAACAAGGACAAGTGCAAAGTCCTGCACTTAGGATGGAAAAATCCCACGCACTGCTACAGGCTGGGGACCGATCGGCTAAGTAGCAGCACTGTAGAAAAGGACCTGGGGATTATGGTGGACGGGAAGCTGGATATGAGCCAACAGTGTGCCCTTGTTGCCAGAAAGGCCAATGGCATATTGGGCTGCATCAGTAGGAGTGTTGCCAGCAGATCAAGGGATGTGATAATTCCCCTCTATTCGGCACTGGTGAGGCCGCATCTGGAATACTGTGTCTAGTTTTGGGCTCCCCACTCCAGAAAGGATGTGGACAAATTAGAAAGAGTCGAGGGCAACGAAAATGATTAGGGGCAACCTTCAACTACTTGAAGGGGTCTCCAAAGAGGAGGGAGCTAGGCTGTTCTCGGTGGTAACAGAGGACAGAACAAGGAGCAATGGTTTCAAATTACAGCTGAGGAGGTCGAGGTTGGATATTAGGAAAATTTTCTCACTAGGAGGGTGGAGAAGCATTGGAATGGGCTATCTAGGGAGGTGGTGGAATCTCCGTCTTTAGAGATATTTAAGGCCTGTTAGACAAAACCCTGGCTGGGATGATTTAGTAGGAGTGGTCCTGCTTTTAGCAGGGAGTTAGACTAGATGACCTCATGAGGTCCCTTCCATCCCTATGATTCTATGATTCGCAGGATACTGGGGTATTAGAGCTCTGGGAGGGAGCCGTGTCTGATGGCTAGAGCTCTGTCCTATGAAACAGGGGCTCTGGACTTCATTGCCATTGTGCCCCCAGTGTATGGAATGACTGTGGGCTAGACAGGGGCCTCTCTGTCCTTTAATTTATCCATCTCCGAAACAATGATGATAATGACCTGTCTTGCTGGAGGTTGTGTTCGCTAATGTCAATATAAGCCCTTGAGTCCCAGGTAAGGAAATCTGTAGCAGCATGCTCAGTAGTGCTCTGATCATCTGGGCACATGGGTTTGCCAACATCTGCTGCCTCAGTCCATGGTCTAGCAGCTGCATGCTTTTGGCTGGCAGGTACAGAGCAGTCCTGGTGCTCAATAACCATCCTATGAAAATGACCGTGAGATCTTTGCAGTCGCTATTTTTCTTCAATAGGACACGTTTGTACCAAAGTGAGGCTGTGCAGCAGCTGTCATAGGAGTCGTTTCTTAGCCGCCTCCTTCCAGACTGTGAGCTCCCTGTCCTCGAGCTGCAGAAACAGTTGCACTTGCCTGGGAATGCGCATTGTACTCTTTGCAGATACTTCTTGGACTTAGGTAGAGGCTGACACATCCACATACGTGTGCTAAAGCAACTACTGATTTCACAGTCATCACTAAGACTTAGCATATACTACAAATCTTGTTTCAATGCCAGCCCATGTCCCTGTCACCTTACATTGGCTGGGGAAGTTGTGACAGCCGTGGGGGACTGATTCCACCCTAGGCATGAAAGAGGAGGAGGAGAGTGAAGTGCAGCCTTTGTGAATCACTTGAAACAAAATTAAAACCATTCCACTAGATTTGGAGAGGCCCATTCCTCCCCTAGGGAGCCATTCTGCTGCAAGAACCCTAGCCAAGAGGCAATGCAGCTGTGGTGGCTTTTTGCATTATTAGAGAACAACAAATGCAACAAAACAGGGATGCTGTTTACTAAACGGCAGGCAGGGCAAGCTGAGAATCAGGTTGCTGAAACCGACAACTCAGCTATCTGGCAAAAGGCATTAGGATCAATGCGAAACAGTGGATGGAAAACAATAACAGAGATCAGGGTATACACAGCCTCCCAGCCACGTACTCAGACAGTGAGGGGAAGTGCTGGCGCTGCAAAGGCTGGGCTGAAACTTTTTCTCTACTGTGACCATCCTCGGGATTTGGAATACCGCCTGTTACCTGTCTCAAAGGGTGGCTTGTGGAGAGCGTGTCAGCAATGAGCCGGAGGGAGAACTTGATGATTCCAGCAACTGAGTCCCTGCCAGGCTCTAGCACCTTTCCAGTCTCCTTCCTGTCAGAAAGTGTGAAGAGCGGTGTTGCTGCTCTAGACATGCATGGGAAAGACAACTTCCTCCTTGTTCTTCAATCCTGGTGCCCACATCTGTGCAGCCTGGGTAGGAAAGTTACTCCTCTTGTGCTGGCATTAGAGAAAAGTGTGTCTGCTCTCATTTTAACATGCATTGCTCTCCACCAAGATGAAGGCAGACAGCCCTGAGTGCCAGCACATTTTTTGCATCTCTGAGCAATTCCTGCCTTCCAGCTCCAATATCTCCTCTCTTCTTCATACATACTCTCTCCAACCCACAGAACTCGCCTCTCCATCCAGGACAGTCTTAGCTCAACAGATCTCACTCACTCCTCCAGCTTAAAGAATTGCACCTATTGCATAGATGAATGTCCTTGGACCTCTTCCCCGCCCTCCTACAGACACACAGGAATGGAGAAAGGGCTTGAGAAAGGAACCAGTTCTCACTACCGTCAGAAGAACTGATCCATCGGTGCAGATCTCAGCAGGGTTCTCTTGAGATGATGATTGAGTCCTTCTCTGAATCATTGGAGTCAGCAAAACTAGAGCCAGTTGGTCTATCTGGAACTTGTGTACAACTAGGCACAGCAGCTCATTCCTTGTCTGAGATTGCATCGGCTAGTGTGCACCAGGAATCTGCTTTTCATGACAGGAGTGCGAATTCATATGCAACAGGGACCATTCTTAGTGCAGGGGGCCTGTGCTCTGGAAGCTCAGTGGAGTCCCAGGCCTCACGCTCTTGCAGCAATATGGCAGCATCGTGTGTGGCTGCTTTAGTTTGTGTGCTACTGTGTCTCGGGATGCTACTGTAATACACGAAGGCAAAGCCATTTGTGGCAACTCCACAACATCGTCTCCTCACCCCACACTCCATGAACTGCAGAACTGCGCTTCTGGACCCATAGAGCCATCTTTGCAGGGATTTGCAAAGTATTATAAATGGCCAAAGGCTTGGTTGAGGAGAGGAGCAACAGCTGGGGCCTGGAGCAGAAAGTCAGCATCAGCCCAGTTCAGCGAGAGGCGTCCTAGCTGTGACTGTTCAACAATCCTCAGCCACTCTGTGAAATCCTGACCTATGGCCTTTGCAGTGCCCCAGTCCTCATTTCTCCAGCATAATCAGCAGATGGGCGCAACCCCACTACACGCGGCCTCATGGTGAGTAGCAAAAGAAGAGGCCAAAGTGAGACACTGGACAGTAATACCCACTGAGGAGGGAGGTGACCGCTGGCTGCTGCCCACCTAAGTGTCATTTTCTTACCCATCCTGCCCTGGCTCCTTTCATTGGGCACTGTCCCTTTCAGCTGTGATGGATCCTTCCCCATCCATTGCCCTTTCGCTCAATTTATATAATTGCTTTCCAAACCTGTTAAACTGTTACCTAGCCCCATGTGTATGTTATTAATTCCATTTAAACCTGGCTTATCCAGTTAGCTTAACTTGCTACAGAACTGCTAGGAGCCAGGTTTAAATTAAATTGAGAGCACCCTTGCTGATGGGGGTTGGCAGTAGCTTAGTGCAATTGATTTGAAATAATAGTGGTGACACTCTGCATATGTCCACAAAGCAGCTGGGAGGTGTGATTCCAAGCTTGGATAGATGTATACCTGTTAACACCACTCAAACTAGTGCCTAAAAATAGCAATGTGTTTATGATGTATAGCTGGCAGCATGGGCTAGCTGCCCAAGTACATTCCCAGGGGTCCGGATCTGTGCCACTGTGTGTGTATGTCTATCTCTCAGCTGCTCTAGATGTACCTTCTGAGTCTCTGCACAGTTTATGCTCCTGGGCACTCAGTGATGCTGAGGTCGCTGGCTGGGTTCCTTAGGTAGATAATTGCTCCTGATTATCTGCAGGGAGTCCCATTAGCTTCAAGAAAATAGTTTTTGGAATTCCTGGTGCTAATGGGCAGCCTGTGGATGACACCAGATGCATAAACCAAGCACAGAGAGATTGCTCTGGAGTTCAGGGAAGATGAGCCTCCTCTTCCCCTTCCACAATTTTTACTGCTTGGGTCAGTCCCAATATTCTCAACAGAAGCCAGCGTCTGCTTATTATGATGTCACCAAGGCTTTGGTCTCCTGTGTCAGATGTTGGCCCACTGAACATTTATGCGATGGGCCCGACCCCTTTGATGCCAGTGGCAAAATTCTCATTGACTGTCTTTGGCCTTAACTCTTGAATTGGAATTTGCTGGTGTGCCAGCTCTGCATGTGTTCCCACGTCTGTTTCGAGTCTGTATTGCCCTTTATGTTGGTTTTTGAGGGTAAAAGCTGGGTGCCTAAGAACTGATCCTCTCCTCAGACAAGACTGTGGGATTCCCATGCACCATTGACACATTGCAGTCTTCCCTAGGCCAGTCACAGTGTCGGGTTACTCCGTGACACGGGCTGTTGACAGCCTGAGCTCTTCCCAGCTCTGGTACTGTAGCCCTCTGTTTCTAGCTGAACTTTCTTGTTAAAGAAATGGCATGTTTAGCTTTTCTCAGAGTGAAGTGTCTGTAAATCCAGCACTGCTGCTTTGCCATGTCCTCAGACAGAAGGGTGGAAACTGCCATTAGCTGAGATGTCAGGCCCCCGTCTGCTCATAAAAAGGGTATTTGCCCATTCAGCTGCTAATGGATCTGTGCTCACAGCACCCAAACCCTGGTGATCTTTGATGTTAGCCTGTCTGTAGAGTCTAATCCATTCTCTGGTATTTCAGCAAGTAACTGAACCCCAAGCATAGTAAAGAATAGTCCTGACAAGACGACCTGCAGAAGAACTCGGTGTTGCTCAAAAACCTGTCTTTCTCACCAAACTGACATCAATTCTGGTATTTCCTCTGCTGCTTTGTCTCTCTCTGGGCTGTAATGAATATTTGCATAGAGCTGTCCCTAGTGGACCCTGCTGTTCACTGCTCCTTGGCTTGGCAGCTTTGTGACTGATTTGCAGGCTGTTCTTTCATCCTATTGTGCTCCATGCTGGGATGTTTCTCTGATAGGGACAGCTCCTTGCATAGGCTCTAGAGGCACAAGGTACCACTCAGAACTTCTGGAGAGATCTGTCCTTCCTTTGTGTAAATCTGATTTTGCCACGCCACCCTGGATTAAATACCAAATGGTGACTCTCCTTACTGGAACCAGCTGGGGTTCATTTGCCATGACCAGGGTTATTTCAGTTCTGAAATAAATTCTTCTTGGTAGCTGGTAGGAGACTTGGCAGTTTGATGCCAGATCAATGGACTTTCAGATTTGTAGCTGTTGGATGAGCCTGCAGGACGGTCTTCAGGTATTGGGGCTTCTCCCCCTTCCCATGGGACTGTTAAAGGAATTAGCATTAGCACTAGGAATCATGCCCTGGGACGACCGGTGCTAGCCTAGCCCAGGGAGAGGGTGTGGGTTCCAAGGGGTTTCCAGCTCTCATTTCTAGGGTTTCTCATTAATGTTTTCTTGTAGCGCTCATGGGAAAAATAAACCATTCTTATTTTCCATTTTTTCTTTGAATGATATTGACCGCTAGGATTTGACATGTCAGCTTCCCGGTATGCCCAAACTCTTTAGCGCAAAGCACCACTCTGAGACCTTCACTGGGCCAGGTCAACCCTTTAGAGCAGAGGCCATCAAACTGAACCTCCTGCTTTGCTGGCAACAAGCACATCCAAGACTGTCCCTGAAGTAGGAGCTAAGGCATCACTGCAGAGATCCTTCTGCCTTCAAAGGGGCTCAGGCCCCATCCTGTCACCCAGAGCCTGTTCTAGCTTTTGAGACCAAGAGCCAGTTTAAGTCATGCCACCACATAGACAAACATCAGTGGAAAAGGCAAGTGACCCAAAAATCTCGGCCTCAGGTGAGGAGACCTGCAGGTTCTCCGAGCGTTACCATCTCACCAGCTGGAGGTGTGTTAACAGATTTTTAATAACCCAAGCTGGAAACCTGAAATGCCACAGACAGCGCAGGGGGCCCTATTGTCTTGTGTAAAACTCCTTTCGTTGTGGGCAGTAATGACAGGAGTATTACTGGGAGTGTAACAGAGCGATGGGTCTGATTCTCCTAGTATATGTGCTGAGGTAAATCAAAGGAACTATGAATTTCAATAGGGTTACGCTGGTGTAAATTGGTGTGAGACAAGCCCAACCTTGGGATCCGCAACAATAACCATTCCGTGCTCTTGAGCTGTGCTCGGGCTTGTGGGGCAGTCTTTCATCTACGTTGGCGTAGAGCATCTGAAAACCTGTCTGCAGTGTCAGTGTTTGGGAGACGCCTCCCTGCTCGTGGTCTGTATACTCCTGCTGCTGGCCTACGTGATTCCTGCATGAATCTGTCCCCACAAAGACTGGAGCAGGAGTGGGCGGAAGGTTCTGTGGCCTGCATCGTGTAGGACGTCAGAGCAGATGATTGTATTGGTCCCTTCTGACCTTAAAATCTGAGTGTCCAGCAGGGCCCAAAGGGAGATGGTCACACGTGATGCATCTGACACAAAGAGCCAGGACATGGAAGGGGAGGGTGAGCCCTTTGTGGCCTACTGCCTGCGCCAAGATCCCCTCTCTGCACAGATTCTGGGGATAACTGCACCCCTCCTTTGCTGCTTGTGTGCCTTCCCCATGTATGCTTACAGCCCGGGGACAAGTGATGCTCAGTAACTGGAGTGGGAGAACAGAGCCGTGGGAGCAGCTGTGGCTGGACCCTGCCCCTTTTCCATGCAGACCCCAGCGTGGCTGGATCCCCGGGCCCCTCTCTCTGCCTGAATGGCTCTTGAGGCTTTAGTTTGGTTTGTGTTAATGGCTTGATATGGTATGCTCCTGTCTGAGTCTATCAGGGGCCTCTCCTCACACTGTTCAGCTGGCCCTGGGCTTATTGTGAATGTCTCTGCTTTGGCGGCACGCACAGCGCACTTGAAATAGTGCTGACTTCCAGACTGCCATTGTCCAGCTCTCTGCTCCCTGTGTCATGGGGTGCTGATGAGCAGGGCTCTGCATTGTAAACCCCTCTCATCTCAGGGATGTGAGGAGCCCCTTCTTGGCTGGACTCCCTACATGCAGCGAGGGACTGTGGTGCCTGAGATCTGGGGTAAGGGTGAGATTTCTGAGACAGGAAACTCTATGAGCATGAGAGAGCTTGGACCAGCCTCTCCCCTCTCAGGAGTTGTGCAGGGAGAGTGACACAAATCTCCCCCAGCCCAGAACTGTTCCAGGAGGGACGTGCTCCCCCATCCCCTCAGCAGGGGCTGTACAGGGAGCAGATGGAATGCTGGATGCCCAGGCAGTGGTCGCGGCCTGCGCTGAGATTCCCTCTCAATGTTGCTGCATTTCGCTGAGCTAATTGGCTGCCCCGCCAGTGTAAAGTGTAAACACCACTGGGAAACGCAGCCAGCAGCAGCAGCTCGTGGCTGTGCGGCTGCCAGAGCCACAGGCAGGAGCTGCCGCTGCTGATGCCATCAGACTGGCTGCTCCTCCCTGCTTGCTGCCATTGAGCTTGCTCATATCACAGCTCGGGAGTGTATAGGCACAGCCAACTCCTGGAATGTCTAGGGGCAGCACATGGTACTGAGGAGGGCAGTATATTACCTTCCACGTGGCTCTACTCACTTCCCCATAACTTCGAACAAACTGGGAGGGGGCTGTGCTCCAGCCCCTGGTGCAATGTGGTTCTGTGATCCTAGGGCCAGGGGCTGGGATGTGCACAGGAGGGAGCAGGGCTCTAACTTGGGCCCTTGTCTCGAAACACACAGCCAAGACCGGTTAAAGACTGGCCCATCCTTCTCCAGGGATTCTAGCGGGCTCATGGCTCTCCAACTCGCACTGCCTCTCGGCTCCTATTAACGGGACCTATCGGTTGCTAATTACCAGCCACGTTCCAGTGCTTCCGTTCAGCTTTCCTTTGGTATGATAGGCAGCTGACAGCTTGAGGAAACTCCTGGAATGCAACATCCCGTGGGAAAGCCCTGGCAGCTGAGTGTGCAGGTGTGGGGGGGATGTACCATTCTACAAATTCGGTTCCGTTCCAGCCTCCTGCAGTCACTCCTTTGTCAGCATCCGTTCTAGCCAAGTTCTCAAGTGCTTCTGAAAGCTGGACCCGAATCATGTGGCATGACCCTGAGTTCTAGAGCATTGCACTGTAGCAGACTGGAGAATCCACTGAGTTCTAGGTGGCTTTAGTGCAGTGGTTTTCAAACCACGGGTTGGGACCCAGTACTGGGTCACAGACACTCAGGTACTGGGTCACTGCACCCCCTGCCACCACCGCTGAAAGACTGGAATGCATTGCTGAAAGATGTAATTGTTGGGTCACAGGCATAAATAATTTTTTTCAACTGGTTCCCCAAGGAGAAAGGTTTGAAAACCACTGGCCTAGTGTATCTGTTTTCCTTTTCTGTAGTTGAAATGAGTGATCTGTTTGGCCAGGCGCGTTGTCCCTTCATAATTGGCCTTGAGATTAAATTAATTACTTTACTCTATTCTCTCATTTTACAATTGCAAGATATCTAAGATGTTTGTGCTGAAGGAGCCTAACAATTGCATCCAAAGTGACATGGGAGGAGCTGAGGGGGTAGAAGGTGGCAATGTGGATAGGGTGGTGGGGCTTTTGACATCTGTGAGGCAGTTTGAGGTTGTGAGATAAACGCAGTAGCTGGCTACTTCTGCTAAAATGATGAGCAGTGAAAAATTGGATAGTGTACTCCCTAGACCGAGTATGGCACTATTTGCAACAGTGGACTATCCAAAGATGGCAGTTTGTTTGAGAGTGAATACCCCTTTGAGATGAATGGGATAGTTCTTATCTATTGCTGAGCTATTGTGTCCAGCTACCTGCAGACTCAGGCAGACACCAATGTATTGGTTACTTAGTTCGTGTTTTCTAGGTTATCTTTACACTCCCCAGGGCAGGTTTTCAGAAATGCTCAAAAGCCAGCAGCCCTGGTAGAGAACAGCATGGAATCCCTCCTTCCACAGTTAGACCATCAGGGATTCCACCCCGTCATTGTCTTCAGTGGAACTGTGGGAGGCTGAGCTGTTCCGAAATCTAACCCATGATGTCTAGAAGCTGCTTTTAAAAGGCAGCTGTGAGCATGGAGGGTGATTCAAGGCTGCTGTGTGGAGCCATGCTCTGACCTGCTTCCTTGCTGTTGGTCAGAGACACAGCCCCTCACATTGCTGGTTGGATCCTCTCCACCTGTGAATCCCAACTTGGCCCCTGCTGACTCCAGCCTGTTCTGTGCTGCACTTTCATCACTATGCCTGGCCCCTGCAGCTCCCTCTGCACATACTTTTTTCTGCATTGCCATCACCTACCTGGCATACGCCCTCCTGTGCTGTCTGCCTCCCGGCTGTGAGTGCTGATTAAGGAATCTAAACAACAATCGCTGGTGGCAGTGCGCAATCTAAATATCGCTGAACCAGAAAATTAGCCATCTCTGCAATGTTCCAGGGTTGGTTGGCTGCCTGCCCCAGGACTCCCCACTAACGGCCTGTCTACCCCAAAGAGGGAGGTGATGAGCAAGAATGAGGCATCCAAGCAGGCGCGTAAATGATAAAGACTTTGCATTCTGCTGAAGTTCCTCCCACTGGACTCTAGAACAGACTGCTTGGGGTAGAATCAGAGAACAAGGCCTGCTGGAGAAAAGGGCTTTGAGTATCCCAGTGCACATCACCCTGAGTGGTGGGAAACCACCTGTCAACCTCGCTTGCACAGCAGGTTGTTCGGCTTTTTTTTTTCCTCGGCTCCTCAGAAAGGCCTGGTCCAAAGCTAATTGAATTCAAAGACTCCCACTCCAGCTAAGCTGGCTTTATAATTAACTGCCTCACCCCAGACTTGCAACTTGTGAAAGCTGTGCTGTGAGTTGAACAGTAGCTTTACAGTCCATGGGTTGCTGCCTGAATTATTAAAACACAATCCGCAGAGAGAAGAGAACTTGCCATAGGAAAAAATCTGTGTCAATAAAGATAAACTGGATCCTTATGCTGATGAAAGACAAGACAAACGGCTCCATTTGTGTGTTTAAGGAGAATAAAATGATCTGCTGTTAGTTGTATGACCTGAGAGAGGCTGTGTGCTGCTGTAGCCAGAGGCTGTTTCATAAGGCTGGAAGGGGAGGGGGCAAAGTTAAGGGGTCAGGTGCAGCCTCATCTTCGGCAATTCCCAACACTTCAGTGCCACGCTCCAGCTCTCAGGCTTTCTTAGCACAGTCTTTTTCTGTGGAATTAATGGAAATGTCATTGAAAATGCTACATTGAATAATCCAGTCCAAAACAGGATTAGCTGTGTGTTTGCACACCAACAGTAACCAAATGCACAGGTGGAATGGCCCTCTAAAGCAGTGGTTTTCAACCATTGTACCAGTGCTGTGAGAACTGTCCAAATGTGCCATGAAATTTTGTACAAAGGTAATGAAAATCAAGGGAAAACAAACACTTTCATCTTAAACAACATTCTAGCCAACCAAAATTGCTATTCCTAAAGCTTGTGAAAATTAATCATCAAATTAAAAGTGAGGTGTTGGTCTTTCAGTTCTAAAATGGGAACATTCTAAATGCAGGTGGCCAAAGGATGAATTGAGATGACATGTTTTTTTCCAGTGGATTTGAAACATTAATGCATTTGATCCTTCTTTAGCTTGTTGTATGCGCTACATTGCCAACCTCTCTAGTAAGACTATAACCATAGTAAATGTGATGTTTATGAGCAATCAGTTCAGCTGAAAAAAGTGGGTGTGCTGTGGAATTGTTTATCTCACTGAAGTGTGCCGTGTTACTGAAAAGGTTGGGAATCACTGCTCTAAATCCTCCAACCCCTCCTCCCACCCCATTACAGTCAACACCATCGACTTCCATTAGTCATTTCTCTGTATCAATTATCATACTTGAGATTCCCCTGTTTGTGCATCCCAGGTTCGCATTAGCTCTTTTGACCACAGCATCACACTGGGAGCTAATGTTCAGGTGGTTACCACCATGACTCCAGATCTTTTCCAGAGTCACTGCTTCCTAGGATAGAGTCTCCCCATTGTATAAGTATGGCCTTCCAAAATGTATACTCTTATATTTAGCTGTATTAAAATGCATATTGTTTGCTTGCTCCCACTTAACAAGCAGTCCAGCTCACTCAGAATTGGTGATGTGTTTTCTTCATTATTTACCACTTCCCAATCTGCCTCACCTGCAAGCTTTATCAGTGATGACTTTGTTTTCTTTCAGATCATTAATATACAAGTCAAATGGTGCAGAGTCAAGAATCGATCCCTGCTGGATCTCACTGGAAACACACCAGCTTGATGACGATGCTCAACAATTTCATTTTGAGATTTGCCATTTAACAAATTTTTAATCCGTTTAGTGTGTGCCATATTACATTTGACTTTTTTCTCATTTTTTAATCAAAGTGCTGAAATATGCCAAGTCAAATGTATTACCGTATCTAAGCATACAATGTCAGTACTATTATCTTTAGTAACCAAATTTGTAGTCTCTCAAAAAAAAAAAAAAAAAAAAAAATCAAGTTAGTTGGACAGCATCTATTTTCCTTTACCCTGTTTTGATTTGTCAATTAATTACCCTCCTTTAATTCTTTATTAATCAGGGCCAAATCAACTGCTCCATTATCTTGCCCAGGATCAATGTCAGACTGACGGGCCTAAAATTCTGAGTCATCCCGTTTACCCTCTTTTAAAAAATTGGCACATTAGCCTTCTTTCAGTCTTCCAGTGCTCCAAAACTTACTCAAAATCATTAACAGTCTAGTGAATTCTTCAGCAAGCTCTTTAAAAACTCTTGAATGCAAGTTATCTGGACCTGCTGATTAAGGAAAAAAAAAAGTCTAATTTTAATAGCTTCTGTTTAACATTCTCCAGAGATACTACTGGAATGGGAAGAGTGTTATCACCCTATGAAGACTATATAGTATGTGTTTTTCCCAAAATACAGAACTGAAAGATTTCTTGAACACATCTGCCTTTTCCACATAATTATTGATAGTTATACCATTTCCACCTAGCAATGGTATTGATCTTTTTATTCCTAATGTATTTTAATAACGCCTTATTGTCCTTAACTCTGCTGGCCATAGATTTTTCTTTTTCTTTGTGTCCCGTTGTTTCCTTTATCTTTTTTTCTGCGATTCCTAACTTCAGTGCTATCATTTCCCTTTCTTCCATTTGCTATATATATTTTATTATTTAATAGCTGCTGTCTTTTCCCACTAAACCAGGTCAGTATTTTAACCAATGCAAACTTATTTCCTTGATTGTGGTTTTTTGGGCATCTGGTAAGGTATTCTTGAGATTCTCAATTTTTCTCACTAAATTCTTCCTCCCTGATTTAACTCACAATTGTTTTCAGCTTTGTGAAATCGGCCCTATTAAAGCACCAAATATATAGAAAAAACCTTCTATGGATATTCATTCTTAGTTCTGTGATCAGGTCCTTTATCTGTTTAGGACAAAGACTAATAAAGAATTCTCCCCTGTTGGCTGCAACACTTTTTGAGTCAGTAAATTATTGTCTAAGAACTGGCAACATGAGATCTCTGGCATATATCACTCAAATTGAAGATCCCTGTGATCATGTCTTAAATTTTTTCCCCCACACGATCTTGATAGGCACTTGGAGGCAGTCATCCTGTTCCCTATTGTTTTTGGATGGTCTGTAGCAGACACTAGCTAACATCCTGACTTTTGCTTTATTTTTTAGGACATTGATCCATATCGATTCAAATCATTTTCTTCTGAATTGTCAGGGACTCAAACAGGTAATGCCAATTTTGAAAGAGTGCCACTCCCCCTCCTTTTTTGCCCACTCAATCCTTCCTAAATAGGTTATAACCATTGATTTTAACATTTCAATTGGGCAAATTATCCTGCAAGGTTTCAGTAATACTGGCTAAATCAAATTTATACTCATAAATGAGCAATTTCAATTCCTCTTGTTTGTTACTCAGACTATAGGCAATTCAAGAATTGGTGTATAGGCAATTCAAGAATCTCTTTTCATGTTCTTTGCTCCTTGATTATTCTTTATTCTCAGCATACTCATATCTCCCCTTTTTCTACTCTTCCTTTTTGCCTATTAGCTTAGCCACCTCTGAACCACTCTAGCCAGCCTTATCCCCAGGGAGATTGGTTCCACTTCTTCTGGGGCAGAAGCCATCCAAATTATTCAGTTCCCTCTGGTCCACCCTTTGTGGAAAATGTTCCACAAAGCCAAAAACCCTCCACCCGACAGCACTTACCTAGCCAGTGGTTCACCTACAGAATCTTCTGTATGCTTTTGCTTGTGGAACAGGAAGGATTTCAGAGAAGATTGGTTGGACAGTCTTCTTTGGTATGCTTCTGGCTGCCTCAAAATCATCTATATCTCTGAAATATCCCTTAATGCAAAGTAATCAGTGCTCCAGCACTAGTGGATCCTTGCCTGTCGATGTTCGAAGCCTATCCAGCCTTGGAGCAGCATCTTGTATCTTTGGCTCCAGGAAGGCAGCGCCTTGTCCTGTTGTCCACTTGTCCCTTGCAGAATGTTCTCTTGAATCTTCTGTGTACTGACAGACAACTCTTGTGAGACAGTCTTCCTTGGATGATTGGAAAACTCTTTGTGGGCAAGCCTGAGTTTCCTTTAGGTTGGGCCGAGCTGCCATCCATGTGCGTGTTCTGTACTTCTCTTCGTTCCGTTGAATTTGCTGGATCATGAGAGGTGTCTTCCATAGTTTCCATGCAGAGATACCAATTTGAAACCTCTAGCTGTGTGGAATTCCTCCTGCTTCCCTTCTTTCTGGAGGCTGCAGCCTGCCTATCATCCTCACTCTGCAGTTGTGTAGAATGCCACTGTGACCTCTCGCTTCTGCTGGTTACAAATAATAAATATTACGAACTGACCCTTGGCGTAAAGGATTTCTTTTTGACCCTGCTGGAAACTCTTATGCCCTGGATCCCGGAGTCTGATTGACCTTATCTTTGCTTGCATATCGCAGAATGTCCCCAGAATGACCCAGCAAACTGCAGCTGCTGTCTTGGACTGTGCCCATGTGTTAGACAATCCTGATTTTCCATCACATACAAGAGCATTTCCTTCCACTGGGTTGCATTTTCTGTCCTGTATTCACAGCCAGTGACCCTTTGTTCTGCTGCTGGCTCAGTCAAGGGGTGGGGCATTCACTCTTTATTGCATACTTCAGTCGAAGAGGTCATCTCAGCCAGGGTCCCTCTAGCTCTTCTCCATGACCCCCCCTTCAGGCTGAAACCTGTTTCCCCTGGCCCTTCACTAAGACTGTCCTGAGCCTCTGAGTGGGCTGTGCCTGTGTGTTTCTCATCTCCTGGGTTCAAACCATTTACCTGACACCTGCTAGACCTGTGGCTTAAGCTTACGAGGCAGGGTTGTATGGTGGAGAATGAGGGGCCCTGTCCTGATGCTGCTGGCAGACAAGGCCCTGATGCAAAGCTTGGCCCCAGCACCTGGAAAAAGGCTGAGTTTTCTCCCACGTTGTCCTTGCTGGCACTGCGTCTGCCCAGTCATCCAAATGGCTTTCTCTGTCTCTCCTCCCCTTAGAGGCCTCTTGGCTGGTGTGTGAGGAGTCGATTCTGAGTGCCTGTTAGTCTACGTCTCAGGGCTGCGCTTAGTTCTGCCGTAGCAGACTCTGGCAGGGAGGCTACTATCTCAGCCCTGCTCCTGCTAGGAATGGGGGCTTGCTTGGTACCTTTTCTATCCTCATGTGCCAGCCCCTGAGCCTCCTAACTGCTGTGGGGGCTTTATGTGCTGTGCCTTAGTTTCCCCTGCTTTTCTGCTCATGGATTTTGGTGATGAGACCCGAAGGCACTACAAGTTACTGGCTGCACGTCCATGGAAGCAGGCATGGTGCTTACCGATGATCATTGAGGCTTCCTTCTGTAACCAGCTGGGGACAGGACCCCCTCATATCTCCTAGGCACATCTCACTGTTGGGGAAGAGGGAGCCCCAAGGGGCACCAGCAGTTTTTGCTTTGATGCACTTACCTGCCGTTGTCCCTCCCTTTCCACCAGCTGCAGCAGCTCAGTGTAGCTTGTTTTCAGGGAGGCAGAGGGTCTGTGTGCAAACGCCACAGCTCAATAGCTTTCCTCCGAACCATTGCCGCCCTAGTCCCCTCTCTGTGCTTCTCTTTCCTGATCCCACCCATCTCTTTTTTTTGATTCAGCACTTTAAACATAAAAGCTGGACTTTGTTTCTCCATAATCCAGGAAATTGAGACTATCTGTGCTGGCTTTTGGAGTGAACTCTCTTACGTAGGAGCTGGCTTGGTCCCTGGGTCTTGCTGGAGTCTATGCGTGCAGCTGGAAAAAGTGATCACTGGCCCCTTTTCGGAGCCCAGTGGCTCCTCCTGTCCCCTTTCCCACGCTGGGGTTATGCCTTCTAATGTGAATCACCTCCCGCCCCTGGTTTCAGGAACAGCTCTGTGATTGAGGGGCCTCTTGTAGGTGACAGGCAACACCCTATGCAATCTCTGTGGCTAGCACCATGGAGATATCACTGGGGAGGAGTTTGGATGGGGGGGCTTAGCTAAAGGATCAGGTCCCTTCTCTGAAGCTCTGGGGACAGGGAAAACAGTGAGAATGGAGTGGGATGGAAGGCTGGTTTATGGGGATGAGGGGCAGAGGGGAATGAAAGTGGGTGCTGGGTGGGAGACCCCATCTGCTCTATCTCTTTAGGCTTGGCTGCTGCATTTCCCCACCCTCCGTGAGTTAGTTGATCTGTCATTCCAGGGGCCATGCTGGAATGTACCACTGCCTTGCCCTTCCCATCAGTGCAAAGGGAAAGTCTGATTTAAGCTGCAAACCTCACTTGCTGCAAAGGGCCAGGCCAAGTTGACTGGGACTTTTGCACTTTGCTCCAGGTCACAGTGTGCGTGGCTCCTGCCCTCCTCTTTGGCTCTCTGGGTTTGCCTGGTTTGTTCAAGTCGGTGTAACCAATGCCTACCTAAAAAGAAATGCCCCACAGCTGACAGTGGGCATTTCCACAGGAGCTCCTGCCTTGGCTTAAGTTACACCAAGTGTAGAGAGTGGGTTCTGCAATAGGCCAGCAGGGCTGGAGGACTGAGTGGTGTCATGTGGCTTTGAGAGCATCTGCCCTCAGTAACTGTCAGGACCCTGCATGTCCACTCGGACCTGGCTGGAGGGGACTCAGGATTAGGGGCCTGCTCTCATGTCTGACCTATATGCCCATTCTCCATGCTGTATGTTCAGGCTGTAGGTTGCTCCTCTGTTAAGGGTTCGCACTTCATTGCTGGCCCTTGGGGAGATCTCGTCAGATCAGCCCGGGGGGGAGGGGGAAGAAGAATTCAATGCAGCTGAGCTAAATGGGGTTCAGAGAAGAGGATTTGATCGGGATCCAGGGTTAGAGAACTCTTCAGCTGCCTCTGCTCTTTGCTATTTAAGTGACCATGGCCAGTGTGTCTGCGGGGAGCCGTTGCATAAACCTGCAATCCCAGCTCAGTTCTGTGTTTAATGTGGGTCTTTATCCAGCTGCTGCATGCCCTGCGGCCCGGGGCCAATGCTCTGAACGAACGAGAGCTGCAGCTCCCTAGATGCGAGGACTGAGATGGTGCCAGTGAGTCATGTTGGTGAATAGGACGCTCCAGGAGGCTGTTTGTAAGCCTGTGGATAATGCGCGCATGACCAAGCTGTGCAGGTTCCTGGTTGCTGTTACATAACCCAGCTGTAGCCGACTGCCCTGGGTTGCATGGTACTTCGCTGTGCAAAAGCGGTGTGGACGCAAGCTCATTCCATCACTGTGGCTTGGAAGAGGCTTAGCTGTAGAACTCCTCTGTGGGAAGCTCTATGTGCACGTCTCTAAGGCTCGGCTTCCCCCAAGGACAAGCAGCCTGAAAGTGCTCTGTGAAGATGGAAGAGATGCCAAGGGTCTCCGTGTGGGTGGTTTCTGAGAGCTGTGAGGCTGCAGAGAAAATGCAGCTGCGTCTCTGTGCAGGAGTCCCAGGGCTGGGCGCTAGCAGAGAGGAGGCAGGCATGTGCCAATGTGGGAGCCAGGGGCTCAGGCTGCCAGGGCGTGGTGAGGTGAAGCAGCACTCTTTTAGGGCTGTAGCAGAGGAGACACAGGGATGTCAGGGCTGGCGGTGCTGGGAGCTGTAGCCCAGTGCAGGGGCTGCTGTTGTGCTTGAGCACCTGGCTGTTGTATTTGCAGTCACCGGTCAGCCGCGCATCACCATGTTAACTGCTGCTTCATAAATATTCACACAGGCCCTGAAAAAGTGCCAAGGTTTAATTTGGAGAATACTGAATTCTGCTTCATGTGGTGCTGCTCTGGTTTGACTGCGGCAGTGGGGCCGGGGCCCCATCGGCAGCTCTTGCCCAAATGCAGGAGGACTGGCTAAAACCTTGCCATGGCAGCTGTCTTAAGGGATGAGCTGTCTCTGGCCCCACAGGCAGCGTGGACTCCCAGTGTTAGTGACATACTGAGGAGAGGGCTGGGCCCAGGCAGTGCAGTAGCCGGAGAGGGGCTGGGTCCAGTCCCAGGAATCCCCATTAGCTGGAAGAGCCAGTAGCTAACTGAGGCCTTGTACACACGATCAGATTATCGCGCATTAAAGCTCATTACCGCGAGATAGCAACAACGGCGTACACACGTGCAACAGGGCTCTTGCGCGTTAAGTGCCTTGTTGTCGCGCAATCCAACAACCACTCCGACGAGAGTGGTAACAGCTGTTGCGGATCATATATTGCGCGTTTGAGCTCGTGTGTACGCTTACCGCGCATTGACTGGAGTCCGGAACTGTCCCAGCATTCCCAAGTCGTCCTCTCTGGTCTTCCCCCCACCCGCTCTGTGGCCGTGACGAAACTGTCCCCGCCCTGCCCCGAACTTATTCCCGGGATTTTCAAATTTCAAGTCTCTTTCACTTCCTGCTCTCTTCCTCGTGGAGTGTGTTTGTGCTCCGATCATCAGTAGCAATGGCGGCCCGCCGTGGAAGACGCGCACCCCTTTGGAGCACGGCAGAGGTGCTGGACCTGATCAGCATCTGGGGAGAGTCCGCCGTGCAGGCGCAGCTACGCGGCAGCAGGAGGAATTATGACACATTTGGCATAATTTCTCGGGCCATGTCAGAGAGAGGGCATGATAGAGACACAGTGCAGTGCAGATCAAAGGTGAAGGAGCTCAGAATTACCTATCACCGAGCGAAGGAGGGAAACCGCCGTTCCGGATCAGCGCCTGCAACATGCAGGTACTATAAGGAAATAGAAGCCATCCTCAGCGGGGACCCCACAACCACTGCCAAAAGTCCCGTGGACACTTCAGCCCCTCCTCGTCCGGTGATTGCCAGAGCCGAGCAGGATGAGGACGTGGTTGAGGAGGAGGAGGAGGAGGAGATGGAGGATGACACGGAGGAAAGCGCAACCGCGTGTAGCCAGGAGCTCTTCAGCAGCCCCGCTGAGACGTCCACCCAAGGCTTGAACTGCAGCTTGTTCTCTGAGGCGGCAGAGGGGGGTTCAGGTAAGTTTCTCCTTCATTCAGCTCTGCTCCTGCTAAAATATCATTGTCTGGGGTGGGGGTGCTTGCGGGTCCCCGCTGTGCACGCTATTTACTCTGCATTCATTAGCAGGGCATCAATACAAGCAGTGATTGTAAAATAATCATCTGCATTTAGGTCAGAAAAGGTTTCCTCGATGTACCTCCAGAGCCTAATACTCAGGTTAGATGGGAGAGCGTTTGTGTCTGCGCTCCCAAAGACGGACACTCTGCCTCTCCAGCTGCAAAGCACAGCCCTGGGAACCATGGCAGCACACAGTGCAGCAGCATACGGTCCCGGCCTGCTACCGGCGGCATGTAGGAGATGTATTCTAGATGGAAGGGGCACTCTGAGGAGAGGGATATTGGGTTCCATCTGTGTGCCCTCTTCCGATTCTTAGCCCCCGGTAAGCCGTCTATTAGAATGTACCTTGTCTGCTTCAGCGCAGCGTAGTGTGTTGACCGCCCTGTACCTTCCAGTGGAATGTGCTACTGGAAGGTTACATTGGCTATCTATGCTATGTGTTAACAATGTCTATATTGTTATTTTTGTATTAGAATTGAGCTTCACAAGGCCGGTGTCTACCCCAGCTGACCGAATGAGAAACATTAGGCGGCGTTCTCGAAGAAACAGGGAGGATATGTTTAACGACCTGCTGAAAGCAACACAAGAATCCGCAAGGGAGAATAGAGCCTGGAGAGAGGAATCCCAGCAGAGGAGGCAGAAACACAGGGACGAACTGATAAGCATCATGAAGGAGCAAACAGAACTGCTAAAGAACATGATAGCTTTGCAGTCCCAGGCGATAAATGTCCGGGCTCCACTCCAGACAGTTCAGCCGTGTATGCCTCCCACACACCGCAGTCCCTCAAAGCATTTCTTTGAAGGCCACCCTCCACCCCGGTACAGGACAACATCCAGCCCCCCCCCCCCCAAGCTACTTTTACGAGACCCGGAGCTACACCAACCTGTAACCCCACCCCCATCTTTCAGGTTTCAATAAAAACAGTAACAAATACTTTGAAGAATGCATTTATTTATACACATTATTGAAATGATCCTAAGGTGCACCTCATGCGTCATGGAACTGAACTAGGGAAGGGCATCATTGAAATGCTCCCTGAGTGCCTCCCTTATGCGAGCAGCTTCTCCTTGTGCCACCCTAATACTCCTAGTGGCTGGCTGCTCGAATGCTTCCTCGAGGCGCTGTGCCTCCGTAGCCCACGTAGGGGAAAACTTTTCTCCCCTACTTTCACAAATGTTATGGAGGACACAACATGACGCAATCACGGCAGGGATGTTGTCCTCCGCCAAGTCCAGCCTCCCATACAAACAGCGCCAGCGCCCTTTTAAACGGCCGAAGGCACACTCCACAGTCATTCTGCAGCGGCTCAATCGGTAAT
This sequence comes from Pelusios castaneus, assembly GCA_007922175.1. Taxonomy (NCBI): domain Eukaryota; kingdom Metazoa; phylum Chordata; order Testudines; family Pelomedusidae; genus Pelusios; species Pelusios castaneus. Next base: position 355,366 of record ML686000.1, on the reverse strand, counting down.
TGAACCGCTCCTTGCTGCGATCAAGGTTCCCGGTGTAGGGTTTCATGAGCCATGGCATCAGTGGGTATGCTGGGTCTCCGAGGATGACTATGGGCATCTCCACCTCCCCCACTGTTATTTTTTGATCAGGGAAAAAGGTGCCCCCTTGCAGCTTCCGGTACAGACCAGTGTTCCTGAAAATGCGGGCATCATGCACCTTTCCCGACCACCCAGCATTGATGTCCGTGAAACGACCCTTGTGATCCACGAGTGCTTGCAGCACCATGGAGAAGTAGCCCTTCCTGTTTATGTACTCCGTCGCGAGATGGTCTGGAGCCAAAATAGGGATGTGTGTGCCGTCTATGGCTCCCCCGCAGTTAGGGAATCCCATGGCAGCAAAGCCGTCCACAATCTCTCGAACATTGCCCAATGTCACTGTCCTCCGTAGCAGGATGCGATTGATGGCTTGGCACACTTGTGAGAGGGCTAATCCGACGGTGGTCCTCCCGACTCCAAACTGGTTTGCAACGGACCGATAGCAGTCGGGAGTCGCCATCTTCCATACAGCAATCGCAACACGCTTCTCCACAGTTAGGGCTGACCTCATGTTGGTGTCTTTCCGTCGCAGGGCAGGGGCTAACTCTGAACACAGTTCCAGAAAGGTTGCTTTCCGCATTCGAAAGTTCTGTACCCACTGCTCGTCATCCCACAGCTGCATAACAATGCGATCCCACCACTCGGTGCTCGTCTCTCGCGACCAGAAACGGCGTTGCACCGTGTGCAGATGATCGGTGAAGGAGCTGAGCAACGCGGTGCTGTTGCTCTGCATGGCATCGATCAGCCCCTGCTCCTCGGTGTCCTCATCTGACTCGGAGCTCATTGCGTACTGAGCAACAAGCCGAGATGTATTCAGAATGTTGAAGGCGACAATGGAGATCATAGCAGGATCCATGCTGTCGCTGTAGCGATTGATTGCAAGTGGTGCGTTGCGTCACTGCACTGTTGAAAATAGGCGCGAGTTGCTATTGGCAACGAGGAAGACGCTAGGGGAACACAAAGCACCATGGGAAACTGAGAGTTTACCCATGGCGCTTTGCGTTCCTTTCCTTCATCCCATGATTCATAGCGCCGATTCAGGGAAAATGGAACGATGGGATAGGTGCCCAGAAGTCATTGCGCTCAACCGCGATAATGCGTGTAATTTTGTTGCGTTGCAGGGAGCAACGTGTGTACGCGTTGTCCCGCAATAAAGGTCACGTGAGTTTTGTAGCGCGATTGCCTTGTTGCGCTTTAATCTGATCGTGTGTACATAGCCTGAGAGGGAGCCTCTCTTGGAAGTTCAGGATTGCAGCTTATGGGCAATGGCTGCCTCCCAATGGGCCTTTTCCCTCTACTCACTGGCCTGCGGCTATTGGCCATGCCACATGGGAAAGAGTTGGTGGGGCTGAGCCCAGCTCCTGGTGGGACAGGCTGTCCTGTACCTGTTGGCATTGTCTGGCTCTGGTGGTGATGTTAGCACTCCACCTGCCACCATCTCAGTGCTTATTTGCAGCACAGACTGCAAAACAATTCATTATATTTAGATCCACCCCCTCAGGGTGCAGTTGAAACCCAGCGTCCTTCAGGCATGAATACAATGAAATGGGAAAGAAACTGCCCGAATCAGGCAAATCAAAATCCGATCCAGCCTCTTCCTTGGGCCTGGGAGCTCCTTGGCCACGGGCAGGGGAGCACCATGAGGGAACAAGTCTGTAGCCAGTGGTCCTGTTGTCAGGGCTGGGTCCTGCCTGTCGTCCCTGTCAGAGCTGGGTGTAGCAGGAGAGATGCCCTCAGATAGCTGCTTCCTTGATTGGCCAGGGCTTTGAGGTCCATCTCCTGGATTCTGAGCAGCACTCAGCAGGAAGCAAGTGTTGAGTCAGCCCAGCTATGGGGGTGGCTCCTACAGGCTGCACCTATGGGAGCTCCTGCGGGCGGAGAGCAGGGGAAAGGAGGGAGAGCCCCAGGCGGGCCTTTCTGAGCACTGAGAGCCCAGTGTGAGAGGGGAACGGCTGCAGCTGTAACTGAGGCCAAGCCCCCATGTCCAGGAGCTTCTAGGAGCAGATGGAGGTGATAGGGCTCCTGTTTGCTGTGTCTCTGTAGTAAGGATGCACGCTATGGTGGTGCTGGGACCTTGAGCTGCTGAGCTGGCGTGAGCATGTGGGAGAAGCTCTCACCATCGCTGCCTGTGCTGGGAATGCAGTGAACTGTGGGCCTGGGACATAGACACTGTAAGCCATTTCCGCGCAGCAGGATTCCAGCACTGAGAGCCGGGGCCTGTGCGGGCCAGAAGCCAGCTGTTTGCTTCTGTGGCTCTGCACCCTAAGAGCTCTGGCTGCCCATTTCTCATGCACAGCCCCTCAGCATGTCCTAGCTCCATCTCCCAGCGTCTGTCTGGGGCCTGTTGTGCTGCAGCCCCTGCTTGCTGCTCCATGCCCTAGAATGGGAACAGCGAGCAGCAGGCTGAAATTACATGACTGTCCCTGCTGTGCGCTCCTGCTGCCACCAGCCACCTCATCACCCAGCCTTGGCAAGGAGCTCAGCCTAGCTGCTCTGTCACCTCCCAGCAGCTAGATCGGGGGTGGGGGGTGGCTGGAGCAGAGACATTTCCCCCCTCCACTCCCCCAGTGCAGGCAGGAGGGAGGAGCCGTGTCCTGACTCCCTTTGTTCTCCTGGAAGTCAGTGGCCATGAAGCAGGCAGCAGCAACGTGGAAGGAGCTGTCCCTGGTGCTGTGCAACAGCCAGCCAGAGCCCCTGCTCCACTCATCAGCCTGGCAAAGAGCAGCTGCCCTGGCTCTCTCCTGTCCTTATTCCATCTTCATTGTCACCTGCCAAGGAGCCAGCCCTGGAGCCTGCCGGCTGAGGAGCTAATGAGGCCATTTACCTCGCTGCTCTGTCTTTCCCTGCCCCCACTTTGACCATGGGGGAAGCATGGGTTTCCTGCCTAACTGGGAAGGAGGGTTGCAGACCCTTGTTTTTGCTGTGGCTGGCAGCAGCAGCTCCTGGGTACAGATGGCAGCTATGCACCCTGCCCTGTCCGAGGCGCAGGAAAGAGGCTCCTTCAGAGTTGCCAGCCCCTGTTAGTTCAAGGTGCATTCATCCTTGGAGCTACCAGGGGCAGCTCTCAGGTTGGTGCCACAGAGCCCTGAAAGGCGGCATCACAATCCGCATTCCCAAGCTTCATGCCCACCAGGCCAGCCGGGTTGTCGGGAGCTGTCTCCTCTGGCCGTCAGTAAATGGGTCAGAACCTCTCTCCTTCCACATCTGAACAGTAGCTTGTAATTCATCCCAAAGCGCTTATAAATGCAGAGGGGGAGCAGTCCAGGATCCGCCCCATAGGAAGGATACCTAATATATTGCAAATAGTGTCTGACTTTTTTTATTTTTAAAGCAGATGAGTGGTTTGCAGCAGGATGGGGAAGGGTAGCCGTGGGCTCATGGGTGTGCCCTGTGCAAATCCATTCTGATTTTTTGGAGTGATAAGATAACAAAAAATCTCCATTTGCAGCCTCCATGGAGCTTGCTGCAGGCTTATTGCTAAAATCATCCAACCTTCCTTTCGCACTGAGCATGTTTCTTAGGATCTTGCCTGGAGATGTCATTCAGAAAGGACCCTCTGGAGGGGCACAGACAAAATGGATCCTCCCCTTCCCTCTGCTGCTGCTTTTCACTATCAAAATGGCCTTTGGCTTAGCAGAAGTGCACCAGCCTGGGAGTGGGAGACAACGAGTTTGACTCCTCTCTTTGACTGAGTGGGGCTAATAATTCCATACCCTTTACATCCCTTGTTAAGCAGCAAGTTCTAATGCCCTGTTGAGAAACTACAGAAGCTGGAATTAGACTCTGCACTCTAATATGGCAGAGGGCAGACCCCTGCCTCAGCCACTTAGCTCACTGCCTCTCTGATGGAATCCAGCCCACTCGTGGTTGGCTGTGAGTGCTTTAAAATGGTTCTGCACCTGCAACTGCTATTTCATCATGTTGCATGGCTTCCTCTAGGGCTGGACCATAGGAGAAAACAACCTACTACTGCTGCTGCCAGCTACTGTAGTTAGCCTGTTAGTTAAATTTCTCGAGGTTGGAACTGAAAGTCCAGGATCCCAACCTGGCTGAGGATGCAGCGGAGCTACACGTTCATGAAACAGACTTGTAGAGTGAATGAGGCAGGGTTCTGTGTGGGAGAAGTGGCATGAGATCATGTAAATAGAGGCTGTCTCCCATTTGCAAAGAAGCTAAGCTAAAGTTGCATGGACAGGAAATGCCAGAATTGAGGCTAACTTCTAAATGCTTGACTTTGCAACCTTAATGTTATTTAATTGGAGTTTCTTGTATATATTACATATGGAAAAGAAGCAATTACCCTTGAAATACAGCCATATTGGGGTGAAATGTGGCAGCCATTTAAAGGCACATTGTAAGAGTGCAGCACTTTGCAGAAGGAAATGGCTGTGGGGATTTAGGGAAACAAGAATTACCTAAATTGTGTGGACTGCCCTCTGCACTGTGCTGGGGTATTGCAGTCTGTATTAAGTATTTCACACTTTTCTCTCTGTCTTTTTATATGCATGTAGCCCTCAGAGTAATGTTGGAGTGTCTCTGTAGGGTCCCTCCCTGCGTGTGTGGAGTGTGGTGCCCCTGAGGAACTGGTTAACAAGCAGAGCTTGGTCAGGATATCCTCTTGGGGAAGCCTTGTGCAATAGAAAAGATGTAAGGATGAGGGAATGATAACTAAGTCTCTCTTTCCACCTGGAGATGGTGTGATAGAAGGTACAAAGGAAGCAGTGGGCACTGGAGGAGGGCATGGGAGGGAAGGAGTTGGTCTGGGCCAAGGGTGGGAGATAATGGCTCTCTCAGAGAGGATTCCAGCTCCAGTTACTAATTTGCAGGGGGCTGGTATTTGCTGCAGGGAAGTGGGAAGAACCAAGTGACATGAGCGGGGCAGTGACTTAGCAACAGTACGGGTGGACTCCAACAGTGAAGTCTGCATCTCCACCCCCATCCCCAAAGTCCAGCATTGAGAACGTCCCCACAGCTTGTTGGGAACACAGCAATTCTTAGTGCAGGTACCAGTTCCTGCCCTTCTCCTCATACACAGGGGCTTGGGCTCAGTCATTTTTGCAACTGAATCTGCACTTCTGGGCTGCTCGTAGCCTGCTGCCTTTGACTATCAGTGCAGCTTTCAACAGGGGACGTGAGTGGTCCCCAAGATTACACCCTCTCCCTGGAGCATTGCCACTTTTAAACAGGAACCAGGGTTCCTTGCAGTGAGCTTCTGGGTCAATGTCACTACATGGGGAGAAGCTTTGGAGCTTCCACACCTTTTCCCTGAGTCCTTGCCCACCATTGGGTGATGAGTCCAGGGCTCCCTGTAAAGCCACCTGCCACCTTACATCTGCCTTACTGAGCTGCCTGGCTGCTCCAATCCTCCCTTGGCTTCCATAGGCCCTGGCCTGCACCCTAGCAAACGAGTGACTCAGCTTCATTTTGCAGCAGGTTTATGAAAGGGTCCCCCTAGGGGGACACAGAGGAATATTCAGGGGTGTGTGGCCAGGCCTGGGACAGCCCATTCAGTGCCCCAAAGTGCTGGCTCTTGTGGCAGAAGGTAGCATGGCAGGAGCCAAATCCTGCTGTGGAAGTGCAGGTCTCTTTGGGGTGGACAGGGAGGCTGCTCTTGCCCCCTATTTTCTGGAGAACTTGGGTATCCCCCACCCTAGGCTGCACAGCACTTATCAGCATTGCTGTGTCTCTGACTCCCAGAATTGTCAGGTCCAGATTTCCCCAGCGGCTGGTGTGGCAGCTGTCTGTACTTGAGGAAGAATGGGCTCCTACCTCAGGGCGGGGAAATGTCTCTAGGGGAGTGTGACCCTTCGTTCAAAGGTGCCTCCACTGCTCAGCAAGGGCAAGAGCCGGAGCTCAGAGCTGAGTGTGTCCCATCTCTCAGAGCATTTGGTTTTCCACTTCACAAGTGCCCCAGGGGAGGGAGAGCAGAGAAAAGCAGCCCCAGTGGGCAGGAGGTGATGGAAGAGATCAGAGAGCTAAACAATCCTAGCTTGGCCAAAGCCAGCCTGGAGGAGGAGTGGCAAAACCCCATCCTGGTTGGGAGGAATCGGATGAAGGGAGTCTCAGGAAAAGCCTCCTGCCCGTGGCTGTGGCTGGGAGCCTGCTGCAGGAGGGGCCTGGGTAGCACATGGGCCTTCAGAATGAGAGCAAGGCAGCCCTAGGAAGTGGCTGTCGCGTTGGCTGTTCTAATCCCTACACCTTCCCCAAGGAGCTCAGATGGCACCAGCCTGGCTTTCCAGGATGCGGTTGGGCCGTGTCCCTGGGTGCCTGCTGAGCCCTGCTCTGGCAGGGGACGGCAGGACCTGGCTGTGGCTGTTTTTAATTACATCAAGCTGACCCAGGCGCAGCGCCCTAGTCCTGCCCATCTGTTGTTCAAAGCTGTCAGCCATGTAAGTCGTGGCTTGGAGCTGCGTATGTAGGTCAGGCTGGAGGGGGGCAGCGCGTGCGCTGCGATTAGAGCTGCCTGCAGTCAGAGAGGAAGGGAGAGGGGCCGGGTCCTGCTCCGGCAGCTCAGGCTGCATATCCCGCCCCGTGCCAGCGGCTTAGACTTCCTGCCAGGGAGGGCATTCCCAGCATTGCCTGTGTCTCTGCGCAGCCCCTCAGTCAGAGGGGGGCGCCAGGCAACATCTAGGCTCCTGGAATGACCCGTCAGGGTGTTGGCTAGGAGGGTCCTGGCTGGAACAAGTCCCCCACTGCAAGCAGGAGGCAGGGAACGGACTCTTGGGGCACCCTTCAGCCATGTGGAGGGTCGCTCACTGGCTACACCATGGGGAGCGTGTCCCATTTCAATGGCTGACAGCGAGGGTTGTCCACTCCCCGATTCTTCCCCAGATGCAGACCTGGCTCCTGCTTCTTTCCAAGTCTGCCCTTCAGGCCTGGTTGTGAGGCTTCCAGCTCCTGCCCTGTTTGAGACCCATTATCGCAGATCCACAGGATTAGTGCCATGGTCCCTGCTTTGGAACAGCCTCTTTGTGGACTGCCTTTGACAGGCCCGACCCCCATGGGCTCTCACTCTTCCTTTTGCTCAGTGGGTCTCTCAGAAATGCCAGAACCCACGCTGGGCAGCTTGTGCCTCGGACGGGAAGGGTGGAGCAGATGAGAGGGTTCAAATTTCTTTGAAGACGGTTTCTGGGGCCAAGAAGCCCCAATCCTGCCTTGAGGGCCCTACTTCTCCCTGGGCCCTGCGGCTCACTCACATTGGAACAGATGCTGGGGCTGGGGCAGGGAGAGGTGGATTATGGTGGAAGCAGGGGCCATGTCTGGCAGAGACAGTGATGCATTTTGCTGATGATCACAGTGCTGAGAGGGAACCCGTTCTGTCCCGTGCAACCTCAGATTTTGGCATCTCTACCCCGTTTCCTCTTCCCCTGGAGTGGCAGCAGTTCCTCTCAGACTTCGGCTTATGCTTTGCATCTCCCTGTTCTCCCCAGTGCTAGCTGGCGAGAGTCAGCCGTAGCTGGGAACACTGCAATGCGGGGCTTTGAATGGCATCGCCAGTCAGGGCCCTGCAGACCTGATGCTGGGAGGCTGGGGTGACCCATACACTGGTGCCCTGAACAGCTGGGGGGTCCCAGGCCTGCTGGCCAGGAGGGCTGGATGCTGAGCAGGGAGCTGTGGTGTGGAAGGGGCTTGCTGTGGAGCTGATTTCAGTGGTTTGGCTGCTGGGGCCCTGGTGCGGTGTGCTCAGTGGCATATCAGGGCACTGTTTGATTGATCCTAAATGAGAGCTTCAGAGAGCAGCTTATTTAGGGGCATGTGGGGGAGTCTGTGAGTCAGCAATGGATTTCATGCAGGTGGGGCAGGAGCACCAAACAGGGAGCCATGAACTTAGCACAGCTTTCTTTCAGCAGCCAACTGAGAGTAACTCCTCTCACCTCTCAGGCCACAGCAGCCAGGAGCAAGAGCCCGAAAGACATGCCTAGAGCAGAGCAAGAACTAGCCCTCCCTAATGGCTGGAAGCATGCAGAGAGGGCTCAAGAGCAGAGGAAACCCAAGCCCCCAGGCAGCCCAAGGCCTGCAATCAAGAAGGCTGTGCTTTGCCAGAAGGTTGGATACAAGGGCACTTGCCAGGAGAGGCCAGCAGAGCCTCCGACTCAGCCTGGTTTGTAGAGGAGGGGGTTCTGACACCAATTCCTGCACCTGTCGCTAGAGGAGGGGAATCTGGCACTGAGCCCTTCACCCTGCTAGAGGAAGTTCTCTGTGAAGTGCACTAAGAATCACTGATGACCCACCTGTCCTCCCCATGCTGTAAGGAAGCCTCATTCAATGGCTGTACAGGTGGGGAAACTGAGGCACAGAGGGCATGAGACTTGCCCCAGGACAGGGCAGGGAATTGTGTGGTGGTTGTGAGCCTGTGGGGCTGAGAGCCATGTGTATGTGTCAGTAGGAGAAGCTGACTGCCCCCTGGGGGGGTCTCTGGCAGCAGGGGCTCCCTTCCCCCTCCCCCTAGCAGGGTGGTGCCTGGCTGTCCTTTCTCTCCTTGGAGCCTGAGCTACCTTCACTTGTCACAGGGGCCACTGGAGCATATAACTGCAGAAACATGGACCCAGCTGTTACAAGCCACAGGCACGTTCTCAGTCTGGCTGAGCCACTGGGACCAGTGCAGGTAAGTGATACCTCAAAGCACACACAGGAACCCCCTCCCAACAGCCTGCTGCTGCCCCAGTGCCCTAGGATCACACATAAACCCACAGAAACACACACAGCCATCTGCAAACACAACACAACGCATCTCTAGTTAGGGATTGTACTCTCAGGGATCATGCAAACATGCTGAGGCAGACTTACAGCCAAAATCAAGGGTTTACACCCAAAACTAGGATCACACACTGACATAGACCTCACACCCACCCTAGGGGGATCACACATGCTTTACACAACCTTCAACTAACAGAGGGCAAGACAACAGAGATAAGGGTAACACAGTTGAGTAACATGCTTACACATTTGCAAGGTGTTTGTTAGTTCTGCACAACATTTTGATTTTAAAAAAATAGACCAATATACAATTAACCCGGCACATATCAAATGGATGGAAAGCTGGCTAAAGGATAGGTCTCAGAATGTAAATGGGAAATAAGCGGCTGGTCGTGTTTCCAGCAAGTCCCACAAGGATCAGGTCTTGGCCCCATGTGCTATTTCATATTTTGTCAGTGACCTGGAAGAAAACATAAAATCATCCCTTCTAAAGTTTGCAGATGACCCAATGAGTGGGAGAATAGTGAACAATGCAGAGGATAGGTCACTCAGAGCAATCTGGATCACATGATAAGCCGGGTGCAAGCAAATAATGAATTTTGATAGAGGCAAATGTAAAGTCATGCCTCTAGGAACAAAGAATGTAGCCATCGGCACAGAGTGAGAGGCTTTCTCCTGAGAAGTGTCACCACATTCTTTTCCTTGGACATCCTCTAGGCCCGAGACCAGATCTTAGTACCCACCTGGCCTCTGCCCTGCAACATCCAGCTGTTCCACCAGACCGGTCCAGTGGTCACCTAGTTAACACCAACACCAGGGACAGAAATACCAGTGACCTGCCCTGAGGGAGTGAGGATGGTTGGAGGAGGCGGGGGTGTGATGCCTCTGTTGAGCTGTTGTCCCACCCAGGCTGATGAAAATGACATGGAATAGCTCCATCAGAAGTGGATCAGCATCCGGCCCTCTCTTCCTTCAGAGAGAGGCCAGCGATCATCTGAGGAGTGTTCACCTTCAGCCAATGCTTCCCCCAGGAAATGGGGACTGGAGACTGGTCCTCCTCACTGGTCTGCCGGTGTGTGCTGTTCTTTCCCTTTGTAAGTGCCTCTCTCCAAGTCTGACCAGGCAAGGCAGGGCAGGGCCCACTGCACCCACAAGAGCTCCTTAATTCTGTGTTGCCCAGTGTGGGGATTGCATACTCCATCCCAGAAACAGTGTCTGAAAACAATTTGGGGGCTATATTAGTTAATCAGCTGCACATGTGTCCTCAAGGACTCATGCAATCCTGTGAAGTGTAAACTGGGGAATCTAAAGTAGGCATAAGGAAGTTATTTTACCTCTGTGTTTGGCCCTGGTGCAACTGCTGTTGGAATCTGGGTCCAGTTTTGATGCCCACAATTCAAGAATGTTGATAAATTGGAGAGGGCTCAGAAAAGAATCACAAGCATGATTTAAAGGATGGGAAAAGACTCCTGATTGTGAAAACCTCACATTGCTCAATCTGTTTAATTTACCACAGAAAAGGTTACACGGTGATTTTGAGTCTGCAAGTGTCTCCTTGGGGAACAAAAATTTGATAAGAGATCTTCAGTCTCACAGACAAGGTCTACCATGATTCAATGGCTGGGGAAGTTGAAGCTAGACAGATTTAGATTCATATAAGGTGCAGATTTTTTTTAAATGTGGGTAATGAATCATTGGAACAACTTTTCAAGGGTGGTGGAGGATTCTCCACCATTAGAAATTCTAAAATCAAGATTGGATGCTGTGTGAGGGTGGTTTATGAATGGCTGGCTGGCAAGCAGGAGCTGGGAAGGGAAGGTGCATGCTCAAAGCAGACAGAAGCTTTTGAGAATTTAGTTGCCAAACTCTTTGGCTATGTCTACACTGGCAAGTTAGTTCGAATTAAGGAGGCTTAATTACAACTAACTAAAGCCATGGCTACACTAGGCTTTCATTAGTTTGAATTAAGGGCTTCCTTAATTCGAACTAATAAATTCGAGTATGCAATTCGAACTAGTTAGTTTGAATTAACCAATGTGGCCATGTTAGTTCAAACTAATTGCTTAGTTCAAACTAACCGGCCCATTGAACTCAATGCAATGCGCTAATTTGAACTAAGCAAGTGCCATGAATGGCACTTGCTTGGTTCGAACTAAATTTTTCTAAAAAATTAGTTTGAATTAGTTAGTTCGAATTAACTAATTTGAGCTAACTTTAATAAGTGTAGACATAGCCTTAATGTCTCTATTGTGCATGTACCAGTTCAGATTTTGGATGGATTTTTCATGGAGATGGTGAAAGCAAGGCTCTGACAGTAGGTTAATTCCCCTGCCATATTTCAAGTCCCTTCTCCAAAGCCTGGAGATGCTAGAAGGTTCTCAATATAGTGATGGATAGACATGTTTAATACAGGTAAAGCAGCGTGTTTTCCCCTAAATCTTGTTCTAAGAAACAGCAGGATCATTTTAGCTGAAACTTTCTTTAAAAACTCAGCCTAAGGCAGCCATTCCTCAGCAAGGGAAATTACAGCCCAACAATTAAAGTATGACAAAGTTATAAGCAGCTTGAAAACAGAGTCTTATAATGGAAAATGTCAAACAGCCTTAACTGTAGGCATCACTACAGGCTATGCATAGCATAATGAATGGTTTAGAGAAGGGAGATGGGGAGCTTCTGTTCTTCCTGTCTCACCATATGAGAACAGGAGAATGGGGAAACTAGAACTGCATGCAGTATTCAAGGTGTGGGTGTACCTTGGATGTATACAGTGGCATTATGATATTTCCTGTCTTATTATCTATCTCTTTCCTAATGGTTCCTAACATTCTGTTAGCTTTTTTTGACTGCCTCTGCACGCTGAATGGATGTTTTCAAAGAACTATCCACAGCGACTCCAACATCTCTTTCTTGAGTGGCAACAGCTAATTTAGAACCCATTATTTTGTACATATAGTTGGGATTATGTTTTCCAATGTGCATTACTGTGCACTTATCAACATTGAATTTCATCTGCCATTTTGTTGCCTCATCCCCCAGTTTTGTAAAATTCCTTTGTAACTCTTTGCAGTCTGCTTTGGACTTAACTATCTTAACTCACCTTTTCAGAAAGTGATCACTCTCTATCTGACCCACTGGCTCTCATCCTCAGAGGAGACCTGCACCACACCTTCAAAAGATGAGCCTGGGAATTTAAATTCCTAATTTTGCTAGGCACTAAAAATCATGATCATAATAAAGACAATGGATTTATGTCATATTACAATAATCTGTAACCCACTAATCCTGCTTTTGTCTTACGACTACAGGGGTTTTTATAGGCTGCTTCACCTTGAATGGTCCCTTAGAAAACATGCTAACTACCGTATTTTTCGCCATATAAGACGCACTTTTTCTTCACCAAAACGGGGGTGGAAAAGTGGGTGCGTCTTATACGGCGAATGTCCATCTACTCACTGTTCTTCCAGACTGATCTCACACGGAGTGTGTGAGAGGCGGATCCTGCTGCTCCCCCTATGACAGTGGAGACGGGGGCCGTGCTGTAGGCAGTGCTTTTTTTCTGCCGGAACGCACCGGAACGGCGTTCCGGCACCTTTTTTTCCCCGCCGCTGCTCCCTCCCAGCTGTGCAGGCTGGGCCGGGCTGGGGAGATTTAAATCTCCCGCCCTGAGCATGCGCAGTTACAGCGTGCTCAGGGCGGGAGCGGACTGGCCGGCAAGCAGCTCTGCCGGCCGTCCCTGTGGTTCCCAGCCTCCGGCCAGGTAAGGGGGATGGAGGGAGGCCTGGAGAGGGGTAGGGGGACAAGGAGACGGGCCGGGTTAGAGGGGTGGGGGTGGGGACAAGGAGACGGGCCGGGTTGTGGGGTGGGGGGACGAGGAGACGGGCCGGGTTAGAGGGGTGGGGGTGGGGACAAGGAGGGACCCCCGCGCAGGCCGGCAGCCCCCACCGCCCCCTCCAGACCCCCGGGGCTGCTTCCTTTCTCTTCTTTCTCTTCCTCTTCCTTCCTTTCCTTTTTTTTCCCCTCTTCTTTGTCTTCCTCTTCCCTGCCTTCCTTTCTCTTCTTTCTTCCTTTCCTTTTTTTCTTTTTCTCTTCTTTGTCTTCCTCTTCCCTGCCTTCCTTTCTCTTCTTTCTTCCTTTCCTTCCTTTCTCTTCAATACTTTTCGGGAGCTACCGCAATTTACGTCGAGAGGAAAAAAAGATTTTTTTTCTAGATTTTCCTCCTTAAAAATTGGGTGCGTCTTATATGCCGGTGCGTCTTATATGGCGAAAAATACGGTACTTATGCTAAACTATCAGTTTGATCTTGTATTTAGCTGGGACAATCTAAGTAGCTTTCCCAGATGTGAAGAAGAGCTCTGTGTGGCTCAAAAACCTCCCTCTCTCTCACCAGGAGAAGTTGATCCAATAAAAGATATTACTTCATCCATTGATCTCTCTTAAATATCGTGAATAATTACGGCCAGGTCTACACTACAGACCTATGTTGATATAAATCCACCCCCTGAGATACATAATTATATCGACCTAACCCCCCAGTGCTATGCTGATGGTTTCCCTTTGACAAGCTACTATTTCTTGGGGACGTGGATTAACTATGCCAATGGGAGAACCTTGGCCATTTGCACAGGAACATTTTCATTTAAGTGCTACAGTGGTGCAACGTTTTAAGAGTAGACCTTTAGCATCATCTATAAACTTCGAACCTCATTTTTTACCCTTTTCCAGACCCTTTATGAATATGAATACTGGTCCTTGTACATATCCTTGGGACTCCATTATTTACTTCTCTCTGTGAAAGCTAGCTATTTATTTCTACCCTTTGTTTCCTGCTATTTAACTAGCTACTGAACCATGAGAGGACCTTCCCTCTTAATGCATGTGTGATACTGTGTCTGAAATCAACACCCCAGGACGCCCATATTCCCCACTGTCATATAATTATATGTTTTGTACAAAGTATACCTTGTGAGGTATCATTTGGGATCTCACCACAGCATGACTGCTTCCGTATTTTAAGAGCCATTGAGAAGGGAGTCTGTCAAAGGCTTTCTGAAAATCCAAGTAGACTATATCGACTGGATCACCCTTGTCTATATGTTGACACCTTCAAAGAATTCTAGCAGATTGGTGAGGCATGATTTCCTTTTACAAAAACTGTGTTGACTTTTCCCCAACAAATCATGTTCATCTATATATCTGATAATGCTGTTGTTTACTATAGTCTCAACCAGTTTGCCTGGTACTGAAGTTAGACTTACCGAATTGTAATTGATCTTTCCTTCAGTTCAAGGGGCTGGATTAGGTATCCTATTGAGGGCCTTTCTAGTCCTACACTTGTGACCTCTGGAGCCTTGTATAAAAATCAGCATTGCATTATCTATCCTCCAGTCATCCAGTGTAGAGGCTGATTTAAGTGATAGGTTACATGCTAAAATTAAGTTCCAAAGGGGTAGCTGTGTTAGTCTATTGCAGAAAAACAAGAGAGTCCTGTGGCACTTTTAAAGACACTGTTAGTCTTTAAAAGTGCCACAGGACTCTGTATGCTACAGTTAGTAGTTCTGCAATTTCCTATTTGTGTTCCTTCAGAACTCTTGGGTGAATACCATCTTGTCCTGCTGACTTAGTGCTGTTTAATTTGTTTGTTTGTTTCAAAACCACCTCTATTGACACCACAATCTGGGACAATGTCTCAGATTTGTCACCCAAGTCAGGTGTGGGAATTTCCTTCACATCCTCTGCAGTGAAGACTGAGCAAAGAATAGCTTCTCTGCAATGAGCTTGTCTTTCCTGACTGCTCCTTTAGCACTTCCATTGTCCAGTGACCACTGATTGGTCAACAGGCTTCCTGCTTCTGATGTATTTAAACTAATTTTTGCTGTTAGTTTTTGTGTCTTTTGCTCTGCAAATTCTTTCTTGGCCTGCCTCATTAAACTTTTCCACTTGCCAGAATTTATGCTTTCTTTCCATTTTCCTCAGTAGGATTCAACTTCCACTTTTAAAAGTGCTGTTTTGCCTTTAACCAACTCTTTTACTCTGTTGTTTAGACATGGTGGTATTTTTTTTTTCTTTGGGGCATACATTTCATTCGTGCGTTTATAGTGGTGTTTTTTTAAAAAGTCTCAGGCAGCTTGCAGGCAATTTCACTCATGTGATTGTTGTATTTCATTTCCATTTAACTCGCTTCCTCATTTTTATGTAGGTCCCCTTTTGATGTTAAATGGCACTGTGGTGGGCTTCTTTGGTATTCCCTCCCCACACCAGCCAAGGATGTTGAATTTAGTTACGTTCTTCTTTGAGTGATGTTCCCTATTGTACTCCACTGACAGTTCCACATGCCACAGAATTTAAAAGTAGTGCCTGGCTCACCTGGTGCCACACGTGTACCCTGACTCACTTTGTGCTTCCATCCAAGGTGATAAAGGGTGGGGCAGATTGACCACATTTCTGGTTCCTTCTCATTGTTGCATGATCTGAGTCAGAACTTTCAGTGTTCTTTCCTCTGATGCACTTCTAAATAAAACAGTTGTACATAGTTTTAAGAGTGGTTTGTTTTTTTAAGTAGTTTTACCGGGTTTAATAGTTTTATTGTAGTGTGATGATTACCTTGGGGGGGTTCCCCCCCCACAACCCTTCCCCTCACCCCCATACCCATTAGTGGGTTTTGAACTACACCCAGGACTCTGGTCTTTAAACTTTGCATCTCCTGCCTTTGCTGCTTTTTGATCAACAACAAAAACCAACGTTGCCTCTGTTGTTTGGGGGAAGTTCACATAATGTCCAGGTGCAATATTTGCCAGTTCCTTCTCATCCACCCCCAAGGAGGCTGGGCTCTCTGGAAGCACCTCATGGAGCTTGCCATGAGATCTCACGTGGACTCAGGCTGGGGAGTCCCTTGTACGTCATCCTGAATCAGCATGGAGCACGCCCCCTGCTGCCATGTCCGAATCCGGTGCAGCAGAATCACCTCCTTGAACCTCAGGGAAAGGTCTAGGTGGGAGGTAAGAAAAAATCCATCATTATGAGACTAAATATTCCTCAAAACCAAAAAAAAAGGGGATGATTTTTCCATGAATGTGAACTGTGGGAAGAAAGTTTGCGCTAAGTCCCACAGGCACAAGAAACAATACCACACAGAACAGGATGTGATAGCTCCAAGCGCTGGTCCACTAGTATTCTCATCACAGGCTCCCCACAAGATGCAGGATCCTCCTGTTCCTGGAAAGTCCATGGTGACCAATTCCAGGCAAAAAGAGAGTTTCTCTGCCACTGTGGATAGCCGGAACTGTAACTGAACACCAGCCTCTCCACCTCTAGGGAAATTATTTCTCCACCACAGGATATGTCCCCAGTAGGGGACCATTCACCATCCTTTCTGATAACATACACCTTTCCACCGGTTCCCACAGTACTGCCATTTGAACTGGAGTCTATCTTTTTCTGCTCCAACGAATCAGAAGTGAGAGAGGAACCTCCCTGAAAAGGATTCTTCTACCAGGTGTTCAGATCCACTGGTGAAGGATGAACCCCTTAGTCCACCGGAACTGGCAAGTTCTCTCTCTTCATTGCCAGACAATGCAGCGACTGCAGCATCTTATTCTCCTCTGCATGACTTGGGCCAGTTTCAGGAACTGTTGTGGAGAGTCATGGGGGGTGCTCCAGATTCCCCTGGAAGAAACCCAGGACACCCAGCATAAGCTGCTTGATATCCTCCACACTTCAGGACTAGCCAGAATTGCATGTCAATTAACAACACTATTCTGGAGCCTGCCAGGGCAATGTGGGACGCTCTTGCCAGGTGCACAACTACCCCGAAAGGGCTGCAAAATGTTAGCATGTTCTTGCCAAAGGGTCTGAGTTCCTTTGCTCACACACTCCTCCATGCTCTCTGGTTGTCCAGGCAGTAACTGAACGAACCAAACACCAGCACCCTTCATCTACCCCAGCTTATAAGGAGGAGAGGTGGAGACCAAACCTCAGTCGCTTCATTCACAAGCTCACATTGCATGTGGTCAAGCTGGCAGTGATTATCTCATCCTTAGGGACAGGCATGTGGTTTATGGCTCTTTATGTGAAGGATGTTGATTTTCCAGTCGAACCATTCTGGCCTCAGGAGCCTGTGCTGCTTGCCCGCAATCCGCACATGTGCCAAGGCAGGATTTATACATGCTCTTTCAGTGCAATAAACTGGACAGTCCCCACTGCCACTGGACTTCTGCCTCTGTTCTTTTTGGGTGTGTTTTTTTCCCCTCCCTTTTGGTAGGGGGAAGGGGAACTAATGTCATTTCATGGGCCTAATTTCAGAGAACTCGAGCATCTGCGTCTCACACTCTTTGCTATCTCTTCAGGTCGCTTAAGAGCTGGCATTTAACCCTCCATTCTCCCTAAGTAGTTCCATGCCCATGGTAAGAGCCCTTAAAGAAATGAGGGATCAAAGAACTGCAGTCTACAGCCTCCTTAAGGAGCTTGCCTTAGCATATGGCCACACTATAAACTTCAATCCAGCAGGCCCAGGGCTAGCAGCAAGCGCTGAGCAAACAAACTAACAGACAAACTCACCCCAAGGGTCTTGCAGTCACTCCTGCTTATACACATACAAATATTCACACACACACACACACGTTGGTCTCCAATGTTCATGTCTTCCTTTACACTCTCGTACAGGTTGGACTATTTTCAGATATTTTTTTGACTGATCATTTGGGAGCTCCTCCAGAGACTGTCCTTTCGAACCAGTCACAGGGACCGCATTGACTCTCAAGGCCTGGCCTCCACCCCCGTTGCTGTTTCTGCCTCTGGTTCCGTTTGTGAAGTGCAAACTACAGAGGCTGCCCTGCAGAGGGGTGGGTGCAGGCTGCAACCAGGGACTGTGGGCCCAGCAAGACAGGAGGCCAGGGATGGAGGAGAACTTGGCCAGCAATATAGTCCTCCATCAGGGGCATGTAGCAGAAACTCTCTCCAGAGGAGGAAACTTGCTGTCCCAAATGGGAAGAGATTAATAGGACTCCAGCAAGCTGTGACTGACCCTGTCAGAGCCCATCCTGCACCCATTACCCAGCTGCACAGCTGCTCTGATCTGGCAATTCCTATGTTTCTGCCAGTCCACCCTCCCTCCCCAATTCCACCTCCTCCTCCCTGTGGCTGCAGCCTTGGCCCAGCGGGTGGTGCTGGTGAAACACAACTAAGGCAGGCGCCCCCTTCCCCAGCACAGCCCTGACCAATGGACAGGCTGTTTAGTGGGGCATATGTGCCAAGCCAAGCTACCTTTCTCCTGGCCACACTGCCTCTGCCCAGGTCTGCAGCATTGAGCCATAGCAGCAGCTCTTTGCCACCCAAGCTTCTCCCCCTGAGCCTGAGGGAGCCCCACGGGTCACTCGGTTCTTGCTGTGGGTGACATGGATGAGTGTTGGTTGTTTGCCAGCAGCTGAACTGATGCTTGCTGTGTTCAGGTGGAATAAATGGGTCCAGAGTCAAAGGCGTTAACAAGAGTCACCCACTGTCCAACATTAAACAGAGTTAAACAAGGTTTGCGGTTTGGTGTTTGGACTGCTTTGTCCCTGGGCAAGCATACTATTCAACATCCTTTTAACCTTTTATTAAAGATACAGAAAAGAAAGGGAAACAGTTAAAACCTTTGACGTAAAGTATTAAGTCGAGCTTTCATTGTAACAGCATCCCTTGTTCCCTTTCCCTTCTGCGGGAGAAAGCTTCACAAGGAAAACCCCTTCCCTGACAGTCTCTCAGATGGTGCTAAAGATAGTAATAGCGGCTTTTCTGGGGGAAAGAGAGGAGTTCAGCTGAGAGAGGCTGGAACTCTGATTGCTCCTGTTGTTAAAGTCCAATTCCATTTCCCGGGATAAGACAAACACACACAGGAGGGGAGAGAAAAGAACAGCAAAGACAGACAGTACAGCTTCCCTCTCTGCTATTGACTCTCACTTGCAACATCATAGCTGCAGAAACACGGACCCAGCACAGGCTCATCAGCTGCTCCAAGACCTGGCAAACTTGTACCAGCATTGGGCTTTTCAGGTCTTTGCTTTTAACTGCTTTTCCAGTCAAAGACGTGCAGCAGGCTTCCCAGAGGTTGTTGTGAAGGCCAAGACTATAAAGGGGTTCAAAAAATAACTAGATAAGTTCATGGAGAATAGATCCATCAAAGGCTAGTAGCCAGGATAGGCAGGGATGCAAAACCATGCTCTATAGGTTCCCTAGCCTTTGTTTGCTGGAAGCTAGAAATGGGCAACAGGATGGATCATTTGGTGATTTCTATTCTGTTCATTCCCTCTGAAGCACCTGGCATTGGCCACTATTGGCACACAGGATGCAGGGCTAAATGGACCATTGATCTGACACAGGATGGCTGGTTCTTATTTTCTCATGTTGCAAATGATATGATCTTTGGTAGGGTAAGCTACTCTTATGAGCCAGAAGATAAGAGGAGAGAGCAAGGAAAGAGAAGAAATAAGATAGAGAAAGACACATGGAGATGTGCGTGGAGGGAGGCAAAATCTCATATCCCAGGTGGAGTTTGGGGTTTAGCCAGAGCTGGTGTTGGTACGTCATCTGGGTCCCTCTGACTGGCCAGGGCTGGTCAGGACACCACTCAGGAGTAGCATGAGAATGGTTTGGGGGCCCAGTTGATGAGTGGAGATGAGAGCTGTGATGTTGAAGCTCACTCCATCCCCATCTTTCAGTCGGTCAGTGTGGTAGTAGCCAACTTTCCCCCTTAGGTGTTTCTTTTGAAAATACCAAAAGGGAATGATGGGTGGAATAGCCCAGCTCCTCATTATTTTGTTCACCATTTTGGCCTGACAAAGCAATTCTGGGTTGCAGTTTTCTGGTTCCACAATTGCACTAGCTATGTGATCTCAGGTTTTATACCATATGATTTGAGTGCACGGTCTCTCCCCTGAAATGCTGCCCACAGCTGCAAAGGAATTAAGTATCTGCCTGCCCCTCTGCCAGCCAAATCCTGCCCTCTTGATCCCCTCCCCTGTCTCTGTAGCGCCTCGAGCAATGGGCGTGCTAGGCAGCAATCAGACTCCATCCTTCAGCTACAACTTTCTGGGGGTGGGAAGAGCAGAACACAAAGTCCTTGTGCAGGCTCTGGTATTCCCTGGGGACATGATTTTGATGGATGAGGAATCTTTCCTTCTGTGTTTGGGCTCTCTGCCTCCCACCTGCAAGGTAAGGATCTCCACTGAATCAGAGCCAGAGATTAGCTCAGGGATGAGGA
Source organism: Pelusios castaneus (assembly GCA_007922175.1). Taxonomy (NCBI): domain Eukaryota; kingdom Metazoa; phylum Chordata; order Testudines; family Pelomedusidae; genus Pelusios; species Pelusios castaneus. Next base: position 335,361 of record ML686000.1, on the reverse strand, counting down.
GAGCAGCTTTCCATGCACGCCATTTCCCAGGCTTTGCTCATTTTCCTCTTCCCTGGGAGACAGTTCCTCTGCCCCAATCCATCTCCACCGCAGAGCCTTCCTAGAGGTGTAGCTCACTGTTCCTCTTATTACTGTCATCCCATTGCTTCCACTTACACCCCTTAACTCATTCCCTCTCCTGTGCATTAGGACATTGTCAGCTGCAATCTCACGCGCACTCAAGCAGGCACTGTAGCCTGTGTGCCCAAACACATTAGCTCACATGCACACACATTAGTGCAGGCACACTTCCATCCTTAATTACCATTTTGCCAAATAATCAGCTTTAGCCCTCATAATCCTTTCCTTATAAAGGAATCTTTCTAGCACCATCGATACTCTTCTCTGAACTCCCTCCATCCGGTCAATATCATTGCATTAATGAGGTGCCCAGGATGGAAACAACATGGAGCACTCTAGAGAGAGCCCATTCCTTCCCTGCTGTGGGGACACAGATTGCATTCACAGCACCCTCTTCGCAGCAATGTGATTTTGGGAGTTGCTGTTCAGTCTCCCTACTCAGCTCTTCTTCTCTTTCCTGCTGCCCATTCATGTTCCTCCCACTGACGACCTGTGTCTGGGATATTTCCTAGGGTCAGAGCTGCTACCCAAGCAGAATCCCAGTTCATCCTTCACACTTCTTCAGCTTCTACAGATCGCTAAAATGTCTCTGTCCTGCTGGAGACGGCAGCTTCTCCCAGTTTAGTATCATCTGTGTTGCACATTATCCACCCAGAGCTTTGATGAAGATCCAGGAAGAGACCTGGTCTAGCAATGATGGTTGTGGCAATGTCCGGAGGTAGTGGAATGGTTAGCACTGTTCGTTGTTTATAGCCCTGGCTGCCGTTTTCATTCCCCAGCCAATCTGCATTAATTATAAGTGCACGGTTTCTGAGACGCCATGTCAAACGCTTTGCTAAAATCAAGACCTGATGTCTTCTGTTTTGTCTTCGGCCTTTGTAAAATGCCTGTCAACGAAAGCAAACAACCTTGTGTGTCAAAGTTTATTCCTTACAAACCCACAAAGCTGCTCAAGGTTCTGTCCACCCCCGCCAGAGGTGTAGTGACACACTGGGTGATGGGAGAGTGAGACGTGTAGGTATTAACATCCAGGATAACTCTTGCGTCCTTCAGTGTGAATCAGTGCTACAGTCCCTCCAGTTGTCCACAATATTTCCTCTGTTGCCTGTGGCTTTCCAGAAATTACTGCCATTGATGCAGTAAGTTAAGGGGTGGCATGGAGAATGCTACAGGCAGGGAATAATTGAGCACCATTCTAGAAATCAGTGATGCACCCTCCCCTGGATACCATGTGGAGCATTGAGCGGGCAAGGGCATTGTAGGATTTGAGGGGGTCGGAGACTGTGATGAGAGTGAGCGGGGCCTGCGATACCTCTCCTGTGAAGAGATACTGAATAGGCTGGGATTGTTGCTTTAGAGAGGAGACAAATAGGATGGGACATGGTAAAAGTCGATAATGAATGGTCTAGAGAAGGGAGACTGGGGATTCTGGTCTCCCAGCCTCCTACCAGAAGAGTGAGGGGGCAAATTCAGAATGGATTAAAGGAAATATATTGGCCCTTGACAAATAATTAGACTCTGGAACTCATTGCCACAGGAAGTCCATGAGGCCAAAACAGAGGGCAAATTGTAAGAAGCATTGCACCTTTGTATTGAGAATGAGAGTGCACAGAGCTAGAAGAGTTAATGCTAAATAAAAGATTTGGGGAATTGTGATGTAGGGTCTGAAACCTAACATTTTAATATCATAGCACAAGAAAATGGATAAGAAGGGATTTCAAATGAGGCCTGATTAGGCTGGACATAAACTGAGCTGTGGAAGTCTAGATGGCATTTGACAGGTACACATTAGAAAGGGGGGTTTTAATCATCCTCCTGCAGGGTGGGGTGTGTGGCTGAGAACCAGTTCTTGCTGAGAGGATGTTTAGCTTCAGAAAACAGGAGGGTGACGGCTGGCATCTGGACACAGTGGCAGGAGGTTGTCAGTCTAACCACGGACAGTCAAAGAAGGGATGTGAGCATTTCCTTGTGGTCTAAGGCTATGTCTACACTTGTTAATTTAAATCGACTTAGCTAAGTCGATTTTGTTAAGTCGACTTAGCATGTCCCCACTCAAGAATTAAGTCGACTTAAAGGGGACCCTGCCAAATCGACTTAGAGCGTCCACACTGGACGCCTAAGTTGACTTGTAGGGGCTAGGTGGACCTGGGACTGGTCCACGGTGGCGGGGGGGGGGCACCCCTTGCCAAGTGCCAGGGGGCTCAGCATTTGCCCCATTGTACCTGGGTACAATGGGGGCTGAGCCTGACAGGGACACTGGCAGGACATAGGAGCAGGGTGGGCAGGGCTCTGTCCTGCCCTGTGGGGGGGCATGCCAGGCTCTGCCTGTGCCAGCCACCCTGGCAGGGAGGTCAGTGGGGAAGCCCTTTAAGTCGACTTAAAGTCGACTTAGGGCTACTCTGCGTCCAGAATGGCTAAGTCGACTTAATAAAGTCAACTTAGCCAGCAAAGTCGACTTAAAACGAGGTTTAGTAAAGTTGACTTTATTTTTCCTTAAGTCGATTTAAGCTGCTGCTTAAGTCAACTTAATTTAATCTGCATCTACCCTACATTTTCCTTAAGTCGACTTAGTTTGTAAGTGTAGACGCACCCTAAGAGAGCAAAGAGTGGCTGGCCTTCATGGACCAGACAAATGTCAGCACACAGCTCTTCTCCATTAGCTTAGCCTCCAGCTGGGGGATTCATGCCAGTGCTTGAGAGCAATGCCCTTCAGCTCCAAGAGAAACCAAAGGCAGGCTAGCTGGTGTCCAGCCACCCACTCCCACACAGGATCAGTAACAGGCCCAACCAGAGTTATGTTCTGCCAGCAAGGGGTGTTTGCCAGGGCTCTGGTGGGCTTCACAAGGAGTGAGCCCAAAGACCAAGGAAAAGCCATGAGTGGTGGTGGGGAGGGGGTGTGGGAGGAATGAGGCAGAAGACAGCCTGTTAGTGACCAGGGGACTGCCCTGAGGTGGTGCGTTGAGGGCTGTGTTAAAATTGTAGACTATCATGTCAAACTTCAGGGCTCCTAATCCTGTTGACAGGCGACGGGGCTCTGTAGGGAAACATGCAGTTGAGGCCTAGAGCAGAGAGTCTGCAGCTAGGCAGCCTTTTATTGGCAGGATGGTGAGTTGTGTCTCTCTTAGGCTATGTCTACACTTGTTAATTTAAGTCGACTTAAAGTTAGTTAAGTCGATTTAGCATGTCCACACTTTAAAGTCGACTTAGGGGGAAACTTACAAAGTTGACCTAGAGTGTCCACACTGGACGCCTAGGTCGACTTCTAGGAGCTAGGGGGACCTTGGGCAGGTCCACAGTGCCCGGGGGGACACCCCTTGCCCAGTGCCAGGGGGCTCAGCCTTTGCCCCATTGTACCTGGGTACAATGGGGCAAAGGGGGACAGGGACCCTGGCAGGGCATAGGGGCAGGGTGGACAGGGCTTTGCCCTGCCCTTTGGGGGGGCATGCCAGGCTCTTCCTGTGGCCCCCTCCCCCTGGCAGGGAGGGCAGTGGGGGAGTCCTGGAGAGCCCTAAGTCGACTTAAAGTTGACTTAGGGCTACTCCAGGTCTACACTGGCTTAAGTCGACTTTAGGAAGTCGACTTAAGCCTAAAGTCGAATTAAAAGTAGGTTTAGTAAAGTCGACTTAATTTTCATTGTCGACTTTATTTTCCTTAAGTTGACTTAAGCAAGCTGCTTAAGACGACTTAAGGAAACTGTAGTGTAGACGCAGAGTAAATTAAGTTGACTTAAGCAAGCTTAAGTCGACTTAATTTACAAGTGTAGATGCACCCTTAAGGAGCAGCCTGCTTTCTCTCTTTTGGGGTTCTTGGATTTATCACTTTGAGCGATAAGTATTAAAGCAATGTGACTTTCCAGCAGGAGAATTTTTGTGTATCTAATTGCTCTGTGGGTCTGCCATGACCATACCATATGGGAACACAATCCCAGCGCTGCCCACTGCCTGGCAGAGGCGGCTTTTGGGGTAGGCGAAGCAGGCACACGTCTAGGGCCCCAAGCAGTAAGGGGCATCGTCTCCTGCTTCACCTACCCCAAAAGCAATGTCTGCCTCTGTCAGCAGCAGAAGGACGAGCTGGGCCCTGGGGCTGGAGCCAGGGGCAGGGGGCCACTGCAGGCTTATAGGGGCCCCACAATGGGTTTTCACCTATGGCCCCCAATAGCCAAAGACCACCTCTGCTGCCTGGAACTCACACCTGCCTCAAAGAAGCCCTGACTCATCTCGGCATTGTTGTGAACGAGGAGCCAGGGTTGGATGGGTGGGTCTCATGTAGTCCAGTGATTCCCATGTGTGTGCTATTGAGAGAAGAGAAGAAACCATCAGCAGCTTCCTGCCCCCTCACATGGTACAGCTGCTGGGTGTGTACAGTCCCCTGCTCCCTATGGCCCAAATACTGCTGATGGACATGTATCGTCTATGTGCACCCTGGCTCTGCATGACAAAGTGGGAATTTTCTGTAATATTTTTATGAACCCTCCGTGTGCACCATTTTCCCCTATAATCCCCATGGTTACCCAGTGGTGAGAGAAAGGACTCAGAGAGACGAGGTGGATGAGGTAAAACTTTTTATTGGGCCAACTTCTGTTGGTGAAAGAGAATAGCTTTTTGAGTTTCCATAGAGCTCTTCTTCTAGTCTGGGAAAGGCACTTGGTCTGGCAGAGCTAAATAGAAATTGGAATGGATTGTTTCGCATAAGTAGCTAGCACCTATTCTAAGCAACCATTCAAGGTGAAGTAGCTCATCAGTACCACTGCCGTCATAGAACAAAAAGGGGGGATTAGTGGGTTACAGATTGTTGTAATAAGCCATAAATCCAGTGTCTTTATTAAATCCCTGATATTTTGAGTCTAGGAAATGTATGAATTTAAGTTCCCAGGCTCATCTTTTGCAGGTGTTGTGCAGATTTCTTTGAGGTGCAGGTTGAGAGGTCAGATAATGGAGCAATCACTTCTTCGAGCATTCGCCCATGGGTGTTATGGTGTTTGTGTGTCTCAGCATCTTTTCAGAGCAAGTTCCTTTGAGAGCATAGTGATTGTCTCCTTTCACCCACAAAGCTGATATTCTACACCTCACCCGGTGCGCTACATGCTCTGCTAGGCATCTGTAGGACCCAAGTCTCTTGTAGTGTGTGGTGCAGGGGTGTTGACTGTCATAGCGATGGCGATGTGTTTGCGGGTTTTGCATCTGTTGATATGGCAGGGTCTCGTGCCACTGGTGGGCCTTGGTCTGTGCGGAGCTTGCTTCCGATGGTGAGGCTGAGGGGTTGTTTAAGGCCAGAAGAACGGGTTCTGGGGGAGATTTCTTTCTGGTGTGATCCCCTGTGACAGAGTGCAGGGTGCAGACTGGTGAGCCATTGGTAGTTTTCCTTGTGAAAGATGAGGGGGATAATTTGATAATCTGGCTGGCCATCTAGAGCCCTAGATTGATAAGAAGGCAAGAAGGACCAGGGCTGGATTGGGCCCAGGGGGCAAGGCCAGCGTGCCAGGGAGCAGGGCCCGGATCCTGTTTTCAGGGCGATGACGTCCTTGGAGAAGGGACTAGATCAGGGTTAGTTGAGCCCAGTTACGCAGAGGCCACAGGGGAGGGAGATCTCCGGTCCCCTTAGGTCCTAGGGGGAGGGCCAAAAGTGCTGCTGGTGCTATAAGTAGACTGTTGCCTGGGGATTGTTGTATACCTGGTGGTGGGGACTTTAAATAAAAGGGAATGATGCAGACCCAATCGCCGAGGTCTGTGCAGTTTCTGAGGGGAGGAAGGTGGGATCAGAGCCATACCCCATGACAGGGGGGGCTTCTCCAGGAACTTGACTCTCGCGATGCAGAGACGCAAGGGAGGCTGCAGCAAGTGTTTGGCACCCAGATGATGGAGCAGGCTCTGCAATGGTTGGTGGACCAGCAGAAGACCCTGCAACAGAGTATGCAATCTTTCCAACAGGCACCCCTGCTGGAGAGATTATCCCTGCTGGCCTGGCAAGCACAGCAACAGAAGAACTTGCAGACATTTATCAGGGAGCAAGCATAAGTGCAGCAGCAGTTGCTTCAGACACTGGTGAGTCCCGGTACGGGGAGCGGTACCCAGAGCTGGGAGGTTAGCCTGTGTAAATGGGGGCCTGCTGGTCACCTGAGTGCTTTCTTAATGGCATTTGAGAGGGCAGTGGGAGCTGGCTGGGACAGAGGAACGTGGGCCTCCAGTAAACACCCTTTTTGCAGGGGAAGCTCAAGCGGCTTACATGGCCTTTGGAGACAAACAGCCAAGGACTATGTCATTAAGACAGCCAGACCCATCTGAGTGGGATTGCCTGCGGAGAAATATCTGCAGAAGTTTTATGCTGAATGGGCTGAAGATGCATGGCCCAAGACACATGCCCAAAGGTTAACTGATTGGGCTACTCTCTGGTTAAAATCAGTATGCAGACTGTGGGCAAAATCATGGAATCCATAACCCTGGAGCAATTTCTGCAAGGCTTCCTGGAGAACACTCATGTTAGGATGAGGAGGCACCAATCCGCAAGAGTGGAGGAAGTGGTCAAACTCACAGAAGAGTTTGAGGAAGCAGATTTTTCCTACAAGGGGTCGCATTTGTTTAACAGGCCTGAGCTAGGAAAGAGGGTTGGAGAAGTGGTTGTGATGAAGCCTTCAGAACAGAGACCAAGACACAGAGCTCCCTCTGGGAAGGCAGGAAATTATCTCTTTATCAATGTGGGAGACAAGGATATATAAAAAGAGACTACCCGTATCTGCACTGTGAACTGGCACAATGTTACGGTTGGACTGGGGCCTTGTGGGAGCAACGGAGAAAAACGCCAACCATCTCAGTGAAGGTGGTGAGGGGACGGAAGAAGAACCTTGTGGACACTCTATCAGTTTGTTTGCTGGAAAGATGTGATAAAGCCACACTGGATCCTGCCCAGAGACAGGCTGAATTTACAATGCATCCATGGAAAGGGAAAGCTCTGCCCAATGTCCGAGATTCCCCCGGATGTTGGGGAAAGTTTGGGTGAAAAGAGGCTGGGGGTGTGGATAGATGTGCCATTTCCCACGTTTTACGGATGGACTAGAGCCTTTTAAGAGAAAAGCAACCAGGGTTCATGGCAGAAAGGAGCTGAGGTGCAGTGAAAGATGGAGAAAGTAGAGGAGCAGGAAACAACATGATAAAGCCAGGGGGGCTGGCACAGGGACATAAAGGTTCCTGAGCAGAAAGCTGAAAAGGTGAGGAATTAGCCCGGGAGGCATTAGGAGAAAAGGGAAGCCAGGAAGTATCAGAGAGGGACAGGTTGTCTGCAGAAGATTCTCTGGCAGGGCCACGTAGTAAGTGGGTGGGACTGAGAGTTCAAGCGTCCGTGGAAGAAATACGCAGGGAAGGGAACAGGACTGGTCCCACTCCAAAGGGAAGAGGGAGAGAGAGGAGGTTAAACCTTCAAGTTGCTCTTGGTGTGAAGACCAGTGGGCTGAAACAGAGTCAGAGGCAGAAGTAATAGTCAGTGGTAGGCAAGGGGTCAGGGGTGTGGCGGTGCAATGGGGTGAGCCTGCATTCTGACCACTCAGGTGTTGTTTAGTTCCCCTTGGGAAAGCTGAGGGAAGTCATTAGACAGTCCGGCTGGATGGATAAGGAGCCAATTAGCCCATCAGCCCAAGGCTGATAAGGAAGCCTTCTGGGGGTGGGTAGGAGAAAGGGGACCTGTTATATTGAAGCTTCAAGGGAAGGCAACCTCTTTTCCGCACAGGTCCTGGGGAGAGGGCCACACTGGTTGTTGGTACTATCACGGGATTGTTGTGGAAGTAGTGGAAGGAACTTAAAATAAAAAAGTTGTATGGTGAAAGCACAGCTGCTGGAGCCCATGCGGTTTCTGGGGCGGAGATGGTGGGAGAGGAGCCATGCCCCGTGATCACCTCATTGAGTATAGGTTGTAATTGTTTAATGATACCCTGTATGGGTTCCAGCCAGGGTAGGGCGGTAGGTGGCCTCAAGGGGTGTGCACCCAAAAGAGGTATTTTTTCCCACTATATTGAAGCAGGCTCTCTAGGGGTATTTTGGGAGCCCATTCCAAACTGTGGTCTATTTTGCTGGTACAATGTCTTTGTTTGGTGAAGGTGTTAAGGTGTGTATCCCAGGCTTTCTCCTCAGACACATTCTGTGGTACCTGAGGACCTGGCTGTAGATAACATTTCTCGGTGTGTTCAGGGTGGTTACTGGATGTGTGGAGACAGGTATGGTGATCTGTGCGTCTCTTCTCTATGGTTTTCTGTCGGGTTCCATTGTTGAAGCTGATGCTGCTGCAGGAATGTTCTCAGGGCAGACCAAGTTGAATGTTGCCAGCTGGGCTGAGTCTTCATTGGCTGAGACTGACCCCAAATTAAAGGAGAGTCTGAAAAGCCAATGGCAAAGCCAGTCACCAGGACATTGCCATCTAGTAACCAAAGACCCATGGGGAGAGGGATTTCCTCAGCAAGGAAGCTGAGCAAAGACCTCTGCTAAAGATCAAAGAACAAGGAAGAAAGTCTGAGACGAAGGTTGGCTGCTGGAACGAAATGGGGACTCCCACCTGGGAACCGACTAAAGACATGAGACAGAGCCTGAACGTGGCATTCATGGCAGCTTTGCTGTGCCTTGGGCTGTCTGAAATTGTCAACACTTTAACCTTCCTGTCTCCATGCTAAGCTACAGCCTCCCACTGCTGTGTTCCAACTAACTAATCAGCCCCACTGTTCTGACAGTGCTGCGTGAGTGTCCCTGTAAATATTGGCTGGGGTGCATCAATCCATGTCTCTCCCTGGTGTCCTGCTTAATTGGAATCGCTGAGCAGAGCTCCCAGCGTGAAGCAGGAGGGCTGGAGCTAAGAGGCTCAGTCTCAGGAGGCGGTGAGGCCGTGTGGCTGACCCTGAAGGAAGAGAGAATCTTGAGAGCCTGGCCCATCGAAGGGGTTCCCCCTAGAGTCTGTTCCAAAGCAGGGAGCTGCTGGGTCCTGCTGCTGGGTGTTTCCCATCCATGGCTCCCAAACCTGTGCCCTGGCCCTGGCACTGCAGCAGAGTGTGAAAGGCACGCTGCTCCCCGTCCTCGGCACCCTGGCCCTGGTTCTGCCACTGGGTGTGTGCGGTGGTCACGGATCTCCCAGCTCAGTGCTGCATCCCCAGCTTTGGATCTATCTCTTGCAGGAGCCTCTTCCTTCAGGCTCCGCTATGCAGCCTTGCTGCGCCCTGAGACTCAACCTCTGGGCTCCTGCCCTCTCACTTCACACCATGAGCTCTGCCCAGTGAGTCCGATTAAGCCAGACTCCTGGGAGAGACATGTCCACTCTGCAGGGATTAACGGCCCCCAGCCGGTATTTACAGGGCCACTCACGCAGCGCTGTCAAAAACAGTCGCTTTTACTGGTCAGCTGGAACAGAGCCGTGGCAGGCCTTAGCTTAGCACAGAGACAGGAAGGTTAAAGCTATCTCTTTTGAAACCCAAGATGGTGGGGATCACAAATGGCTCCCCCACCAGATGGCCTGGGGTGGGGGCTAGGGAGCAGAGAAGCAGAGCAGACCTGAGGGAGAGAGTCACCCTTGTCCATGTGTGACCCAGGTGGGGGGCAGTGTGGGGTCCAGGGTACATGGTTAGCCCCCACCTCCCACATCCTCCAGCCCTGTGTGGGCCCAGGCCCAAGAGCTGTGGGAGCAGCATGTGAGTTGGGACAGGCCCTGCCCACTGCCTGCCCCTGAAGGGCTCAGCCTCCCCTTCAGGTCCTCACTCCTCTGCAGGATGGAGACATGGTGGGGAGAAGGGCCCCAGCACCCTACAGAGCTTCTGCCCCGTGAGGGCGGTAAATTCAAGGCCAGGGGAGAGAAGGTGGACATGCTGCAGGGGCCCACCTGGCACAGACCCCTATCAGTTAGGGATGAACTACTTCTGGGCTTCCAAAGCAGCCTCCGTGGCACTGAGTGATAGGGAAGGCAATAGGTGCTCTGTCTACATGGCCAGAGCCAGGCAGAGTGGGACAGGTAAGCATTCGCAGCCATCCCAGCGAAGATGCAGGCCAGCATGTAGCCCACGGCTTGGATGTGCCTAGAGGGGTGGTGGTGCAGCACACTGGATGCCTTCGGCCTGGGCATGCCTGGCTGCTGTCAATCAATCCATAACTACCAGCATCCTGCAGGGCTGGGCACAGGCCTGGGCTTGGAGCTCATTCATTGGGATATAGACATCCTGGTAGGAATCATCTCCTTCCTCTGTCCAACCCCTGCCCAGTTAGAGCCCAAGCGGGAGCTCACCCACGCTGGGTGCCAGAGGTGGGTTGAGAGTTTACAAGTGAGGAACTCAGTATCCACACCAGCGCTGGCGCCTGGGATCCCCACTTGGGGGATGAATTCAGAATGGGGAGCGGGAAAGGCTGGCAGGAAGCATTACAGAAGGTTTCTAAGGCATGGAAAACAGGGAAAGGAAATCTGGAGTGGGCTGGAAATGAATGTAAAACAAAGGGGGTCTGCAGGTTGGAATTAAGGGGCAACAGCAGAGTGGTGGGGTGAGAATCCCTGGGCTGAGGGGCACTGGCAGAGCTGTGGGGAGGGTTTAGGCTGGGATAGCAGGGGGCTGTGGGGCAGGATTAAGAGCTGGGGGGTGGGAGCCCAGGATTGGGATAGCAGGGGGCTGTGTGTTGGGCATACCCTCTGTCCATACAGCACCTGCCATGATCTTGCTTTCCAGAGCCACATATTTTCCAGCAAATGCCCAGATCTCTAGTGAGAGGCTGCCTGGGCCCAGCTGTTTACTGTCTTTATTAGGAGAAATATTGAAAGCTGTCAGGACCGGATGGCGAGGGAGGCAACGCTCCCAGGCACGCTCAGCACAGAGCGGTTCATTGCTGGCCGTTCACTGCCCACTCAGCCAGCCGTGTATGAGAGCTCTGGTTTGGTGCAGCCAGCAGGAGCCAGCTGATGCAGGGTTAACAGCTCACAGGGCTGTGGGTGGACAGTGCCTTGTGACTTGGGGCTGAACCTGGGGACCACACCTCCCCAGCCCACTAGGCTCCTGATAGGCTGGGTTAACTGGCCTGGAAAAGTGCTGAGTGTGAATGAGGAGGCAGGGACTGTGGGACTGTGCCACAATACTGCTCCGTCATGTCTCGCTTGTCTAGCACCAGTAGGAGATCTAAGAGGAGCTGTCTTTTGGTTGGTCTCTGTGAAGAGCTCTGGGGTTTTGCACCCTCTGGCCCTTAAAGCAACCTCTTTATTACCTGACAGGCCCCGGCTCACAAATCTAGCTCCTTCATGCCTTGCCGTCAGTCGATAAATTCACCCATCTGTTGGATCCTGGCCAGTGCCCAGCTCTGCCTCCCTGGCTGGGTCCTGGCTAGCTCGGAGCTCCCAGCCAGAGTTGAGTGCCTGCCTCTGGCTCCCAACAAATAAGCTGCCCTTCCATTCGCGCCTCCATGGTGCACGCACCCTTGGCGCATGAGACAGTCAGGAGGGTGCCTGTGGGGGCTGGAGGAAGCACCCTTCCAGTTGTACTGATACTTTCGCCGGGCCTTGTCCTGGCCAGGCCCAGGTTTAATGCCCAGCATGGGAGACACGGGAACAACTGTAATTCCGTCCTATGGGTTGCAGACTCCACAATATTCTAGGACAGTGGTTCTCAACCTTTTGCGGGTCATGAAACACTTGGTGCCATGTTGTGACCCTACAGGACCAGCCTACCCTCTCCAGGCCTTCTCCCTGGCTCTCCGCAACACACTTACCACTGTGCGGCGACACAGTAATGTGTCCCGACACAGTGGTTGAGAACCACTGTTCTAGGTTACCCATGTGGGACCCTGTGTTTGACATGTTTTCACTGCTTGGTTGTGTGCTGATCCACTCCTTCTCTGCCTTGCTCCAGCTGGGAGGGAGAGCTGACCTCTCAGTAGATTTAGGTGGCCTAACACTTTCTGTTGGCAAAGATTCTTGACACCGCTTCTTTAATTAGCCAATCAACTCCATTCTTGGCAGCACCTTTCAGATTTATTGATTTTCAAGGTCAAGAAAACCTTTGTGATCATTTAGTTTGGCCCCTGCATAACACAGGCTAGAGAACTGCCCTACTTAATTCCTAGAGCAGACCTAGTAGAGTAATATCCCATCTTGATTTAAAAATTGCCCAGGAGCGAGAATCCACCACAACCTTTTGTAAGGTTTCCAACTGTTGATTATTCTCACCATTAAAATTTACCTTATTTTGAGTCTGAATTTGTCTACTTTCAGTCTCCAGTTTCACTGAATTGTGTTTTCTCCTTCTCTGCTAGGCTGAAGTGCCCATTATCAAATATTTGTTCCCTGCATAGGTTCTTAGACTGTGAACAAGTCACCCCTTAACCTCCTCTTTATTAAGCAAAATAGATTGAACTCCGTGAGTCTATCACTATACAGCATGTCTTCGAATCCTTGAATCATTCTTGTGGCTCTTTTCTGAACCCTCTAATATTTATCAACGTCCTCCTTGAATTGTGCGTACCAGAACTGGATGCAGGATTCCAACAAAGGTCATCCCAGTGCCAGATATGAGATAACCTCTCTGTTCCCACTTGAGATTCTACTTGTTTATGAATCCCAGGGTCGCGTTAACTTTCATTAGGCCACAGCATCACACCGGGAGCTCACATTCAACTGATTATCCACTTCAACTCTCAAATCTTTTTCAATCATCCTGTAAGTGCTCCATTCTTTGTTCCTAGATGTATACATTTACATTTGGCTGTATTAAAGTGCATATTGTTTGCTTGCACCTAGTTTAACAAGCAATCCAGGTCACCAGTCGTCTTTCTTATTTACCACCCATTTTTTGTGTTCTCTGCCAACTCCATCAGTGATGATGTTAGGTTTTCCTCCAGGTCATTGATAAAAATATAAAGTAGCATAGTGCCAAGAGCTATTCCCTGTGACACCCCAATAGAAACACACCCACTCAATGATGGATCACTGTTTAAAATGATATTTGGAGACTTACCACTTAGCCAGCTTTTAATCCATGTACCATGTTAATTTTATATTCTAGTTTTTTAATCATAGTGTTGTATGGCACCAAGTCAAACACCTTCCAGAAATCTGAGTATATTATATCTACACAATTGTATTTATTAACCAAACTTGTAATCTCATCCAAAAAAATTTTTAAAATCAAATTATTTGGTTTCCACAAACCCACTATGGACCATAAAATTTGACAGGTAGGAGCCCTCAGGCTAGAAAAGTGCCTTTTCTTTGTGACATGCATTTCTCTTCCAGTTTCACTGAATCGTAAATTGTTTAAAATGACCATTTCCCTTCCATTTCTTGCATCCCTTAAGGAAATGCTGGCAACTGCCACAATAAGAATATGGCACATAAATTTGCTAAGGCCAGGGGGGCAGAGCTGTTAAAGCAGCCCTTGCAACATGCAGTCTGCTGGGAATGCCTGTTTGCTGCTGGAGAGACTGTAGAGTGGGGCAGACCTATTCTGGGCCTGCTCCAAACTCTAGACCAGCACATGACCCAGGGAGAGGGGTAAACTTCAGCATCCAAGCTCTGGCCTGAGCCACAACTTCAAAGCATTATCTACACAGCTTTGTTTTATAGCACTCACCTGTACCCCAACTAGTTTCTCTTTTAGCTCTGACTGGGTGGCTTCTTCACAGCTGCTGTGTGGCAACAGTTGATGCTGCATGTTCAGGGTTCAAGCCCTGAAGCTGATGCAGAGTGGTGGGGTTGTTACAGGATCGGGGAGCCTGCTGGAGGGTTGTTGTGGGAGGATAACAACATGATCCAGGAGGTTATTGGCCGGGGGGGGGGCACGGATCTGGTGCAGTTGCACATGATAGAATTTTTCTCCCTTTTTAATAAACGTAGGAAATTCCATTTTTTCAATAAAGGCATTTAACAGGATGGACGTTGGGGTCACCAGTCCAAGCACTGAGGCGTGAGAAAATACGCAATTGAGAGTTGCATTTGCCCCTTTTTGCTGCCCCTTGTATGTAGGCATCATGACTCAGCCTTGCATTACATGATTACATACTGCTTACAACAGGCTCCTGCCTCCTCCGTGCACAGGATAGAAACCCAAGAGGTCAGCACGGCAACAGCGTAGAGCCGGCATTTCCTAACTCCTGAGTCTTTGACTTGCAGCTGAAGCGACATTCTTGTAACATTGATTTGTTGTGTGTAATTATAACGTTACATTGCAGAGGCCTCAGACACTCGGGTGAAGCTACCTTTGTGATAGATGGTCCCTTATGCCAAGAATCACAGCAATGTGCCAGGTACTCTCCGTCCCAAAGGACCACTCACTTTCCCCAAATCAACTGCACCTTAGATCTCAGACCAAAGACAAAACTTGTAGCCAAGCTTATAATAACTATCTAAAGATTTATTAACTAGGAAAAGGAAACAAGCATTCTTTACAGGGTTGAAGCAGATAAACATGCATACACAAATGAGCTATAATCTTTAATTTCAAAAAGTAACAGAAGCTTTTATAATAAACAAGCATTGTGTATTCTTTAAAGCTAACCCAGTCTAAGCAACTGTGGAGCTCTTGCTTATGCCTAGAAAACTTGGCAGCCAGAGTCCAAGTAGCATAGAGATCCAGTTCCGTCTCATAAGGGGTTTTTATCCCCCTTGCCGCTTGTGCTCTGACCTGCAAAATCAGCAGATGGTTGGAATCTCCTCACGTTCATTAAAGGAAGGCAAAACAATCAAAGTCATTTGTCATCTTTGTTGTCCCACAATAGTGCATCTGATGTCAATCGACCTTTCCTGCTGGACGGGATATAACACATCTGATGGAGACCAGTACGTCGCACTACTTAATGTCTGTTTCCTATCCGGTGATTTACACAGTCGCAGGGGCTTGCAATACCGCCAAGCCAATATGACCATCTATTGTGGGATTCAGGGGTTCTAAATTAGATTAATGTAGGCAGCAGTTCACAAGCATGCAATAAAGTGTAAATAAATACATCCTTATCATTCTAATATCTATGGTAACCATACTAATGCACAGGTGTGCCAAACGGGCTCCAGCTGTTTATTTGTCAAGCATGGGGACTGGGTCATAGGCTGGCACCTGGTCTGCCAGTGACACAGATACAACACACAATTACAGATTCCGATAACCAGCCTGACATCTAATCACACTAACAATGTTCAGGGCATGCACTGCTGCCTGGATCTGGGGCTCACCTGGGACATCAACACCACTGCTGTCAGGAGATAGCAGGGCCCCTCTCTCTGGCTGGACCGTGTCCTGGGGCTCCATTGTCTGACCCTGCTATGATTGTTCACATCTGAGACCCTCTTGGGCAAATAGCTGACTCTGCCCCCTTCATCTCCTCTGCCTCCTGGGAGTTGGAGAAGGTGTCAACTGTTCCTCCATGGCACTGTTTCTCAACTGGTGTTCTGCAGAACACTAGTGCTTCGCCGACATAGTGAAGGTGTTCTGCAGTCGACCCTGACCTTGCCCGTGGGGGCGAGGGGTAAAGAGCAAACCGGCGAGCTGATGCATGCCCATGAGATTTAAAATGCCCCATCCCCAGCAAAGCTTCCAGGTGCACATTGGCATCCGCCATTGCCTTGCTCCTTCGCTGCAGCTGGGGCATTTTAAATTTCCCACTGCTGTTACCATCGGTACTGAAATCACCTAGACATAACTTCTGCAGTAACTTTGTTTGATGAACCTTACTCCAAGAATAGATGAACTTTGTTCGAACATGCAGGCCCAAAATTCCCATCAAAACAAATAATAATTTTCAGATTTAAGTTGTGTGTATAATCATTATGTATCTTTTTTTTTTTTTAGAAATAAAAGCATGTTATATTCATAAAACTGTATTTAGTTTGGTTTCCTGAATCGTTTTCGCAGAAATATGTAGTATGCAGATATTACAAAACATTATAGGTGGTGTATACTGGCTTTTTAGCGAAAGTTTTCATCAGGTGTTCCATGTAAAGTAATTAATACCTTTAGGTGTTCCCCAATCCACTAAAGGTTGAGAAACACTGCTCCGTGGTATATGTCTGTCTGGCATGACACAATCACAAACTTGCAGGATGGCCTATTGTGACCCCACTGCTATTTGCCGCCATTGTTTCCCATCAGAGAGAGACACGGTCACATTTCCATGAAGTGGGGGCAGCTCCTGGAACACCAAATCAGACTGAGTTTTTTGTTTAGCCTTCTCTCTTTATATATGTATCTGCATGTCCCCAGTGGCTCTGACCTCAGTTTCTAACCGTGTAGGCATTCTGGTTTCAATTTTCTGTTGAACAGCATGTCAGTAGGCGATAACTCCAGGCTTCACTGGTGCTGTTCTGTAATTTAACAGTGTTAAATATGGATCAAAGTCTGACTTCCTAGCTGCTTTCAGTAGGTGCTTTATTATTTTGACACCATTTTCCACCATCTCGTTGGATTGGTGATTATGGGGACTAGCTGTTACATGTCTAAATCCAAATTTCACTGCAAATTGCTTAACCTCATGTCCGCAACCTGCAGCCCATTGTTGTATGTTACAGTGCTAGGTGTGCCGTGACAAGTAAAACCATATTTGATGTGCACAGCCACCTGTTTAGGGGTAGTATCTTCTAATACGTCTGTCTCAGGGAACTGAAAATAATAGTCTAGAAAAAGTACCTAGTTTTTTCCAGTCAACACAAACAAATCTCTGCCTGCCTTGCTCTGGGGGGGACAATTTTTCTTGTGTCACCACTGTGAGCTCTTGCTCATGACTTGGCCTTTATTTTCAGTATATACCATAAGCCTTAACAGCTTCCTTGATGTCGCTGTTCATTTGTGGGCAATGTAAAAAGTCTCTGGCCCTTTTCTTCAATTTTTCAGTCCCTCAATGACCTTCATGTATCATTTGTAGCATATTTTTCCGTAACACTTTAAGTATCACTATCATGGTGCCTTTAAGCAAAGTCCCTTCTAGTAGTGAGCCCTCCCCCTTGAATTAGGGATTAGGAATAATCTGTGCCAGCCATTTTGTGCTAATAACCTTGATTGTTTTCGGAAGGGTCTAATCCTGACCAGTAGCTCTGGCAATCACAATTCAAGATTGGCGAGGGTTTTGTTTCTCAGAATGATGTACAAAATCTACCTCTCCACCTTGCTCCACCATTCTTTTGTCAGCTACTCTAGAGAGCATGTCTGCGGCCATCCAATCTCTCTCAATCTATCCAATTTGCAAATTATTCATTTGCAACTGACAAATTCACCTCTATTCTTGGAGTAGCTAGGCCCCTTTTTGAAATGGCAATAAGTGGTTTATGGTCAATTTCAGCTAACACTGGCTTCTCATAAATAAAGTCATGAAACCTTATATACCAATGACTCAAGGCAAAGCCCCCTCCTCTGTTTGAGTGCATATGACACTCAGGTTTTGTTAGCACCTGTGACACGTATGCCACCGGACTCCGGTTTCACCCATGCTCTGGTAAGGATGTATCGGAATAGAAGACTAATGAATTCTAAAGTGTGTCTACCAAGGTATGCCATTGTCCAGCCACTGATCATATGGGCCTCAAAAGCTTTGGTGACATGACAAGATGGCCAGTGATGGACTAAAACTAACTATGGCTGTGTCTACACTTGTAAATTAAGTCTACACTACTGTTTTCTTAAGTCGACTTAAGCAGCTTGCTTAAGTCGACTTAATTTTAATTAAGTCGACCTTATTTTCCTTAAGTCGACTTTATAACACCACCTTTCAATTCAACCTAAGGCTTAAGTCGACTCCCTAGAGTCGACTTAAGCCAGTGTAGACGTGGGGTAGCCCTAAGTCGACTTAGGGCTACCCCAGGACTACACCAATGCCCTCCCTGCCGGGGGGGAGGGCACAGGGGGAGCCTGGCATGCCCCCCCACAGGGCAGGGCAGGGCAGAGCCCTGCCCACCCTGCCCCTATGCCCTGTTAGGGTCCCTGACCACCTTTGCCCCATTGTACCTATGTACAGTGGGGCAAAGGCTGAGCTCCCTGGCATTGGGCAAGGGGTTCCCCCCCTGCCCCCGTGGACCTCCCCTAGGTCCCCCTAAGCCCCTAGAAGTCGACCTAGGCGTCCAGTGTTGATGCTCTAGGTTGACTTTCTAAGTTCCCCTTTAAGTCAACTTTAATTTTAAGTGTAGACACACTAAGTCGACTTAAAGTCGACTTACTTAAATTAACAAGTGTAGACATAGCCTATATGACCACACCGCCTCAGGTACTTCTCTAGAGAGCACTCTGCGTGTGCTTGATTTGCAAGGAGACCATATCGTAAGAACACTGGAACAGCCATAATGGGTTAGGCCAATAGCCCAGTGTCTTGTCTTCTGACAGTTGCTGGTGCCAGATACTTTAGAGGGAATGAACAGAACAGGGCAATTATTGAGTGATCCATCTTCTAATCCAGTCTCAATTTCTGGCAATCCAAGGTTTAAGGTTGCATCCCTGACCATCCTTGCTAATAACCACTGACGGACGCTGTGAACTTATCTAGAACCCAATTACTCTTTAGCCTTCCCGGCATCCCTAGTAACAAATTCCAAAGGCTGACTGTGCATTGTTTAAAGAGGTACTTCCTTTTGTTTGTTTTAAACCTACTGCCTGTTAATTTAATTGGGTGACCTTTGGTTCCTGTGTTATGAGGAGTAAACAACAATTCCCTATTCTGTTCTGGATTTTATAGACCTTGATCATATCGCCCCCTTAGTTATCACATTTCTAAGATAAACAGTTCCAATCTTTTTAATCTCTCCTCATGTGGAAGCTGTGCCATCTCCCTAATCAGTTTTATTGCCCTTCTCTCTCCTTTTTCCCTTTCCAATATATCTTTTTTGAGATGGGGTGACCAGAACTGCATGCAATATTCAACGTGTGGGCGTACCATGGATTGATTGAGTACCATTATGAGTTTTGTTGCTTTATTATATATCCCTTTCCTAATGCTTCCTAACATTCAGTTAGCTTTTCTGACTGTTGCTGCAGGTTGAGTGGATGTTTTCAGAGAACTCTCCGTGATGACTCAAAGATCTCTTTCTGGAGTGGTAACAGCTAATTTAGACCCCCATCGCTTTGTATGTGTAGCTGGAATTATTTTTGCTAATGTGTTTTATTTTGCATTTATCAGTATAGAATTTCATCTGCCGTTTTGTTGCCCAGGCACCCAGTTTAGTAAGATCCCTTTGTTACTTCTTGCAGTCAGCTTTGGACTTAACTATTTTGAGTAATTTTGTACCATCTGCAGATTTTGCCATCTCACTGTTCACCCCTTTTTCCAGATTACTTGTGAATACATTGAATAGCACAGACTGCATTACAGATCCGTGGGGGACCACACGATTTACCTCTTTCCACTGTGAAAACTGAACATTTATTCCTACCTTTTGTTTCCTATCTTTTAACCAGTTACTGACCCATGAGAGGTCCTTCCTTCTTATCCCACAACTGCTTACTTGTTGTGGTACCTTGTCAAATGCTTTCTGGAAGCCAAAGTATACTATATCTGTGTTTCTTGACAACTCCTTCGTGAACTGGTGCCAGTCCCTGAAATCTCCCTGACGCTGTTTAAAAAGGCATCAAGCCAGACCCTGATATCAAAAAGTTTGAGAAACACTGCACTATATCAGCTGGATTGCTTGTGTCCAAATGCTTGTTAAGCCACTCAAAGAATTCTAATAGGTTGGTGAGGCATGATTTTCTCTTTAGAAAAGACACGTTGATTCTTCCCCAACACATCATTTTCATCTATATATCAAATGATTCTGTTCTTTATTACCATTTCAACCAATTTGCATGGTACTGAAGTAAGGCTTGCTGGCCTTCAATGGCCAGGATCACCTCTGGAGCCTTTTTAAAAAAGCATCGTTACACTGGCTATTCTCCAGCCATTGAGTATAGAAACAGATTTAAATGATAAGTTGCTCAGTACTTCTGAAATTTTGTATTTGAATTTCTTCAGAACTCTTGGGTGAATACCATCTGGTCCTCATGACTTCTTACTATTTAATTAATTTGTTCTAAAACCTCCTATACTGACACCTCAGTTATATTCCCCAGATATGACACCCAAAAAGAATAGCTTGGGTATGCCAATCTCTCCAATATTCTCTGCCGTGAAGATTGATGCCACAAATCTATTTAGCTTCTTTGCAGTGGCCTTGTCTTCCTTGAGTGCTACTTTAACGCCTTGGATCATCCAATAATCATCCACTGATTGTTTGGCAGGCTTCATACTTCCGACATCCTGAAAACATTTTTTGCTATTAGTTTTTGCGTCTCTTGCTTATTTGTACTTCAAATTCTTTCTTGGCTTGCCTGATTATATTTTTCCATTTGACTTGCCAGAGTTTATGCTCCTTTCTATTTTTCCTCTGTAGGATTTGACTACTGGTTTTTAAATTATGCCTTTTTGCTTCTAACCACTTTTTGTACTTCATTGTTTAGCCCTGGTGGCATTTTTTAGCCTTCTTACTTTTTTAACTTTTATTTGATTTAAGCCTTTAAAAATTTCCCTGCAGGTTGCAGGCATTTCACTCTTGTGACTTTTCCTTTAAATTTCTCTATAACTAGCTTCCTCGTTTTTGTGTCATTCCCCTTTTTGAAGTTAAATGCTACTGTGATGGATTTCTTTTGTATTTTCCCCCCACAGAGATGTTAAATTTAATTACACTATGGTTATTATTTCCGAGCGGTTCAGCTGTATTCATTCCTTGGACCAGATCCTGTGCGCTACTTAGTACTCAATCAATAATTTGTCTCTCCCCTTATGGGTTCCGGGACAGGCTGCTCCAAGAAGCAGACGTTAATGGTCTCCAGAAATTTTTTCTTTGCATCCTGTCCTGAGGTGACATGTATTCAGTTAATATGGGGAGAGTTGAAATCCCCCATTATTATGAAGGTTTCTGGTTTTGTAGCCTCCCTCTGCTGAGCATTTCTCATCCCTTTAGTATTTGTCATGATGATGATGATGATGATGATGATATTGGAGGTGGACAACTTAGTTTTGTGCATATTATCAATAGTATCTTGAGGCTGGGAACATTTTAAGTAACTGATTTCTCAGACTTGTTATTAAGATTTGCATCTAGGTCCATTGCACATTTCTGCAATCATGCTCTCAGGTTCCTGGATCGGCCAGCTAGATTTGCCCCAAATTTCCTTATTTAGTTCACCATTCCAAGGGGCCTTTGACCCCTTCCTTGTCTTCTGGGGCACACATATTAGTGATGGCCTCAGCCTTGCTGGGCTCCACCTGTGTACCCTTTGCTGTGTGAAATTCTTTCCCAGGTATCTTATTGTCGTTACAAGGGATTTACATTTTTATTTGTTTACCTTTAGCCCAGCAGCTCTGTCTCTCCCCAAAGCTTCCTGGAGGCCCTGCTCATTCTCTTATACTGTTTTACCCAGATAAAAGCATCATCTGTGTAACCAGAGTAACCTAGGCAATCAAAAATGTATTGAATTTTCTGGTCAAGTGTCGAACATCCTTTGGATCTATACACAAGCAAAGGATTCTGTCTTTTTTTTTTTTTTTTTCTGTAATGATCAATGAGTGTACTTACTCCATCGGTTCTTATACACACAATGTGATTCCCAAAACAATGAGTCTACCTAAGTTCCCTTTTAGTGCCTTGCAGTAGGTGATCGGACTTTCCTAGTGGTGTGAACAGTGGGTGGCTGGGCTCTTTCCCCTCCATCCTCTGTTGAGAGCTTCCTTGTTCCCTGGAAGATGTCCTCAAACTCTTCCTCTGCCCTAGCTCTGAAATGGGGACCAAGGACCCTGGGCTGCACAACACACCCCAAGCCTGGACTTTACACATGGTCCTTCTGGGCACACATGTCATTCCGAATCCGCCTTGACTCATGGGCACCACCACGCTGCTATCAGGGTCAGCCTAAGGGCCAGGGCATCTGGCTGGAGGAAGCCATTTCCAGACACATCCCAGTTTGCACATGCAGACACAAACACACACTTACTTGTGCACACACACACCCATACACTGACACCTGCAGTTGCCCCTTTTTGACTGAAGAGGCTAATTGAAATTTGGGGCCCTGGGGAGTTTCCAGTGGGGAGTAGAAATTGGTGCTAGGAATTCCTGTGACATGGTTTTGTGTCTTTCAAAGAACGTACAAAATCCTGCAGTGTGAACGCAGAAGGAATCACAATGCAGACAGGAGTCAAGCCTTTTTAGCCAACAGCCCCCAAAGCTCTCTGTCGCTCTAGCTTCTTCCTGGGCCCCACGGGGCATGTCTACGCCACAGTAATACGCCCTGGGCTGGCCAGTGACTCCAGCTTGTGGGGTTCAGGCGAAGTTTAACTGCCCTGTGGCCTTCAATGCAGCCTGAGCTCTGGGACACTCCCACCTCGCAGGGTCCTAGAACCCAGGCCGCTTCGAGCCTGGACGTCTACACCTGAGGCAGCTTGCTGCAGGTTTTTAACTGCAAATGTGCAGATGTGCCGCTGTGTTCACTGGCCTCTGCCTTGGTCCCATGTCTGTCTGTTCTCAGTTTCTGTGCATTCTGCCTTCACCCACACACACCCCTAGGCTGAACTCCTGTCCCTCCTCTTTGATCTAAGGAGCAGGGGATGTGATTGACTCATCCCGACAGCTAGTTGAAGGGTTCATTCAAACCCTCAAAGGGGTTTGGGGTTTTAACTCAACTCATGCTGACTTTTCACCCAGCTCATAACGTTCTCTCTCAGACACACACACACATTCCAAAACACTGACGCACGCAGAGAACCACACACTTACATATGCACACGTAAACATACACACTTTACACAGACACACACCCCCTGCCCGCTCACACATACATTAAATGCTTCCTCACAGACCCACCCCACAGCCAGCCTCTCTGTGAAGGAGGGGGCAGCCGGCACTCCCTCCCCCCACGCTTTGCAGCAGGAGCAGCAAGGGTGCCCGGTCCCCTGCCCTGAGTGAATCCCTGTCACGAGTCTGGAGTCTGCCTTAACCCACTGCTGAGCTGGCTGCTGGCTCCGCTCCCTGCAACAGCCTCCACAATCACCAGCCAAGGTGGGGAGGCAGCCAGGAGGCACCCTGAGAGGGGAGTGGACCCATAGGCCTGGAGCAGCAAGCTCCTCCTTAGATATTCAGCCACATACCTGCCTCCTGCCCCCCATTTAGGAATTACGGGGACAGAGAATGGGAAGGGGAGCCTCTGGGATCCCCCTTCTTTACGAACAATGTTAAAATTATACATTTTCTTACTGTCTGTAAATTTATGGATGGTTGGCAAGCCCTGGCAGTCCCTGAGGGTGGGGCATTTGCGCTGCGCCAAGCTGTCCCTGTGGGTTGGCCATTCACACTGCTCCAGTCTGTTCCTGGTGTGGGGGTTGCTGTCCAAGCTGCCCTCAATGGTTCTGATCTTCATGGTGGATGCAGGGGCTCAGGTGCAGATCCTGGCCAGGGTGCATCATACGCAGAAGCCCACGCCCATCCCCACGGAAAGAGCTGTGTTCCACGGGGGTGGTGCCAGTGAGCCCCGCACAGAGGGGATCTCAGTCCCAGGGCGAACAACTGACCAAGTGCTGAATCTGTGCCCAGCCCACCTGACCTGTGTGCTGTCCTGCTGTGGGCCTGGCGCCCTGGCAGAGCACCCAGCAATGGGGTCGGGTGGGGTGGGGCGAGCTGGGCACAGCAGGAGAAAGGCCTCTTTGTGCAGCCAGTGGGAGGGAGGTGGGAGCTATGCACTGGGGTCGCTGGCCAAGGGCTTTCAGCTCCTGGTTGGCAAAGGAGCAGAGGCGGAGGAGAACTCTAGGTCATGACTCCAGGGAGTGGGATTGCTGGAATGTGCCTTGCAGGGCACAGATGTGCCATGGGGTCAGCCAGCGGTCAGGGTCGCAGGCCCATCTGGCCAGAGACAGCCCTTCTCCTTCAGCCCAGCACACAGAGAGGGGATGGGGCCCAGGACCGGGCACAAAGGAAGGGAAGACTCCCCAGGGCACTGGAGGAGAGGTGGTGTCCAGCCCAAGGTGGGCCCTGGAGCAGAGGAATCAGCCCCTTCTGATGTCTCCCCGTTCCCCCCCAGAGAGCCAGCCCACGACATCCGATGAGACCGTGGTGGCGGGTGGCACGGTGGAGCTCAAGTGCAAGGTGGAGGATCCCGACGACTCCTCACTACAATGGTCCAACCCAGCCCAGCAGACGCTTTACTTTGGGGAGAAACGAGGTACTGCCAGGGGCAGCCCCGGCTAGACCTGCAGGGGGCCTGATTGCCTCTGCCTGGGCCCTGGGCTAGATTGGGTGTGAGGGGAACCGGCACCAGAGGGGAGAGAGACAGAGAACGGCGCCCCAGGGGAGGGGAAGCAGCACCCTGGAGGGGAGGGGGAGAGCAGTGCCCCAGGGAGGGGGGAACAAAGGGGAATGACACCTGTGGGGCTGGGTTAGGGGAAGCAGGGCCCCGCGGACAGTGATGAAGACAAAGGGAAGCAGTGCCCTTCAGGCCAGAGGGTGTGCTATTGGGTTGAAGGGTAACCTGCTCGCTCGTGGCCCCGGCAGTGGGGCCTGCCCCCCCCGGCCAGCTGGCCTCGCTAACCCCTCTCGCTCTGACCCCAGCGCTCCGGGATAACAGGATCCAGCTAGTGAAGTCCACGCCCAACGAGCTGACCATCAGCATCAGCAACGTGGTGCTAGCAGACGAGGGCGAATACACCTGCTCCATTTTCACCATGCCTGTGCGGACGGCCAAGGCGCTCGTCACCGTGCTGGGTGAGGGTGTGGCACTCCCTTCCCTGTGGGAAACCTGCTCAGCTCCCTGGGCGATGGAGCCTGCTGGGCACGGGGCTTAGTGAGTGTGACCGGGCCTGCGAGCAGCCCACAAAACCCCCCCCCCCCCCCAGCTCCTGGTGCCAAAACAGGCTGGGCTCCCCTGCTATCATTGAGAGGTAGACGCCCCGGCCCTCAGAGGCCAGAGGACAGACCATCACCCCGGGGACTCTTCTTGGCTCCCCTCCAGGCTTCAGGGCCTGGATTCTCCTCGCAACCCCAGCCTGAGCACAGCCGCTGCCCCTCAGAGCACCCAGCTGGGGCTCTGTGTCTGGACGTGGCCATGTGGCCAGGATTGCTAGTGTGTCTCTGTGGCTGAGCGTGTGAACACCCTGTGTGCCCATGTTTCTGCGTGTACCCATGTATGTGTCTGCGCCTTCCTGTTTGTGTGTGTATGTTTGTTAGTGTGCCTGTCCGTGTGCCTGCTTGTGTGTCTGTGCCTGCATGTGACAGCATGCTTGGGTGTGTGCCTGCGAGTGTCCACGTGTCTTCACATTTGTCGGAACAGGTTGGTTCATACATGTGTCCGTATGTCTGTGTGTGTCCATGTATCTGTGCGTGTCCGTGTTCCTGCACCTGCCTGTTCGTACGTGTGTCTGCATGGGTCAGTGTGTCTGTGTCTGCACCCACCCATTTGCCTGCACATATCCATATGTCTCAGCCTGCTCATGCATGTACGTATGTTTGCACCTGCCCATGCTTGGGAGGGCAGTGCAGGGGGGCGAGACCATTCAGTGTTTCTTGCCCTCTCCACCAGGCATCCCCCAGAACCCTCAAATCTTTGGCTACGAGATGCCCATCCGAGAGGCGGAGATGGCCCGGCTGACCTGCAGGTCCTCTGGCAGCAAACCAGCTGCCCAGCTCCGCTGGAAGAAAGGCAACAAGGAGCTGCATGGTAGGTGTTGGCTGCAGGTCTGGTAAAGCAGCCTCAAGGCCTGACCCTTGCAGCTTGGGCTGCCATGGAAGGGGAGAACCCGGCTCTGCTCAGTAAAAAGCTGGGGCTGCCCAACCCAGAGCCTCAGATAGGGGCATTGCTGCCACCAGATCCTTCTGAGCCACTGCAGGTGAGTAGCAGCTTGGCGAAAATCTTTCCCTGGGGCTGAGCGTGCAGAGAGGGAGCTGCCCCCGTCCAGAGCCCGAGGTGGGCAGAGGGAAAGCTCTGCCCAGCTCTGAGACAGACAGAAAACTATAAGTGGAATGCACAGCCATGGGGTATAAAAAGGTCCTGTGGGCACTGGGCTGCGTCATGGGTCTGCTATGCAGGGGGAGCAGGGCAGGGGTACAAAGCCCAGTTAGGTAATAATGAAGGCCAAGGAAGAGGGAGGCACCTAGAGGGACTGGCCCCCGTAGCATAGTGGGGACTCACGGTGCCCATGGCAACGTGCTGCACCCAGTGGCAATGAGCCAATCTGGGCCCTAAGCCAAAGGCCAGCACTTCGGCACGTTGGAGATGTGAGGCCAGCCCTTGGCTGACTAAGCCATTACTCAGACACAACATGGGGGGATAGGTGGGGCCCACCAGGTAGAGAAGGGCAGCTGCAGACAGGATATCTGACTCCGCGAAGATACGAGGGAGGGAGGCAATACAGGGAGCAGTCGTGAGCCACTCTTGTCTCATACTATACCCAGGCGACGCTCTGTGACACGACGAAGGTTGATTGATAGCCCCAAGGTGCTAACTGCCCCAAGGTGCCCTGGAGGCTGAGAAAGAGCCAGGAGTCAGAACTAGTTAGAAGCAGGCAAGCTTGGTGGGTGGAAGAGCCATGGACCCTCCTGCAGGACACAAGCCAACCAATCACCCAGCAGAGCTGGGGGGACCAGGTTGTCCCATCACTGTCCATTAGTGACTCCTGGCCCTACTCTGAAGCAGCTGATGGTGGCTAACATGGCAAGCGGGTGGAGTAGATGGGCCCTGTGGGTGAGGTGGTGTCGCTCCTGTTCCTGATGAGAGCAGTGGGTGGCAGTGCCCTGTGCAGGCTGCACGCTCATGATGCCTGTCCCTTTGCATCCCCCAAAGTTGAGGCCCCTGAAGTGATGGAAGATGCCAATGGGAAAACCTTCACCGTCACCAGCCGCGTTGCATTCCCCGTCACCAAAGAGGACAATGACGTGGAGGTGACCTGCACAGTGGCGCACGAGTCTCTGCAGAACTCGGAGAGATCCACCACCCAGAAACTGCAGGTCTACTGTACGTTCAGGCCGGCCATGGGGGCGGTGGGGCCAGGGAGTGGGCCATGTTGGATGGGTGGGAGGTGGTGGGCCATGGTGGGAGGGGTGGCACGCCATGGGCTCTGTGAGAGGGTGGTAGGCCAGGGGCTGTGCTTGGGGTGTCATGGACCATGAAAGGAGGCATGAGCCAGTGACCCACCCTGTACAGACAACTCCTTCCTCACCTGTATGGTGAGCCCCTGGCCACACCCATCACCTGCATGTTCTCACAGCCCACTCCAGCCCCCCCTCCACCATCTGCTAACCTCACACACAGCAGACACACAACTCTCTGCCTACCACCCCTCACACACAGTCCATTGCCGACCAGCCTCCACACAAGGCCCAGCTCCTACCGCCTCCCAGGCCCGTTGCCAATCATCCCCCAAACACGGCCCGCCTCCTACCACACTGCACACCCACAGCCCATCACCTACCACTCCCTATACAGGACCCATTGCCAATCATCCCAGACACATGGCCCATCACCTACCACCCCCCCACACAGCCCACCGCCTATCACCCCTGACAAAAGACCTACCTCCTACCACCCCCCCACACATGGACCTCTGCCAATCACCCCCACACGGAGCACATTGGCTACCATTCCCATGCACATCTCACTGCCTACCATACCCCACAGCCCATCATTAGACACCCCCACAGGTCACCGCCTACTACCCCCCACACGCAGTTTACCACTAATCAACCATCTGCACAGAGAGCCCACTACACACCACCCCAACACAGCCCACCTCAATCAGACACTACACACACCCTTCCTATTCACACATGTCTCTCATCACTAACCACCCCTAGGGACACAGCCCACCACTAACCGGCCATCCTATTCACTAACACAGCCCACCGCTAACCACTCTCCTTACACACACAAGCCACCGCTAACCGGCCATCTATTCACTAACACTAAGCACTCCCCCGAGGGGAATACTGCAGGTGTATGGAGAGAAGGGGAACGCTGCCGGTGTGCAGAGAGAGGTGCATGTTTAGTGTATGGAGAGAGGGCATTCTTCGGGTCTGCCTTTGAAGGTGTGTGGAGGGACAGGGGCACTGTGGGTTTGCCGAGAGAGGGGTCTGGTGCAGGGGTACCTAGGTAGGGGCACTCCGTGAGTGTATGATGGGAAGGGGCATGCCGCGGGTGTATGGAGGGAAGGAGCATGCTGCAGGTGCACCTAGATAGGGGTACTTGATCTGTGTGTGTGCAGAGAGGGGGCCCTCTGCAGATTTTGGGGAGTGACATTCAGCTGTTGTGGGGGGCAGTTCACCATTTTGGGGGAGGCAGCACAGAGCCTGCTCCAGGCTTTTGATTTCTGCCTTTCTCTTTTCTTCCCTCCTTCCAGTTAAACCAACGGCAAGGATCGAGCCAACCCCCCCGTATGCCCGGGAGGGGGAGAAACTGCGGCTGCACTGTGAAGTCCAGGGCAATCCAGTGTAAGGCGCCTCCTGTCCCCTTCCATCTCCCAGTCTCTCTCTGGCTCCCATACCCTCCTTTACGCTGCTTGCAGTGCCCCCCAGGGCTGCAGCAGAGAAGCAATCTTCTTCACCCCGCTTTGCTTTGTGCTGATAACACCTGCTGGGGCCTGCCCCGGAGGCACTACGGCTGTGGCTAATTTAGTGGGCTGTAGTCAGGCTCCATCAGTCTGCAACACCTTGGGGCCATGGCGGGAAGCCCCCAGGAAGTGGAAGCTTTCTGTCCCTCTCACTGTCACCCCTCCTCTTAGTCCCCAGGAGTTCCTGTGGACGAAGGAAGGCAGCGATCTCCCCCTGCAGACAAGCTCCAACCCCCTCCTCATCTTCCCCTTCCTCAACAAGACTGACAGTGGCACCTACATCTGCACGGCCACAAGCACCATGGGCAGTGGCATAGCTAAGTACAACCTGGCCATCACTGGTAAGTAGGGGTGTGCACCAGAGAGAGGGGGAGCGCACACCCTCTCCGGAGACGCATGCCCGAGCCTCTCCTTGGCTCTCGTCTCCTTACGATGCTGCCAAGTACATGTGAAGTTGTCCTTCCTCCATTAGTGGGGCCAACCCTTCTTTTGTGCCCCTGTGTTTGTGCAGCACACCCCCCACCCTGCCCCACTGGGGCGTCCCGGTGTGTGGGGAACATGGCATTGGGGGAGAAGCTCTTTGAAAGTACTCTGGGGCCTCCAAGAGGAGTGGGCCCAGCCCCACTAATGGACCCAGCCAGGTGTAGGTGCTGAGCCTCAGGGTGATTTGATTGTCTGTGGGCTCCTGCAGTGAACTGCTGCTTCCTCCTCCACCCTGTTTCTCTTCCTTCTCTGGCATTTCTCTGCCCCTCTCCACTCTGTCTGGCTCACTCCTCCCCACACACCTTTGTTCACTCCTCTTTTCACTCCTCCATCCTTATTCATTTGCACCCCGCCGCCTCCTCGCCCCACCCATCAGCCGAGAAAGAGGGGACCCATTGCCTTTCCAGGGCCCTGAGGGAGGTGCTGGCTGCACTCTGTGTGGAGCTGGGAGGGAAAGGAGCCACGCAGCCTGGGCTGAGTTCAGCCAGTGTCTCCTCTGCTGCTTTAAGGGCAAGAGGTGAGACTGAGCAGGGGCAGTGGGGCTGTGTCTACACTGGTAAATTAAGTCGACCTAAGCTTGGCTTAAGTCGACTTAATGTGCCCTGTGTCTACACTACACTTTGCTTAAGTCGACTTAAGCAGCTTGCTTAAGTTGACTTAAGGAAAATAAAGTTGACTTAATGAAAATTTGTCATTCTGGACAAATGCCTTAGATGGGAGGGTGTGAACAACCATTGTCTCCTTAATGTTAAGGAATCTGCCAAGTGATATGGTCCCAGGGAGTAAACTGATGAGCCATTAAGGACACAATGGTTGTATTCTTTATGTCCTTAATGGCTCATCAGGATACTCCCTGGGACCATTCTACCTGGAAAAGTCCTAAACATTAAGGAGACAATGGTTGTTCACACCCTCCCATCTAAGGCATTTGTCCAGAATGACACAAGTTAAAGTATGGATATAACATCAAATTCTTAACTTCTAATCGAAATAGAATTCCTAGACATAAACTATATAATCATTCCCAGCAAATTACTACCTTTCTATTGATACCAAACATGACATAGTTCCTATGGATTATAGCATTTATGAGATATCCATAGAAAATAATATCATAAATGCTTCCCTAAATCCAGACAGCGTCACACACAGGGCTCTGCCCTGCCAGGGTCCCTGTACCCCTTTGCCCCATTGTACACAGGGGGTGCCCCCCCACCACCGTTTACCTGCCCAAGGTCCCCCTAGCCCCACAAAGTCGACCTAGAGCATCCAGTGTGGACACTCTAGGTTGACTTTGTAAGTTCCCCTTTAAGTCGACTTTATTTTTAAGTGTAGACACACTAAGTTGACTTAAAAGTGCAAGTGTAGACATAGCCTGGGAGAGCTGGGCTGCTCAGCTACCAGACTGTGGGTTGGGAGATGGGAAGAGAGCAGCCAGCTACATGATGCAAGGGACAAGCTGGAGCGCAGGCACGGCAGCAGGGCCAGCCAGCAATGGGGAGGAAATGCTGGCCCTGAATGTCAGGAACTGCTATGGCTGGAAACGTTCTGCTGGGCCCTTCTAGAGCAGGACTGGCTCTGCAGGAGGCTTGGAGGTCTTTGTCCTGTCCCATGTGATGGGCTCCCACCCTTCCCGGGCAGCCCATCCCCATCCCAAAACTCTGAGAAGGACTTTCCGGAGATTCAGATCCCTGTGCGGGATGGCAATCCAGTGCACCGAGATGAACCCAGGGCAGGATGCTGAGCAAAGTCTCACTGTTCACACCCAGTGGATTTTCACAGGCTGAGCTCCCCGGTGTCCCCACACTCCCCTCCCAGAACAGGAGGCCATTAGCTACACTGACTGGATTGGGCTGCTTTAGGGGCTGATTTTCAAAAGTGCCCAACTCCCCACAGCTCCCCCTGAGAACAGAGGGGGGCCAGCCTCCCAACCCCATGAAGAATAATGGGCTACTGGGTGCTAAGCACTTGGGAAGCTCCAGCCCTTAATTTCTTCCCCTAACTGATTCTCCCCAGCCCCAAATGGTTTCTTTGAGCTTCCTTGGTCTGTTTTTTTCTGTTAGTGAGCTGTCCAGAGCTAAGCCCCGTACCCTGCCAGGCACAGGCCCAGTCCCAGGAGCCTCAGGGTCTGACACTTCTATCCTCCTGGCACCTTAGCAGCTCATGTCTAATCCACTGTCCATGCCCTGCCTGCTGCCCTGGACTCTCTCCCCATGGGTGGGCCCCTATGGTTTTTTCACCTGCTGCATTTCCAAGACATGAGTGCTGCTACTTCCTGCTTATGTCTAATTAACTAATATGCTCTGTACATGGCACAGAGCCGTGTATTGTTCGGTGTTCTGATTCCGATGACACTAATCTCCTTCTGCTTTGAGGCCCTTTCTGCATCTTCACTGGCATTTGCAGGTCGTCGTCCCCCGCCCCAGGTGGGGCTGTTGGTGAATTTCTTGGCTGTTCACCCCACTCCCAGACCAGCGGGGCCTGGTTTTCAAGAGAGCACAGTGACAGATGCTTGGGGCGCAGCCGCTGCCACTGTGGCACCCAGGGCCTGATCCTCAGGCGCTGAGCACCCAACATGCCCACCCAACATGCTTCACTCTTTCAAAACTTGGCCCTGATTCTTTCTGCTGACTGAGTAGTTCTGGAAATCTGCTTCTTTCTTTGAGCTCCTGTCCAGCCATCTTTGTGGTTCCTAGCACAGTCCTCCCATTGTGGTCCATCGCTTTGAATTGACTGGGTTTGGTTTGGTTTGTTTTACAGTTCTTCAGCCTGTTTTTGGCAGCTCCCAAGTCAGTCTGAGGCCAGGTCTACCCTACAGCACTAAGTCAATGGGAGATACATAATCTGCATTCCACAGAATACGTATCTCCCGTCAACTTAATTAATTCTGCTTACCGCGGCGTCCTTACTCAGATCCGTCAACTTAGAGCACTCTCCGGTCGACACAGCCTTGCTCCACTTGACGGGGTGGAGTAATTATATTGACCGGAGAGCGCATCCGGGATTGACTGAGCAGGTCTAGACTACCCACTCAGTCGATCCTGCTGCGTCAATCCTCAGGGATCAATGCAGTTTTTTAAGTGTAAACTAGGCCAGAGTGAATGCTGTGAGCAGAGGTTCCTTGACAGGAAACCAAACCCCAGATGCATGGAAGCTCCAGTCATGTCCTGCTGCCTGCTTTGGAATTCTAGCCAAAAAAGAAGTCAAGTTGGTCTCTTCTCCTTTGTTCGCAGTTAGCCCCCAGTGCCGCTTACTGCTTGGAACTTCGGTATCTTCCATGCACAGATTGATGAATCCTTTGCTTTAATATTCATCATTTTACAAGGGGTAGAGGTTAGGGTGAACTGACAGTGATGCCAAGAACTGGACCCACATTTGTTTTTTTCCTTCCTAATTCTCCAGGGCTTTTCTTTACTGTGCTGTCATGCAAGTCCATTAGCGAGTCCCTGAGTAACCCTGGGATTCACATTGTCCGGAACTCTTGATATTAATACATCATCCATTTGCCTATCTTCACATTTTTCATGGATTCTCTTGCTCATTTTCCATCAGAAGCTTCCTCACCTCATTTGTCCCCATTCTTCTTTCGTGAGTTTCTTGGTGCAGAGAGATTTCTGCCAGGTGCTGTGTCTCATCAGATTTCATCCCCTTTCGTACTGATTCATGTCCCTGCTGCACCTTCTCTCTCCATGTTTTCTCCTGATAATTCTGGTAAAAGCTCCGTCTTACCCCTTTGCAGAGTTAGCTCCTCCCTCTCCTTTCTCTTCTCCTTCAGAGCCTTATTGGGTTCTAGTGGCTTTTGGTAGATGGGTCACACTTTCCACTCCATCCCTTTCCAAAGCAAGTGACTTCCCCACATCCAAAGCCAACTGGCCACATCTTGTTCCTTCTCCAAGGGAATGGAGTCTCGGAGAACTCCTCAGTCCCCACTACCCCCTGTGCCCTCTGAGGTGCTCTTCCATTGGACTGTGCTTGCTAGTTTCTGGATTCCCCCAAACGTGCATTTCCATGCTGAATGACCTTGACTTGCTGTGTATGGGGAGCGCTGCTTCCCCTTGTGCTGGATTCTGGCAGGCCATGATCACGAGTCCCAGGCCTCCCTTTTATTCTGTCTCAGTTATTCCTTTGTACCAGTCGATCTAGAATGGCATCTTCTCTGAATGGAATACCTGGTTTCGGGGCCCTAGGAACTTAGACTGGTGCTGGACTGACTGATCTCCTAGCAGAAACTAGGAGAGGTAACCCCTCCATAGCTCCCAGTGGTTTGAGTTGAGCTTGTCCCTCGTTGGTTCTCATCCTCTCTGCAGCTGAGCCGAGCAGTCCCCCCTCCGCATTTGTTATAAAGTGCAGATCACCGGGGCTTCAGATCTGGTCCAGTTGCAGTTGGCCCGATCCTCCCTGCCAGCACACTGTGCCTCCTGTACCCCACAGCTGATCCCATTCACACTGGGCACCCTGAGTTCGCTGGTGTGAGTGATTACACCGGGTGTTCAGCAGGTGAGACCTGGACACAAATCTGGGGAGCATTTCAAAAAGCCTGCAAGAGAAGCAGGAGCGGAGTCTGCGCCATGGACCAATAATAGGGCCAGTGTAACACATGCTGACATGCCTTGGGGAGGGGCATCCAGATGGGGGATAATCAGTGAGGAGGAAGGGCTTCCTGTAGGGATGCAGATGCACTTAACAGCCCCACCCACAGAGCAGGTCTGGTTTTGCCCTTTCCAATCTCCCTCTTTTGCCCCCACACTCAGATCCCAGAGGCACATTCGCCAAGGCCCCTTGCCCTCCCAGAAGAGTCCTGCACTTGTGTATTAATTTAGACAGAAAAAATGAGCCAAAGATAAGACATAAGTCAGTCAGTGTCCAGCACAAACCATGTTAAATAAGGCCCAGGGGGTTCTGTCCAAAGATCTCAGCCTACTTAGTCTCAGGGCAAACACACCTTAAACATCCCTTTAACCTTCTGTTAAAAACCCAGAGGGGGGAAAACAGTTGAAACCTTTGTAGTGTAAAGTATTAAGTCAGGCTGTCTTTGTAACAGCATCCCTTTTTCCTTCGGCTGGAGAGCAGTTTTAGAAGGAACCCCCCTACTCCCCTGTTGTTCGACCCTTTCTTAGAGCAGGGTTTCTCAACTGGTGGGTCAGGACCCAATATCGGGTGGTCAGAAAGGGTCACGTGGCAGCTCCTGTGTCTCCTGTCCCACTGGGCGGGCAGGGCTCCAGGCATTGCAAGTTCTAGCCCAGCCATCAGGATGACAGGAGTCCAGATAGCCTAGATGTGAGCGAACAGCCCTGCAAGCCCCAGAGCCAGGTCACATCTGCACTCACAGAAATTTGGTCCAGTCACGGGGGTGGGGCCAAACCTGAGCAATGCTGCAACCCCATGGGTTGCAATGCCCAGAGCGAAGAGCCAGGCCCATGGGACAGGAGCTGCAGGTTCCGCTGCTGGGGGTTGAGAGCCAGGCAGGACCCCCAGGGCTTAGGGTTGCTACTAACGTAACCGCCCGGGGGGGGGCACGCTGACGGGGGAGGGTGGAGTACAGGTTGTACGGCGATACCATCCCATGCCACCTTACTTCTGCACTGCTGCTTAGTGGTAGTGCTGCTGTCAATAGAAAGCACCCGTCCAGCAGCCACCACACTCCAGAAGGCAAATACAAGCAAGGAAAAATCACAGACGTGTGTTCGTATTTCAAAAATCCACCTGGACGGAGATCTGAGGACCGAAAAACATGGTCATGCCCAGGAAAACCTGGACATATGGTAAGCTTACCAGGGCCTCCACCCCCCACACTAGTTACTGAGTCACGGCAAGGTATAAACATTTACAGATGGATCTTGAGCCCAGAAAGGTTGAGAATCATTGTCTTCAGTGATATCAAAGATGATGGTAAGTGTCACTCCAAATGGTGTTTGGGATTCAGCTGGTGCTGGTAGGGTGGCGACGTCCTCTCTCTGGCTCAGTATGGTCAAGATCCCTCTCAGGATCAGAATGAAGGTGGCTTGGAGGCCCAGGAAAAGGCTGCCATCACGGGGAAACTCGCTCCAGTTGCCTCTGTCCTTTCCATCTGTTCTTTCCTTCCCCAGAAAATCTCTTCCTTTTAAGGCCCCGAAAAGGGAGCGATGGGCAGACTAGCTCCTCCCCTCGTTATTTTGTCCATCAATTAGGCCTAATTTCTGACATTCCAGTTTTGGCTCATTAACTCCCAGCTCCACATCTCCTGTGTTTAACAGCGTAATTTCAACACAGCCCTTCAATTATATCAGCATGGCTTTTTTGTTTAAATTAATTCAGCTGTTCTATCTCGCTTTCATACCTTTTCCCATCAGCGTGTGTCATTGTAGGTTATTGGAACCTCTTATCAACTTTTACAGCCTTTTTACGGTTGAGCTCACAGTTCGGGTCAATGTGTAGGCCCAGTTGTCACAAAACCACCCAGCATAGCGATCTAGAGCCAGTTCCTCATGCACTCCAAAGCTCCCGCCTGCTGGGGACACTCCAGCGGTAGACTGACAGCTGGATAAAGGCGTGCCTGGAAGCTGCAGTGAAATATCAAAGAAATACCTGGATAGTTCTGCACAGAGCTTCTGTGCGGGAATGCACCACAGAGACAGGCTGAGCACTACCACAACTCATTACATCGAGCTCTCCGAGGCAGTAGCTAGGCAGGCTATTCTGCCTGAAGGGCTTGGAGCCAAGATGGAGGGAGACAGGGAGAGGGCTCTGGTGGAGGTTATGGGAAGGGCATGTGGAGGATGTAGGAGGCTAAATAGGGGCACTAGAGGGATGGGTGGAAGTTGAGAGGGATGAGCACCAAGTGCTGGCTCTTTTCCATGGGTCTAGATTGTTGAGCTTGACTTTCCCATGGTTGTTGGCAGAGCCAGCTAGGTTAGCGAGAGGAAGGGGGTGGGGGTGGGCTCGGGAGAGGAAGGGGCTGGTCTGTGTGGGCAGCAGGAGCACAGAGAAGGGAGGAGTCTCCACCTGGAACTGGCAATGAAAGTGACAGAGGCACAAAGCAGCAGAGGGCAGGGGTTGCCTCCCGTTGCCCGGAAAGCCAGGAGGGAGAAGAGTTCAAATCAGAAGAGGTAGAGGGGTGCCCATAAGGAAGGAGGGGGAAGTTAAACAAAGGCTAAGAAGCAGGGACACGCTCTTGTCTCCCCCTGCCCTGAGATCTTGGGTCTCTGCCAGACCCTGCTGCATTGTGATGGCTCCCAGGATTGGGGCCCATGCACCAGCACTGAACACATGCTCTGTTGGGAAGAGCTCGCAATCTGCATCTGAACCTAGGGCTGCGGATTGGGACTGAGGGGCCCCAGCAGAGCTGGAGGTTGGGGAGCCCAACACAGGGAGCTGTGTGTTAGGAGGTTGTGTCAGAGACCCGCAGACCCCACTTCCCTCAGGGAGTCCCTCGCACCATTGCTGTCCTCTCTCAGGGTTGATTTGTTTCCCTCTTTCTTGTTGTCCTCCCCAGATTTTTCCCAGCTCCCCACCCCACATGTTCACTCCACTCCAGCCCCTTCGTCAGGCCCTTCCCAGTCCACCACTCATGTTACCATGGCTACAGCTTCATCCTTCACTCCAGTCGCTGTCCAAGGTACCGTAAGCTCCTTTTCTGTTTCTTTATGGATTCCCTGCTCCCGTACCCGCTGGGAGCTCTGCAGGAGTTAGCAGGAGGATGGCTGCTGAGCCCAGAGAGAAGGGCTGTGCTGCAACGGAGAGATTACTGCTGGCCCTGGGTTAGTACAATCAGGGGATTCTTCCAGGCTCCTGGCTTCCTCTTCGGAATATCCAGATTCTACAGCCGCCTCACCAGGTCGTCCTGCAAAGCTGGGACTCGTAAGAGTAAAAGGTCTAGCAGAAGAGGCCAGCGGTCCATCTAGTGTGATACCCCACCTCCTTTTTGGCCCTTCTAGCTCGGTCCTGCTCCCCATGCTAACATACACCAGTGGTTTCTAGCTCTGTATGTGTCCTCTGCAGGACCCATTGTCAGAGGCTACGGAGGTTGCAGAAAGTCCCCATCATGCACCTTCTGGCCTTTGCTGGGAAGCTATCTATCTCCCCCCTAGAGCACAAGCCCTTAGCATGTGTATCTATCGAGTGCCACTGCTGACATGGCTAACTGTACTAAACTATTTGCTGTAATGCTGTCTTGTGGCAGGGAGTTCCACAGGTTAATTCCACATTGCAAAAAGTGCCTTTTGTCTGTTTGAAGTGTTGCCCTTTCATTTTGAATGCCTCTTGTTCTTGTGTTAAGGGGTTGGGTGGCTCAGAGCCCAGCTGGCTCCCTCCCCCATTCCTCTATTTATAGCCCTCTGCTGTCCTCTCTCTTATTCTTCTCCATTCCAAACTCTCCCCATGCAGATTTCTCCCTTCTTCTCTCAGCCTTTCTGGACCTTCCCATTGCTGAGCCAACACTTTTGGGATAAAGCCACTTAAATGAAAAATTGGCCCCTGCACTCCCAGCGCAGTGGGCAGACACTGTCCCCCAGGCAGGCACCGACTCTTGTCACGGCCCCTGCTCCCAGGAATTGGCACCAGACGTCATCCTCCCCTCACCCTGGATGCAGACACAAGAAGCACCATGATCCTCACACAGAAACGAGACCCCATCCTCCCCCACTCAAGCACAGACACAGAAAATGGTCATGCTCAGACACAAGATGTTGTCCCCATCCCCTCACTGGAACGAGACACCATCCCCCCTGGCATGGATATGAGACACTCTTCTTCTCCCACTGGCTTTTTGTGGGTGGTGGGTAAACTTGGGGGGGGGGGGGGCTGGGACATGTTGACAAGGGGCCCAGAGGTTGCTCTGTTGTGTCAAGCAGCCATGGCATGAGCTGGCATGAGGTCTGAGGTTCTCTGGAGTGGTGCCCCCCACACACACACACATACATTACTGCGTTGGAAGAGGCAGGCTGGTCAGATTCTGAGGTTTCCCTCATGGGTCATGCATACCCTGCACTCTTTGCAGCTGCCTCCTTCAAATCTGTGCTGCTGACAAGGTGCGGGATGGAGTGAGGGGGGGGGGGCAGAGTGAGCTGGGCCACCCTAAACCAGCTCCCTCCGAATGGCTGAAGCGTCACCTGCCTGGCCTGGCAGCTCCCCCAGCACAGCACTCCTGGCAGGCCAAAGAGCAAAACGCACAAGCTCTGGACTGCTTCAAAGGCTTCCCAAAGGGTGGCAGAGCGGGGTCTGTGGCAGCGACAGAGCACGCGGCTTGGGCAATGTCAGGGCTGTGGGTTGGGGTTGAGGGGCACCACAGAGCTGCGCTGGAGCCCAACACTGGAATAATACAGACGCTAAAGGCAGGAGCAGAGCTGGGTTGGGGGCAGCGATCTTTCAATCTGTACCTGGCACTGGCTGATGCTCATTGTTGCTCCATTTCAGGAGTGTTCATTGTACTCTAAATCAGGTGGGGCTGTCGTGGGTGGGTAGAGAAGGGGCAGGGATGGGGTGTGGGGAGGGATGAATGGAGGTGGGTGGTGGTAGAATGGGCTTTCACTTCTTCCCCAGTCCCAGCTCTCCAGACTCTGGCCCATACTCACACATACCCCAGCTCGGGTTCATCACAGAAGCCAGCACCAAATTTCCCTCCTGATTTAAAGGCCACATCTGCACTGATGGCCGCAAATTCACTGCCATCAGATCAATCTTTCCAGATTGACTTAGCAGTCAGTTAAGGCCCACTAAGTCAATCTGGAAATGGATTTAATAAAACCACCCCTTCCAGGGGCACAGTGCTGTGTCAGTGGGAATGCATTTTCTGTCGGCGCGCTGCAGTAAAGATGCTGTGCTGACAAGGAGTTAGGAAGTAAATAGAAGTTACCCAAGCTACTCTGTGCAGCTTGCATAACTCCCGTTTGCTGCTGCTGAATTTCACTGCCCGTGTAGGCTTGGCCAAAGTCTCCCTTGGACCAAATCTTGCTCCTCCCCCTTCCCAGCTTCCTCTTCTGTCTGTCTCCTGCCCTATGGCATTGGGGCAGGAACTTTTTCCACTGCAGTGTTTCTCTGGGTGTGTCTACACTTGTAAATTAAGTCAACTTAAGCAGGCTTAAGTCAACTTAATTTACTCTGTGTATACACTTGAGTTTCCTTAATTCGACGTAAGCAGTTCCTTAAGTCAAATTAAGGAAAAGTTAGTTCAAATTAGTAAAACCTCGTTTTACTTCAAACTAACCCTTAACTTGAACTAGTTAAATTCCAAAGGGGTAGCCGTGTTAGTTCATATTAAGTCAATGTGGCCATGTTAGTTCGAACTAACTGCTTAGTTCAAACTAACCGGCACATTGAGCTTAATGCAACTGACTAATTCGAACTAAGCAAGTGCCATGCATGGCACTTGCTTAGTTCGAACTAGAATTCTAGTGGGACCATGCTAGTTCGATTTAAGTTAATTTGAACTAACTAAAATTAGTTTGAATTAGTTAGTTCGAATTAACTAATTTGAACTAACTTTTGTAAGTGCAGACATAGCCTCTGTGTCCTTTGCATTTCCCATCTCCACTACAGCTCCTCTCTGCATCTATTGCATTTCCCATCTCTGCTGCAGCTCCTCTCTGAATCCATCACATTTCCTATCTCCACGGGAACCCCCCTCTCCTCCCTCTGCCTCTCCACTGCTCTCTCCCACTGGTATATTTCACTCCCAGCTGCTAAGGCCTGGCTGCTTGTGCAAGGGATACAGCCATGGGGAACGCTGGGCTGGGCTGGAGTATGTAGGGGTACACGGAGCCAGACCAGGCAGACACTGTGCGATGCCCCAGCTATGGTGCTGAGAGTTTCTCTGTACACGACTTCAGCAGAGCTTGTAAACACCACTCTCTCTCTTTCTCCCCCACATGGACAGATCCCACCCCGCTGTATTCCACCTATCGTACGACGTACCATATTGTGATCGGTGCAGTGATCTCAGTCATTGTCTTTCTGCTGTTCAGTCTGCTCATCGTCCTGGCGCGCTATCTAATCAGGCACAAAGGTAAGGCCTGGCTGAGTCCCCACCGCTGCCTCAGCTCAAGGGCTAGCCTCTCATGTCCGAGGGACCCCTCCTAGATGAGGGAGAGAAGGCAGTCAAGACTCTCCAGTGGCTGTTGGCTCTTTCCTGATCCCTCCCTGTTTGTCCCCTGCTCTGTCTGAGTCCTTCAAGGCCTGGCATTGCCACTGAACCCCAGCTCACTGATCTTTAGGAAAGAGGTAGATAATAAGGCAGAAAATATCAAAATGCCACTGTGTACATCCATGGGACGCCCATACCTTGAATACTGCATGCAGTTCTGGTCGCCCTATCTCAAAAAAATCATTACAATTGGAAAAAGTGCAGAAAAGGTCACCAAAAATGATTAGGGGGGTGGAACCACTTCTGTATTAGAAGAGATTAAAAAGACCCAGGTTCAGTTTAGGAAAGAGAGGACAAAGGAGGAATATTACAGAGATCTGTAACTCATGACTGGTGTGGAGAAAGTGAATAGGGAAGTGCTATTTACCTCTTCACACCACAGCTAGGGCTCACCGAATGGAATGATTAGACAGCCGATTTCAAACAAATGAAAGGAAGGACTTCTTCACACAACGCATGGTCAGCCTTTGGGATTTGTTTCCAGGGGATGCTGTGAAGGTCAGAAGTATAACTGGGCTCAGAAGTGAAGTAGATACGTTTATGGAGGTTAGGGCCATCAGCCGAGATGGTCAGGGATGCAGCCCCATGCTCTGGCTGCCAGAAACTGGGACTGGACTCCAGGGAACGGATAATTCGATAACTGCCCTGGTCTGTTCATTCCCTCTGAAGCTTCTGGCACCAGCCCTGTTGAAAGGCAGGATACTGGGTTAGCAGAACCATTGTTCTGCCCCAGTCTGGCCATTCTTGTGACATCAGGCCAGCTTCAGAGCTGATGTGTATGTTGGAAACTGCCACCCCCTCAGACACCTTTGGAGCTAGCTTCACCTCCAACCAGTGGAAGTGCATTGGAGTTGGTGCCACTCACGTATTGAGGAGCCAGTAGGTTCCTGTGGGATGGAGGTGTCTGCTTTCCATCCTCCCACACACTCTGGTTGAAGGCTATCTTGGCCCCTCTGGCTGTCACCTCACCCCTTCCAAACTCCTTGGTTTTCATTATTTGTATGGCTGGAGCTCCCAGAGCTCCAAGCAGGATGGGTTGGGTGCTGCATAGACAGAGGCAGCCAGCATCCCTGCCTGGAGGTCCCAGACTCTACTCAACTTGTGTCTGATGAGTGAGCTGGCAGAAATAAGGTGCACACTAAGGAGGGGAGGGGGGGCAATGGAGATTACAGAGGCTCAGGCGCACCTCTAGGCCTTGACCTCTGCTCCAGGCTGCACTCACACACACAGCTCTCAGCACAGGCGCACTGAGTGGAACTGGCCGAGAGCTGCCCCACTGAACAGATTTTCTGATGCCCTTTTTGCAAAATTTCACTTTTCTGTGGGACGATGCTGCTCGCCTGCAGGGCAGGTGACATTGACAAGAGCCTTCTGGGCATGCCAAGCCAGCTGCAAACCCCTGGTTTAGTTCCCCCAAAGCAGAATTGGGGCATTTCTGCCAATGGGTAATGTTGAAGTTTCTACTCAGCTCTCACCGAGTGGAAATATTTTTGGAAATCTCGTTGATTTCAGGAGGGTGGAAATCCTGTTTCTCAGTCAACTCTAGCTGTAGGCTCTGGCCCAGAATCCCCATTGAGCCTTGCCTACCTTGCAGTCGTTCCCCCAGGCAGTGCAAGTACAGAGCGAACCCAACCACCACCTAAACCAGTAAGCCTGGCCTGATGAGAACACTCTCTCTATCCAGGCACCTACCTGACTCATGAGGCCAAGGGATCCGACGATGCCCCAGATGCCGACACTGCCATCATCAATGCAGAGGGAGGGCAAGCCAGCGGCGATGACAAAAAAGAGTATTTCATCTAGGGTGGAGAGAGGAGAAATGGAGCTAACAAACCCAGATGGAAATGGAAACCCAGACCACAAACCCAACGCAACCCAACAGATTTTCTCTCGCGCCCTGGATGGACGGACGAACAGAGGGATGGCGGGACAGAGACCAGAGAGTGACCGGCTTGACTCATGAGGCTTCTTCTCGAACTTGTATAAACCGTTGTTACTAAAAACATTGAAAGCCCCAACCCCGCTCGCTCGCTTGTACCTTCCATATCTGCGACTGACACTCGCACTAAACACACAGACAAGCCAGTGAGTGAGTGACACTTTCCTTCTTTCCTTTGGCCCCCTTGGCTTTGGTTTTGTGGATGCTCTTTGCTTCGGTTCCTTGGTTTGGAATGTCGGGGGGGGGGGGTTGATGTTGCTCTTTCGTTGCTTCCCTCCATTTTGGTTCCTTTGACGCTCAAGGATAAAATCAGCCCTTGCTGCTGCCGTGGGCCTGGGCGGCCTGGGGTCCTCATTTTGTTGCTAACATTTCCCGCCTGAGAACCGGAACCACCATTCTATTTTGTTCCCCCCCCCCCCCCCCGGGGCTCCTGCACGGTGATCTGAGCAAGCCCCACGGCAGTGACCCTGGGCTGAGGATGGGGGGTGGTGACGTGGGGTCTTTTTCCACCCCGCAGTAGCAAACAAGACACGACAGCTCAGAAGAGCCCGCCTCATCTCCAGGGGGATGTGCTCTCCCCACAGCAAGTTGGGGAGGGAGGCAATGTCGCGGCCTCAGAAAGCCCAGCCCAGCCACCCCTCTGGGAAGGGAGGGGAGGCCGCTGGGGCCCTGCCCTGATTTTATCCTTGGTGTTTGTGTCTGACAGTGTTAATTTGGGAGGAGAACTGTCCCGTGTGATACTTGTACAAAGGGGAGCCAGCTGCCAGGGTGGGAGCTGCTAATGGGCTCCAGTTCCCACTAACGCCCAAGGAGATCAATTCAAATGCTGCCGGGCAACCAGCAGCCCTCGTGCACCCAGGCCCCCCGGCCAGGAGGCAAGGCAGGTGTTTGGGCACAATTTCAAGAAAGGCTATAAATTCTCAGATTGGTGCCATGAAAATAACCCACCTGTTGAGACGCTCGGTGGAAGGAAACCACCCTGGCACATCTTCCCTGTGCCAGGCAGCGATGGGCAGAGCGAGCCCCTGGGGAGCCAGGTGGCAGAGAGAAGAGCGTCTGGGGCCGCCATGCTGCTGTCATGTTTTTCCTGCTCTCAGACCACTCCACCTGCCCCTCTGCTGCGGCCTGGGGAGCACCAGAAATAGAAACCTTGCTATGATCACAGGTGGCTTAGCCACAGCTTTTTTCTAGGCCACAGTTAGCTGACCAGCCTCGCTCACATGAGCCAACATACCCAGAATCTTAGGCAGTACAGCTCAGAGCCTGAGCTACTGCACCGGACGGGACAGGACGCTGGCAACCACAGCTAGCGCCACAGGAGGGGGTGAGCATCCTGCCAGACTGACCAGGGAAGTGTGAACAGGGACTGAGCTGCACTTGGTGGGGGGACCGCGAAGTTTGCTCATCAGAGCTCCCGACCTCCAGAATCGCAGAGTCAGGCAGCAATCTCCTTCGCTGAGAGCAACCTCCAAGGCCTCAGGGCCGTTACCTGTCACCCCCCTCTCCAGAGCCACAGACTTGTTTCCTCTGGAGTCTGCATGGCCCTCACCTGCTGCCAACATTCCCCAGTGCAGAATCCCAACCCTAGCCCTCAAGACAGGCTCAGCCCAACAGTCAGGCTAGGAACTGGGGGAAGGGCTCAACCAGCCATGCTGGGGGTTCCTCTGATTCCCCTTTGGGGTCTTCACTGTTGCCAATGCCCAGAATTTTATCCAGAGTCTCCTGATTTGGTGTTTTTTTTCTCAAAGCCCCAGCACCTGGAGTCATGTGAATATTTGAGAAGCGCAGATTTCATTTTTTTAAAAGGTCTGCGCATCAATTGCAGCTCATGCATGCGATTAACACAGAAGAGTTTAACTAGGTTCAAAAAATAGTCACGATTAATCACTGGTTAAATCACGCTTCTAAACAGTGATAAAATACCAATTTAACTGTATTATAAATATTTGTGGATGTTTTGATACCTTTTCAACTGTGGTGATTTCAATTACATCACAGAATGCAAAATGTGTAGTGCTCGCTTTATATTATTTTTATTATAAAACTTTTCACTGTAAAAAAGATTTTAAAAATAACATTTTTCAATTCACGTCGTACAAGTTCTACGTCTTCTTCAGCCACTTGCTAATCATCATCATCAAATCACCTCGACAGCAAAGGTCCATTGTGACAATCCGCTATGGCCTCTACGAACAGCTCTGTTCCATTCACATCTGATACTAACAGATGAGCCATCACGGATTTGTTGCAACCAGGTTAGCTGTGGGGGGCTGATTGAGCTCTTCCAGTTTAGGGGTGGCTGATGACCAGAATATATGTTCAGGACTCACTTAATTGCTCTGTGGGCTGGAATGGAGCTGTTCATGCAAGCTGTGTGTTCTAAATAGTGAGGACCAATGACAGCACATGATGTCTCTGATGCTGGGGAGTTGCATTCCGGAAACAACTTCGCTGTGTTCTGGAATTCCGGAGTTAAGTTCTGGAAGCAATCAGTAAGACAAACAAGTTTGTTTGCATTTACGGGCAATAATGCTGCCCACTTCTTATTTACAGTGCTATCTGAAAGTGAGAACAGGTGTTTGCATGGCACTGGTGTAGCTGATGTTGCAAAATATGTATTTAAACAAAACATTTAGCTACACTAAACATTCCTATGCCCCTTCATGTTTCTACTTATAGGAACTAAAAT
The DNA here is from genome assembly GCA_007922175.1 of Pelusios castaneus. Classification (NCBI taxonomy): domain Eukaryota; kingdom Metazoa; phylum Chordata; order Testudines; family Pelomedusidae; genus Pelusios; species Pelusios castaneus. Next base: position 290,488 of record ML686000.1, on the reverse strand, counting down.
TACATTGTTCTGTTTTTTAGTACAATTATGTACAAAACAATAGGAATTCTATATTTGCGCTGTAACACACTGCTTTAACGAGGGGGATTGAAAATATTATTTCTTTTGTTTATCTTTTTCCAGCACAAATATTTGTAATAAAAATATAAAGTGAGCACTGTACACTTTGTATTCTGTATTGTACTTGAAATCAGTATTTTGAAAAGGCAGAAAAATATCTTAAATATTTAGACTACATTTACATTGGTATTCTGTTATTGTTTAACAGAATGATTAAAACTATGGTTAATCACAATGATTTTTTTTTTAATCTCGGGATTAATTGCGGGGTTTTTTTTAATTGTTTGGCAGCCCATGTTTAGTCCTGGTTGGAGGGGAAAGCTGGAAAATCCGACACGAATGTGGCCTACTGGAGCAATATGTGAAGGCAAATCCCCCCAAAACAGAGTATTTTTGAAAATCTCACAGTTCTTCAGCCAGTGTCAGGAGGCTGGGGAGCCCGACTCGTTGATTTTGAGCACGTGGGGCTGGGTCTTGGCCTGTGTGATAGGCAGGAGCAGTCTGCGTCTGCCGGCTGAATACACAAGATGGTGATCAGCTCACCAGAGAGCCATTTGGGACCTGGGTAACTGATTCCGCTGCTGTCTGTTTGCACTGCCCCGTCCCTTCCCCAGGGCTGCTGTATTTCTCCCTGTTGAGAGGCTGGTGGGAAAGGACCCTGCAGGGACAGGTGGTGGCTGCTCCTCCTTCTAACAGAGACAGATCAGCAAGTGCTAGCTGAGGAGCCTGGCTGTGTGGGCAGCACAGACGAGGTGCAAGTTTTGAATGAGGCAGCCTCTCCTTCAGGGAACAGGCTGTTAAGACCTGGAAACTCCCCTTCCCCCAGGAACCAACGTACAGACTTCAACAAGTGAGCAAAAGATTTCTGTTCCCTGTGACAGGTGCCCGCCAACACCACCCGGCACACACACAGAGCCAGGGCCCAGCATGCCACTCCCCTCAACACGACCTTGCATGCTGGGCTGAGCTCCAGAACCAGCCTCTGGCAGGGTTGCTCCATTCACTGCTGGGAACAGGCACAATCCTATCTCACCCCACCCAGCTCCTGACCCCTCAGCTCCTGAACCACAGGCCTCTGCCGTGGGCCACAGCAGCAGGTCTCTGTCCTCTGCATGGGGTCCAGGCCTAAAAGGGCTCATCATACATCCATCCAGATGGTCCATGTGGCATGGGCTGAGCACTCCACTGCCCCTGGAGAATCTCTGGGCCATTTTATGGTAGCCAGGGAGGGGCCTTGCTAAATGCCTCCCTAAGCCCCTGGTAAGTGATTCAGTCTCCCCAGGGGCTCTGACAGGTCCAACCCTCTGTTCCTTCCAAGGGATCTGCAGGGCCTGGGCTCCCCGTGGTTAAAATGGGTCCCTGGAGAGTAACAAAGGGCACTCAGCGCCAGCCAGCCATAATTACCTGTAAGCGGTGGCCTTCCTGGGAGGTGTATGTGAAATGAGGCATCCCCAGCTGTGAGGCAAGACTCCCCCATTGCACTCTACCCAGGGGTTTATGCAGATCCCACCTCTCCATTGCATGGCTGTTGAAAGATATTTCATGCTTGGAAACATGGCACTACCATTTTCAAAGCCCCTGAGACATGGGACTGAGTAGATGCCCCCTCGTGCAGGAGGCAGGAGATGCACCCATCTAGCAGCTGTGGGACTGATGAGACACACAAGTGCATTGATCTTGTGGGATACTCCACTGCTACGGCTGGAGTTAGGGAATTAGCCAAGTCTCAAGTGTGTGCAAGTGGAAGGACATAACATGTCTTGTATGTGCAGGAGTGCGAGGATACATCATTGATGGGCTACACTGTGTCTTGAGTGTATGGGAGTGACTACATTGTCTTGAGTGTGTGGGAGTGATGGGATATACTGTGTCTCGAGTGGAAGAGTGACAGAATATACCCCATAGCCAATGTGCGGGAGTGTCAGGCTACACTGTATGCCAAGTATGATGAGTGACCAAGTACACCTGTGCCATGTATTAGAGGTGGGAGACTGGGTTCAGGCAGGTTAAGGTTTTTAAAAATCTAGCACGTTGTTCTGACATTAAACGTTCACTTGTGGTTTGAGGTTTTACAATAAGTTGAGGCTTATGATTCCGTGTAACGAGCACCATTAATAAAACCATTTAACCATGTATAAAACACACAGGAAGGAGGCACACCAAAAGCACTGGCCACAGAGAGTGAAGCAAACCTTTGATTTTAAAAAGTTCCTTTATTATAAACAAGGACCTTTTCCCTTCTACAACTGTAGAAATAAATGAAAAAGTCCTTGTTGGAGAGCCCGTTAGATCAGGGCATGGTGACCCCTGCTTTCAGGGGCATGCAGGTCGAGCCTGGCGTGGGTGGCCAGGCCGTTCTCTCTCAATTGCTCTTCATTTCATTTGAAAAAGTCAGTATTAGTCTTGAGAGGAACAAAGCCTTATAATGTGATCAGTGCAGCGACGTCTGCCTGAGTCTGCAACGAGCCTGAGACTGCAGAGCTGAAGTGTGACTTGCTCCTTTAATTTCATTGGTTGCTAACGCTGATGCCAGTGATGATGTTTAAATGTTAACTGGTTCAGTGCTCGTCAATGTGTATGTGAATGGAAGGCGCTGATGTTATCTTCAACATCCAATATTGAATAGAAATCATTCCTTAAAATAAAAATATAAGGATATGATTTAAAACATGACTTCATTTCATTTCATTACAGGGGAGGGACACCAGTGATTTCCTTTTCCTGGGGATGGAGGGTCGGGGGGAACTCTGCCTTCCAAAGCTTGAGAAATGCTGCTTTAGAGTGTAATAAGTGTCTTTCTGGAAAGAAAAGAGGAAGAGTTAGTTACAGCCAATAACTCTTGGGCTTCTGATGTTAAAGTTGAAGTCTGATTCTTTTAGAAAGAAAGAAAGAAAGAAAGAAAGAAAGAAAGAAAGAAAGAAAGA
>ML686000.1:267015-287494 GCA_007922175.1 Pelusios castaneus | reverse complement strand
AGAAAGAAAGAAAGAAAGAAAGAAAGAAAGAAAGAAAGAAAGAAAGAAAGCCTTCTGTGTTTCTATTATTTTTCACTTGCAACTTAGCTGCTGAAAAGTCCTCGGTGCAGCAAAGTCTCTGTGACCTCTCCAAGATCTTGCTAACTTCTGTCCAAATTGGCCTGTTTAAGTTATTGAGTCAGATCCTCAGCTGGTGTAAATGGAAATAGCTCCATTTACTTCAAGGATGCTGTGCTGATGGACCCAGCAAGGGATCTGGCTCCTTCCTTTAGCTTGCCTTACTGGTCACTACAATGTCACATTGATAAATGCTGGACTGGCCACTATGCCAGATTTTTATTAAACAGAAGGTGAAAAAAGAAAGGTAGGACAGAGGGAAGAATAAGGTGAGGAAGGAAAGTGAGGAAGGAGAGATGATGTGAGATGGCATCCAAGGGTCATCAAGACTCAGCCAAACATGATGGATGCAGTGATGTCTCCTCGCCTGGCCAGCACCTTTCTGGAGCTGTGCAATGGCAGCCTGGCAGATTCCTGCATTCAGTGGTGCCTGAGGCAGTGAGGGAGACACATACTCCCTCTTTGACCAGTTGGTTCCTAAAATCAGGGTGTCTGATCTGAAGCACAGGCAGACAGGATAAGTGAATTGTTCCTTAGCTAAGGAGAAATTGTTTTTCTGATTGTTGTTCAGCACCCGGAGCACTTTTGCATGGGGCAGGAGGTGTTATTATTATTATATTTATTAGATAAGTTGGCAAGAGGCCTCCTCCATCCCCCACCTACTAATGTCTTGGCAGAGTTCCGAATTCACCAGTCAGAACACAAATCTGGGGATTCCGGATAGGAACATTTCCTGTCATTCCTTTCTTGGTTTTGTTGCCAGAGGCATTCTGGGATCATCCCAAGATATTTGAACGCCCCTGGTGAGTTCTAAAGAAGTCCACTGCTATTATAAAAATGGCCATCCTGAGTCAGACCAATGTCCATCTAGCCCAGTAGCCTGCCTTCCGACACTGGCTGATGCCAGGTGCTTCAGAGGAAAAGAGCAATCATCAAGTGATCCATCCCCTGCTGCCCATTCCCAGCTTCTGGCATTCAGAGGCTCGGGACACTCATCAGTCTCTTTCTCTCCCACTTAGTTATAAACAGCTTCATAGAACCGGTGGGAGTAAACTTTAGTTCCCTTTTTTCCCACAAGAGTGACAGAAGACACTAGGTGTCATGTGTGCAAGGGTGATGGGATGCCCTGTATCTTGTGTGTGCAGGAATTGGAAAATACCCCATGTGTACAGGTGTGATGGAATAACCCATGCCTCATGTACAGGTGTGATGGGATACGTGTCTCGTGGGTGTGGGAGTGACAGGATACAGTGTCTCACATGCAGGAGTGACAAGATACACCAATTCTTGTGTGTGCAGGAGAGATGGGCTACATAGTATGTTATATGCAGGAGTGATAGGATACACCATGTCTCATCTGGAGGAGTGATGGAATACACCACGTCTCATGTGTAGGAGTGACTGGATGCCCCAAGTCTTGTGTGCAGGAGTGATTTGCTACACCATGTCTCAAGTGTGCAGATGTGATGCGATACACCATATTTTGTGTGCAGAAATGACAGGATACACCAATTCTTCTGTGTGCAGAAGTGATGGAATATACTGTCTCGTGTGCAAGAGTAACAGGCTACACCATCTTTTGTGTGCAAGAGTGATGGGTTACGCCATGTCTCAGTTGTTCAGGAGTGTCTTGTGTGCACAGGAGTGACATGATTCACCGTGTCTTGTGTGTTTGGTAGTGATGGGTCACACTGTGTCTCAAGTGTTCAGGAGTGATGCAATACACCATATCTCATGTGCAGGAGTGATGAGATACACCATATCTCATGTGCAAGAGCGATGAGATACACCGTGTCTCGTGTGCAGGAGTGATGGGATACACCATGTCTCGTGTGCAGGAGCGATGGGCTGCACCATGTCTCATGTAAGCGGGAGTGATGGGATACAGTGTATTATATGCAGGAGTTTCATGACATCCTGTTTCTTCAGCATGGAGGAATGATTAAATTGCCCACACCTGGTACATGGGGTTCATGGGAAGTCTCACAGGTGGGTGACTCTTGCTGGGGATAGATTTTCCCCGACTACACTGACTTCCCTGGACTGAAGGCTCTGCGGTTAAAGCGAGGCCAGAAATAGCCCTGACTAACAGTGACTCTACCTGAGGAACTGATCATGATGTTGCATTCTTCCCACCTGACACCTAGCGAGAGGGGCTCATTTAGTAACGCCCCCAATTTGAGGCATTCCCAACCAGTCACTCCTCCAGGCACCGCTGCTAATTAGTGAGGCCCACAAAGTCATAGACTGACAGAGTTTAAGGCCAGAAGGGGCCAGTTTGACCACCTGTGTGTCCTAGGCCACTAACACCTGACCACTAACCAGCAACCAAAATGGGGCCAAAGTATTCCAGCCCCCAGGAGACTAGACTATTATGTGCCCCAAACAGAGAAGAAACTGAGGTGAACTGGTGTCTGAAGACACTGAAAGGGCAGGGAGATTATGAAGTGAGAAATTCCCAGATAATCCCAGCAAGTGACCAGCACCAATGCAGGTGAAAGGCGAAAACACCCACGGTCATGGCCCATCTGCCCCCAGGGGAAAGTTCCTGCCTGACCCCACCTATGGCAAGCAGTGAAAACAAGGACAGGTGAGCAAGAACCAGCCAGCCAGGTACCTGAGAGGGAGACTGCGAGTGCCCTCTTCAACCCCTGACTCTGCCTGCCCTTTTTCCATCCCTAGCCACGGCCATCCCAATGCATCAGAAGAAGGAGATTCAAACAAACAAACAAAAATCCACAGAATAAGCTGAAAGTGGGGAAAAATCCTTTTCTCACTTTTCCAGGTGTCTGACTGAAACGCTGAATCATGAGCTCTTAGCAACACGAGCCATGAACCAGAAGGGAACCCCAGGGTTGCCGAGCCCTGACCCCCACCGTCACAGGCATCCCAATTGCACTCCTCAGTCTATCCAGCGCTTTCTGGAAACAAATTGTTTGCCCACACAACTCCAATAGGGAGGCTGTATCAGAACATCTTCCCTCCAATGACTTTCAGATTGAATTTGTTCCTGGGCAGTTTATAATCTTTTGTTCTTCTGCCAACACTGTCCTTTAACTTAAGAAGCTCTTCACCATGCCAGCTATTTATTCCCTGATGTATTTCAGAGAGAAATCATAGCCCCTCTTGGCCTTTTATTTGCTAGACTAAACAAGCCAAGCTTCCTCTCATAAGACAGGCCTTCCATTCCCCTGACATTCTATTAGCTCTTCTCGGCATCTGATCCAGTTTGAATTCATTTTTCTTGAACATGGGTGACCAGATTTGCACACAGTGTTCCAGATGAGGTCTTACCAATGTGTTGTACAATGGCATTAATGCTTCTCAATCTCCATTGGAAATGCCTCGCCTGTTACATCCTAGGAGCACATTTGCCTTTTTTCACAGCCACATCACATTAGTGGCTCATAGTCATCCTCTGATCAACCCACACTCCCAGGTGTCTCTCCTCTGTTGTTTGTAAACGATGAGCCCCCAGCTTGTAGCAGAAATTCTTATTATTGGACCCAAGTGCATGATCTTGCATTTTGTCCAGATCTTCCTGTATAATATTCCTCTCCTCCTCTGTATTTACTATGCCTCCCAAATTTTGTATCAGCAGATTTCATTAGCACACTCCTACTTTTTGTGCCAAAATCGTTAATAAAAGTATTGAATAAGCTCAGTCCCAAGACTTATCCTTGAGAAACTCCACTCCTTCCAGTCCAATAATTCACCTTTCAACATGGCCTACTCCCTCTAGCCAATTCCTTATCCACCTACCAAGTGGATGCTGTGTGGGTGGGTGCTTGTGCCAATCCCCACGTTCCCTGATTTAACTAATAATTTCCTATGTGGCATTAGCTCAAATGCTTTACTGAAGTCCAAGAATATCAGCTACACTGTATTTCCCTTATCTAAAAAAATCAATTATCTCAAGGGAGAAGATCAGATTAATCTGACATCTACCTTTGGTAAACTAGTTCTGTATTACATCCCCTTCATTATTTACCTCCATTCACTTAATTATTTTTTTCCTCCACAATTTGTTCTACAGCCTTGCATAATGCTGAGGTTGCACTAAAAGGTCTGTAATTGCCCAGCTCCCCTTTTTTTCCCTTTTTCTTAAACATAGGTATTGGCCAGTCATATGGGACTAACTCTGACTAGCTAGATTTATTAAAAACCCTTGCTCTTGGACTAACAACCTCATGTGCCAGTCCTTGCAGTATTTGGGGGTGAGAAGTATCCAGCCCGCTCCCGCCTCCCCCGATTTGAGCACATTACGTTCTTCAAGTTATATTCTACCTCAGTAATTTCCATTTATAGACACTCATTTCCATCTAATTTCATGCATATGTTCCATATTATCATTCTCATTGAGAAGGAAGGCAAAGTGTTTGCATAGCTTTGAGGCCGTATCTAGATTATCTGTAATTTCTTTCCCAAGCACACTGAATAGCAGTTCATTCTTATCCTTCCTTAATCTCTTTTTATTTATATAACTACAAAAATCTCTTATTATTTATTTTAATGGCCCTGGCAAGAGCTAATTCAGCTTGACTTTTAGCAATTCTCACATCAGTCCGACATTCTCTAACCCCCACCATGTCGCTTTCTTTGCTGATATAGCCCTTTGTCCATTCCCTATAGGCTGTCTGCTTCCTCCTAATAACCTTTTTGAGGTGGTTATTCATCTGGCTGGGTCTGGAGCCTTTTCCTACAAGTTTTTTCGCTTCGCTCGGGATGCAAATTGCAGACCATTTTTGTGGAGTTGATTTGGAGACACTCCAAGCCTGCTTCGCATTTAAGTGCTTGAGCTCGTCAGCCCAGCTGACTTCTCTAACAGATTCCTTTAATTTCCTAAAGGCTGCCCTTTTGAAATCAAAACCTAGAGCTGATGACCTGGTTTGGATGATCCTTCCATTTAATTTAAACTGAATCGACTTGTGGTCACACAAGTCAAGGTTATTTCCTGCAACCAGCTCTTCTGTGATGGCCTCCCCGCTTACCAAAATCAAGCCAGAGATCCCTGTGTAGATTATGCTATTGAATGTCATGTGCCACATCAAATACAGTATGTGTGGGTGCCCCTTGGCCCCCAGCATAGCCAGGCAGGGTCTCCCCTTCCCCCTCACCCCAGCAATCCAGGGCCTCTCCTGTTCATCCCCCCCACCTGCCCAGCAAGCCAAGACCTATCCAGCCCAGCAATCCAGATTGGGACAGTGAGACTGAGACATCTGCATCCCCACAGCAGCTCAGTAAGCGATGTGTTCCCGACACCCACCCAGCTCCTGCTGCCCTGAGACCTAGAAATGGCCCCATTAGTCCCTCACCTGCACTGGCAGCTGTGGGATTAGAGGCCTTTGCTCTGACCCTTCCAGCGCTCACTTTGGCTAGAGAGGCTCCCCCGTGGCAGCATCAGGCATGTGTCTCTCCCAGGAGTCCCTAAGCAGAGCTCACAGTGTGAATGAAGCAGGAGTGCTCTGGCTCTGGGGTGTCTCCCAGTCCAGGTGTTAGACTCAAGCTGCTGTGTATTCCAGCCATTCACCTTAACACAAACCCAGGCACTGCCCTGAGCCTGCAGGTCCTTGGGGGCTGCCCTACTATCACAGTGGTACTAGTCCATGCTGCAGGTGGGGAGGGTGAATTCCCAGGCCAGGGTGTATGGGGTCATCTGAACATCATTGCCTTCCTCTGAAGGGCTGCTCAGAGCTGTGCCTGGCAGCAAGGCCCGACCCATCACACCATTTCTGTGGCAGCAGCTGCCTCCAGTTCTCCCATTGCCCCGCCAGATGCGCTGCGGCAGAAATGGCTGGCTTGCAGGCGAACAACAACAGGGGAAACTGGCTAGCCAGGGACAGTCATTCTGCTCCCACCCCCTAACCCTGGCTGTGACATGCAATGAGCTCCAGACCACCAATGCGCCTGTTCCTAACTGAGAGGCCATGTAGCCCCCTGGGCTCTCAGCCACCCCACGGTTTGTGTCCTCTGCAGAAGGGCACGTTGCTGACGCCCCAGGTGCATCAGCACAGAGCTATACCAACAGGAGCTATTAAGGCTGCCACTAGATTCCCGAAAAGAACTTGATTTTCAACTCCCCCCCCCCAACCCCTCCAAACAACCCAACTTCCCACAAGGGTACTGCACCCTTGGCCTGCAGGAAGCAACTGGGGGGTAGTTTGGTGCCTGCAGACTCTGAGAGGGTTTTGTTCTTTGTCCTTGCTGAGGAGCGAAGCGAGGACTTCAGCCCCCTGGGAAGGGTTGGGGGGTGATTAGTGGAGGGGGATTCACTCATGAGGATGAGGCAGCAGTTAACTGAGGCTCCTGGGAGCAGAGGTTTCTAGAGCAGGACAGAATAACCAGGGCAGAGCTCTGATGGGTGATCCATGTCCTCCTCACTGTGGCCCTGAAAGAATATCAGGAGGCAGTGGAGCCTGGACATTAGTCTGGCTTTAGGCTTCTGGGTTTTGGACAGGGCTGAGGAAAGCCCCAGTGCCAACCCCCTTGTGCTCTAGGCCAGCCAGGCTGTTGCAAATATATCCAGAATGGGGCAGGGTGCAGGATTTTGCACCCCTTTGCTGTTCCCTCCACGTGAACAACAAGCAATGCATGAAGCCCTTCAGAAAGGGAGCTGCTGCTGTCTCTGTGCGTGCATAGGCAGGACAGCAAAGGGATTTGGGTAGCGGTGGGGTGGGGGAGGATAGGCTGGGGCAGGAGGCCGGATAGCAGGAGCTGTGCTGCCTGGTCACAGGATGGAGGCCTGGAGCAGGAGAGGGTTTGGGACCGGAGAGTGGCAGGGGTTGAGGGGGTCAGGGAAGCCCATTGCACAAGAGCGGAAGAGGTGGAAGGGCACCTGCAAAGGTGGTGGGTGACAAGTTTGGAAAGAGCCTGGTGCACAGTAGAGGCTGCCCCGGTACACGTCAAAACTGATAGCCACTTCCCAGGAGGTGTGAGCATTGATCTAGCTTCTGTATCTGTCAGGGCCTGTCTCTCTGAATGACCTACTTTTCCCACCGCCTCCCAGCACATGCACCAGGGCACCTGGCATTCTGCGTTCTGCTGCACCAGCTCCAATGTCTGTGGGGGGCTGCATGGCTGGCTTTCCTTGGGCACAGGCTCATGGGAAGAGGCACTGTGGTCAGCAGGGGCCACAGGCGCGGGTGAGGGGAGAGTCTCCCTCTCCCCACAGCAGCTGCTCCAGGTTTAAGCAAGGTAATGGGCACTCCTGTGCCAGCTGACAGGGGACACCAGGGGCTCCGAGGCCACATTGACCCCAGGAATTCTCGTGAGCCCAGGTTCTCCAACAGCAACAAGCAACGACCCCAGCCATGTAGGCAGCAGGTCAGGCCCCAGGAGGAGTGGTGCAGGATGGGCGTGACCATTGAACTGCCCAGTGCCAGGGTGAGCATTAGACCACACAGGTTCTGACTCAAGGATGACAGCAGCATCGCATTCCAGTCTGTATCGGCGCTCAGTGCCCACAGAGACCCATGTGGCTGAGGGGAGGAGATTCCCATGTTGCTGACCTTGGCAGCTGCCCCCCACCTCCTCCAGCCCCTTGGGAACAGGCTCTGTATTCTTCCCAGCTGGCGCCGAACTCTCAATCTTACACGAAAGCCATATTTGTACCGAGCTCCGAACACTTGGTTTGGGTGAGCCGTGGGGCAGGGCGAAGGGTGGCCGTTGATTGTCGTTCTGTGTTCTTGTATGTACATAAAGGGGATACAATGAACATTGATGTTACTTTATAACCTTTCTAATATCCTGTGCTGAGTTCAGAAAATAGTCCTACGAATATAGCTGGATTATACATGTCACCCTGCCTGCGTCTCTCTCTGCTTCATTGCCGGGAATGGCGTCACCTAGACCTGTGCTGTGCAGAACGGGGGCCTTTCGGTCCTCCACACCAAGGTGATTCCAGGGGGCTAATCATCTGCCCAATTCCCCCTTCCTGGCAGGTCCTGCTGGCGGAACACATGGCCAAGCCTGCCCACGTAGCCTCACAAATCCCTACTTCACGAGCCAGGCTCCATAATAGATGGTGAGGTTCAAAGAGAACCAGCTCAAGGAGTCCGGAGAGAAGAGGAAATGAGGAGTGAATGGGCAGGACCTCACAGAGACAGTTCTGGGGGAGTTAAGGACAGCAGAGAGCATGCGGAGCCAAGAAGCTAAAAGGGAAGGATCTTGATTGAACAAAAAAAGACAGGCAAGGGAACACCTTGGAGGCTCCCTCATGGCTCTAATCCTTTCACTCACCACCTAGCAGAAAAGAAAAACCCCTCATGCAAATAAGGAAGATCCACTACAGGGCAAGTAAGTGACGCTGTGGAAAAGGTGAATATGTACAGCTCCCTGGCTCGGCAGAGGATCCACTTCTTTTAAAGGCATTGCCAACCCTTCGGAAAGTCTGTGAAGGAGCCGGGCAACTTTAGTCTACTTTGGCTTCCCAGCACATTATAGAGCCATCCTGAAGGGACTAGCTAGAAAGCCTGCAGTCCCTAGTGGGAGGATGGAACAAATACTGAGGAATAAACTAGCCCCACATCGCTAGAGGACCCTGCCTCCTAAAGGCACTGTACACATCAGGTGGCCTGCTGGGTGCAAAGAAAGGCCAGGTGTCCTGGATCCACACCCCCAGCTTCGGAACAGTCTCTTGGGGGAACACCTTCAACAGGCCAGACCCCACAGGGAGTCTCACTCACCCTTCCTCCTGGCTAGGTCTCATGGCGTCTCAGCCCCCCAGGTTGGCTTGACCTGCTTGGCCTTCTGCTTCATTCACACTGTGAGCTCTGCTTAGCGACTCCTGGGAGAGACTCCTGGGAGAGACCTGTTCACTGCACAGGGAGTCATGAATCTCACCCGGTATTTGCAGTGACACACAGCACTGTCAAACCAGTGGGGTTTATTAGCCAGCTGACCACACAGTAGCGGAAGGCCTTAGCTTAGCACAGAGACAGGAAGATTAAGGCATGGGCAAGCCTGGTCAGCCCAGGGCCCAGCAAATCTGTCATGAACCACAGGTTCAGGTTGTCTGTCTCTCTCCCTCACACCTCAGTCAGTTCCCAGGTCAGAGAGCCCACACTCCTTCCAGTAGCCAGCTCCTATCTGCCCTCCCTTTACCCCCACACTCACACCTTCTCCATCCTTTGTGCTGAAGCTTGGCTCTTTCCTTAGTTTCCCCACTGTGAGGCAAGGAACTCCATGTCTCTCTGGGTTGCTAGTTTTCAATTTTCTGGCAATTGGCTTTTTCTTTGTCTTCTCTGATTTTCCACTGATATGGGGTCAGGCTTTTTTTTAATGACTCATTCAGGCTCAGATAGCTTGCTCACATTCACACATATGTCCTTTAGCCTGCCTTCAGAGCAAACTTAATCCCTCCACCTCCCCACTGGGTAAAAACACAATGTCTAGGGGAAACTGAGGCACACATAAGGAGTCATAAAAATAGTACAGAAAATTCCGCTTCCTCACACCAACCAAACCTGTGCACCTCTGGACGGAATTCAGAGGCCAGGAGTTAGCTGGAGGTTGGTGCAGCCTGGCCTTTGAGACAGTGCTTCATACGCCCTTAACATGGTCAGCTCCGCTTGGCTGGGTTATGAAAACTGGCCGCTGGCCTGCAGGCAAAGGAGTGGTGAGAGGTGTTCACTGGGTCCCAGGGGGATCAGCGGCAGCACCTGTCTGATCTGACATTGTCACAAATGATCTGGCCATGGAGCACGTTAATGACATGTGCCAATGGTACCTCCCCTGCCCCACTACACCTTCCCTCTCTACCTCACATGCCTCTTTCTGGGCTTTTCTCAGCAAACAGTGCCTGGGCACCACTCAGTGCTGCCACCTCCAGTCCATCCTTTCCAGCCATCGTCCCTCCCTTGCAAACAGCTCCCAGTCCCCTCAGGGCAGCGCTCTGTCCTTCCTGTGCAACCCCACCCACACATTGGAATGTGCCTCCTCCTTGGCTGGCTTTCTGCATCTCCCTGGCCCTGGTCACCCCCCACGCCACTCTCCCAACCATCCCAGGGGAAAACCCATGGCTGACACAGACACATGCTACCATCGCTCCAGGGCACTCCTTCCCTTAGCCAGAGCTGCCCTCCCGGACCCACTCATCTGCAAATGCCCCAGGTGCCATTGTTACCTTTCCCCACTTTCTGGGCAGGACTCTCCAATTCCATCACATCCTTAACCCTTTCATCTGTCCTTCCAGACTTCCCCCTGCTCAGGACTCCCCCTGCACCAGCCTCCCAGCTTCACTTGCTCTTGCCATATTAAACCTGGGCCTTCGTCCCATGCCTCCAGCCCCTCTGCCCTGTCATGCCTTCTTTGACCTCACCCTCAGCCACTGGCGATCTTGCCCCACAGCCCTCCTCTGCTGCCCGGGTCTTCCTCAGTCCTGCCAGCCTCTCCCCCTCACTCCACCCTGCTCCTCCAGCCTGCGCTCGTCTCTTCTGTTTCTCTCCTGGATCCTCTGGTCCCTTTTGCCCTCCACTAAAGTGGCTGAGGTTTCAGGTCTCCTCCCTTTGCTCCCTTGCTTCTGTATTCTCTGCTGCTTCCAGGCCCTGCTTTTTGCTCCTGGCATCCAGTGCTCGCCTCCCTGTTGTCTCTGGCCAACTCTCCATGTTTCCTCAGTTTCCTGGGTGAAATCTCCATCTCCTGCTTCTCTCTTCACTGTGCCCCAGCCCTCTCCCCATTCTCGCTGGCTGTCCTGTCTGGGAAACCACCCCCAAACTCACCTCTCCATGCTGCTTCTGCTTCGTCATGCTGCTCGTCCACTCAGCCAGTCTGGATGGCTGGCAGCCAATGGACACTCAGCTTGGGACCAGCTAGGGCAGTGGGGGGCTGGACTGAGGGTCTGTGACCAGCTGGGGCAGCAGGGGCTGGGCTGGGGGCTGGGAGCATCAATGTGGGATGGAGGTTCAGCTATAAGCAGGGCTGGGGGGAAGGATCCCATCACCACAAATTCTGCTTGGGCTGATCTCCAAGGCCCTGCCTGGCCTGGCCCCAGTTCACCCATGTCCCATCTTGGCTGTTGTGTTCCCCTGGAGAGCACAGTCGCAGAACCTTACAGCCCACACTCATCGTAACACAATTGGTGGCATTTCCCCAACACTAGACTGTGACATTCCCCAGGGTGCGATATGGACTAATGAACAGCTTTGTCCCTCAGTTCTCCAGCCTGGGGTGCCTTTTATGCGGCTTTGCTGTCCGAGCAACCACTCTTGATCGGCTCACACACAGCGTCCAGCATGTAAATTACTTCTAGTTGTAGCATATAAGTGCTACAACCTCAGGTTGCCAAGATTCCTAGAACAAGAGACATCCCTTTTTTTTTTCCTGTATCCCTTCACTGCGCAAGATCGGGAGTTGGTGAGTGCTGCAAAAAGCAGCAAGAAATGCCCCTGTCAAATGCAGGTGAGTGATTCTTATTAATTTAATTAATTAATGATAATATCAGGGGGAAGGATAGGGCAGGGATGCTAAGAAAACCAACCCTTATTTTTTAAATATAATGTTGGCATCCCTGCTGCAGCCAACCACTCTTGAATTCCACTGCAGAGAGAGAGGGGCCAGCAAACTCTTGGTCCCGGAGTTTCCCCAGAAATGTACATCTTGCACTGCCCTGCTCTCTCCTGGACAACATAAGCTCATAGAAAGTCCATCGTTTTACTAATAGAAAATAATTACGCACAAATCCTAGTATCTCAGATGGAGTTGCCCAAACACTTGAATTCAAACAGACTGGTTTAGATAAAACAACAAGTTTACTGATTACAAAAAAATAGATTTTAAGTGAGCGTAAGCAATGAGGCATAAAAGTAAGAATTGGTTACAAAAAATAAAAGTAAAATGCAACTAATAGCTAGGTTAAAAAGCTAAGTAAATTTAAAGTAAAGGTCTCGCTCACTACACGTTAGCAGTCTTACTGGCTAAACATCTTTCTCTCAGGATCCCTCCCCCAGTTCAGTGTTGCTTCCTTTGTTCTTCAGGTATTGTGGATGCCACGGGTAGAGAGAAAGGTTGAGATAAACTGGGGGTGTCTGTGCCCTCTTCTTATAGTTCTTCCTCTTCTTCAAGAAGCAGCTCCCATTGAGGTTCAGGTGACAGAAGGTCTTTTTGGACATGAAACCCCATGGTATTTTTTTGTCAAGACATAGATTTTTTTCACCCATTCCCTCTTTCCTGCCAAAAAAATGGTCACTTAACCGAGTGATGGTTCATTCGATTTTGTTGACATCTGGCTCTTGACTCTAAAGGCTTCAGCTTGCCTTTTGGGGAACTGATTTGTGACCACTCCCTAGACTTAGAACAGGTCTTAGTAATGCTCTACAGCAGAATCTCAGAACTTTACATGCAGCTTTACCTTACATTTTACAGGACGATAATGTTCAGCAAATTATGAAGTTTCAAAGAATGCCTCACAAGGCAAAACTTGTACAAAATGTATCAGATTCCTGTAAAAGAGGTGAACACGGTAATATAGATGGACACACAGGCTGCTCCTGTGAATTCCCAATACAGCTGCCACTGCCTGCTCCCTGTCCCAGTGCTGCCCCTTTTCATTGTGACGCATTAGAGTGGGAATTTCCCAGCTCCCCAGGGCTACGTCTACACTAGAAAAGTTGTCAACTTTGTTAAATCGACTTAATAAGGTCGACTTTAAGTTGACTTAAAGTCGACCTTATTAAGTCGACTTAACTTTTCTAGTGTAGACATAGACCCTTGTCAACCTTATTAAGTCAACTTAATGCTTTAAGTCAACTTAATAAGGTCGATTTAGGCGCTAATCCCCATCCACACTGACTTTCAGTTGATTTAAGGAGTCGACTTAAGGCTTAAGTTGACCTAAAATGAGGTGTTATTAAGTCGATTTAAGCTTAAGTCGACTTAATAAAACCCCAGTGTGGGTGCGGCTTTGTTTAGGTCGACTTACGCCTCCTTAAATTGACCTAAGTTGCCAGTGTAGACGCACCCCAGGATTTTACAGTGCATCCTCCTGCTGGGGCTGCCCCAGCTGTTCCAGGGTCACAAAAGAGAACTGCAGCTTTTATCAATCCACACAGCTGAGCGTTAGTGGCTGGCGTCATTCTACTGCTATTGCTGTGTGTGCTCCTCTGCTCAGCAAGAATCTCAATAACTGCTTGGTGGGTGCTAACTAGCACAGCCTGCCAGCAACAGGAGGAGCCACCAGCACCAGGGGAGCCTGCCATGAATCACGCGGACTCAACAATAGAGGGATTGCTCAGCCACATTGCCTGGTGCCCGGAAGCCAAGGGACTCACTCAGCAGGGTAAGGGGACAGGAGCTTAATGCTTTGGCTGAGGAGCTGGCTTGTGTGCTCAGCCATCAGCACTGTGCCCCAAGCACACATGGACACAGCTCACAGAGGCTATGTCTACACTTGTTAATTTAAGTCGACTTTGCTAAGTCGACTTTGTTAAGTCGACTTAGCATGTCTACACTCAAAAATTAAGTTGACTTAAAGGGGACCCTGCCAAATCGACGTAGAGCGTCCACACTGGATGCCTAAGTCAACTTGTAGAGGCTAGGTGGACCTGGGACAGGTCCACGGTGGCAGGGGGGGCACCCTTGCCAAGTGCCAGAGGGCTCAGCATTTGCCCCATTGTACCTGGGTACAATGGGAGCTGAGCAGGACAGGGACACTGGCAGGGCATAGGAGTGGGGTGGGCAGGGCTCTGTCCTGCCCTGGGGGGGGGCATGCCAGGCTCTGGCTATGCCAGCCACCCTGGCAGGGAGGGCAGTGGGGAGCCCTGGAGCCCTTTAAGTCAGCTTAAAGTCTACTTAGGGCTAATCTGCATCTACACTGGCTAAGTCGACTTAATAAAGTCGACTTAGTCATTAAAGTCGACTTAAAAGTAGGTTTTATAAAGTCGACTTTAATTTTCCTTAAGTCCACTTAAACTGCTACTTAAATCGACTTAAGGAAAATGTAGTGTAGACGCAGATTAAATTAAGTCGACTTAAGCAAGCTTAAGTCGACTTAATTTGTAAGTGTAGATGCACCCAGAAGCAGCTCTGCCCAGCCAGGGAACGGCCGGCTCTGCCCCACACGTTGTCTCCCTCCCCTCATCACACAGGCTGCTCTACACATGGTAGCTAGGGCTAGGGCTAGGTCTGAGCGGGTGGGGGTGGGGGGAAGGTCACTGTCAGGGACCAGGATTGGCAGGCAGTATTGGGCCCTTTCCCTAGAGATGGACGTATCTGCTCTTCATCACACACAGGGTACGAGCTCAGATCCAGGAATCCCTGGGTGAGCATCTGACACCAACCTGTGTAACACAGGAGCGCCAAGGGATGGTCAGACCAGACCCTTCTGGCCTTGAAATCTACAGATCTAGGAAAAATTAGAGAGAAGAAATGGGGGGTTCCATGTAGCTCCATCAGCTTTGATATTAAGGGTTGCAGTGTCCCAAGCCATGGGTCCCTACCTACAAGATGCTGCCAAGTGCTATGGTAACCCAATGGTGAGCATGTGTTAAGAGGCCCCACTCTGCCCAATCCACAGAAGCTATGAGTTGTTATGGGCTCCACCTAGGGAGTCTTGGCTCATTAGCTCAAGCTATCATAGCACCTTGTGCCTTTACTCGGAAGGTTCATCATTCAGCCCTTGGCTACCAGCACACTATATCCAGCCCAGGGCTACATATGCCAAGCAATGGGTTGTCCAACACTGTCCTTGGGAGTCGGCTACATCAAGGAAGAGGGAGGGGTGGAGGAGATGTGGCTGCAGATGGCTGAGAGGCACAGGAAACTATGCTCATGTGCTGACAGAGGCACAGGCTGGCTCCCTCTTGTTTTCAGCCAGCACCTAGGAAGATGCTATGCTTGGAGGGTAGATGCTACAGGTTCCTGCACAAAGAGCCAGCTCCTAAGCTATGCCTACACGTACAAAGTGAAGTTGACTCTGTTTAGTCAACTTAACAAATTGGCTACACTTTAAGTCAACCTTGTTAAGTCGACTTAACAGCAGAGATAGCCGTTATATTGGCTTTAAGTCCACTTAATAAGGTCGATTTAGGCGCTAATCCCCATCCACACTTGCTTTAAGTCGACTTAAGGCTTAAATTGACCTAAAAGTTGGTGTTATTAAGTTGACTGAAGCTTTTCTTAAGTCGACATAAGGAAATGCTTAAGTCGACTTAATAAAAGCCCAGTCTAGACACACCTTTGTTTAGGTTGACTTAAGCCTCCTTAAGTCGACCTAACTTGCCAGTGTAGACATACCCCTAGAGTCAGGCTGGATGGGGATCCAGAAGAATCATGGAAAATGAGGGTTGGAAGAGACCTCAGAAGATCATTCCAGTCCTACCCCCTGCTCAAAGCTCTCTAAATCAAACATCCCTGTAGAAACTCTCCTTCCTCCTCTCCTGCACTGTCTGTGCAGTAGCTTACAGAGGTGCCTTGGGGCAGCCCCTCCTTGTGGTTTTAAGTTCAGGCTGCCAGGAAGCACAGGCAGCTATGGCCTGATTTAGGCTGGTGAAACAGATGTCTTGGTTGTTAGGCCCTCCCTGAGCAATGTCCGAACAGGCTGCACTCCCAACAGCCTAACATGCCCTGAGCTAGGCAGCAGCATAGCACTTGCCCTAGCTGGAGCAGTGAGGAGAGCTGACCAAATAATGGATTTATTTTATTCAAGGCCCAACCTCCAAATCTGAAAATATCCTGTTCAATGTGTGCCAGAACCAATTTAATTTTTACACTGAATAGAACACACACACACAGCTTCCATTTGTTTTGAATGGATTTACATGTTTCTGGATAAACTCAAAACATTTTCCCCCCATTTTGATTCTGCCATTTTCATTTTTGTGGGTTTTTTTTTTTAAATTGGCCCATTTTGAAACTGAAATGCTGTATCAAAATGACAAGTTGAAATGAAATGTTTTGACTTTTCTGAAAATATTTTTTCAGACTTTTTTCAGACAAAACTATTAAATAAATCTGATCCAAATTCATGAATGAGAGTTTTTGGGGTTTTTTCCAGCAAGATTTCCCTTTTCCAAAAAAATTCACCCAACCTTAGTTTGGAAGGAATTAAACTAACAAAAAGGGAGAACAAATGGATCTTCATTTAGCCCAAAATCAAGATGTTGAGAACAAAATTAACAAAGAAACCAAACGTTTCAAAGAAAGAAAAGAAAGCCCTGAATTGCCTATACACCAAGCTAGGAGCCTGGTTAACAAGCAAGAGGATACAGAATTGCTCATTTAAGAACATACATTTCATCTAGCTGGTATCACAGAAACCTAGAGGGATGATATGCATGACTGAGATGTTATAATGACTGGTTACAACCTATTTGGGAAGAATCAAGTAGGAAAAAGGGGAGGATGACGAGGGGCACTCTGTCAAAAGTGGCATTACCTGTTTCCGAGTCACTGGCAATTCAGAAGAAAATTATGTTAAATGCTTAGGAATCAATGTCCTAACAGATTAAAGCACAAGATGGGGTATTAGTTGGTGTTTTCCAGGGGTTAAAGTAAGGGGGAACGCACCGGAACACAGTTCCGGGGCCCACAAATTTGAGGGGCCAGAGTTCTGGGACCCCTAAAAATAGAAAAATCCAGCAGAACGCATGTTCCGCCCTGCCCTGGCTGCTGGCAGGTCCTACACCCCACTGTTGTTAATCACAATACTTATTGTGTTATGCAGTGTTTGCTGGTTTGTGACAATAACTGCTATAAACGCCATATAAAATTATAAATATTTTTGTGGAGCGATAACTGATGCATGTGGTACTGAGAAGTGGTTGCAAATGCCTACCTGGGCTGGGGCCCACACATGCATGAAGGGGGCCCAGACAATATAGGAAGGGGGCCCGGAGATTAGGAGGGTTCCAGGGCCATCAAATTATACTTTAACCACTGGTGTTTTCTACCAAGCCCCAAGATCGCATCATCAAGATGCATCATCAGAAAACATGCAGAGGCTACTGAAAACGGTTGCACCAGCCAGAGTGACCATGGTGGATGGCACCATGTCGGGCATCACGTAATAAAGTTCCCAAATCTGGCTCAATCCAGAGAATCTACAGCTTCCTGGGGCAGCTCTACAGGCCACACCAAGGACGGCCAGGGTGGGCAGTCCTTTGCATATCAATGAAGAGTTTGAGAGCACAGTATGTTGGAGGGGATGTGCGGGCGCTTTAAGCTCCCATCTATAATATATATGGGAGGGGAAGTCTTTGTGAGCCTTCAGTTTGAGTGACATATGCTGGAGGCCTCAGGTTGTCAGTGCTAAAATATCTTCAAATTTCTTAATATTATAGATGACAATTTCCTAATTGAGAAAGTGTTGCATCCAGCATGGCAGAATTCTTTATTCAACCTCATCTTCACATAGAAAAAGGAACTGGCCACAGAACTAAAAATTAGTGGTAGCTTAGGTATAAGTGATCATGATTTGATTACATGTGTTATGTGCAAACAGAAGACGTTTCGATCTATTCTTGGTGCTTTAAAGGTCCAGTTTCACAAAAATGAAAACAATTGGAAAGGGTACATGGGAACTGTTGAAGAATATTTTACTAGATGCCTAAAAAGGTGCAATCCCTCAACTGAGAAAGAAGCCCATGATAGTTAAAAAAAAAAAAAACCCACCCAATCTGGCTTAGAGGGAAAGTAAAGGAAGCCATAAAATGAATTAATAGATTAATAATAATACAATGTATAACAGAAGAAAAAAGGTAAAGTTCATAGTAATGAATATAAATCAGTAGCTAGAAATTGTAGAAAATTGATCAGGAAAGCAAAAGCACATCAAGAACCCTCAAAGGTCAACAATTCAATAAGAAGGTTTTATTTAAGTATATTAAGAACTAAAAAGAATTCTAACTATAGTATTGGTGCATTATTAAATGGATATGGTAGAATTATCAATAATAATGCAGAAAAGAGGGAACTGTTCAATAAATATTTCTGTTCTGTATTTGGGAACAAAAAACAGATGGTGCAGACCTATCAAAGGATGATGAAATGCATTCCATACCAATATCAACTGAGGATGTTAAAAAGTAGCTTCTAAAGTTAAAATCAGTAAGTCCAGATAACTTTCATCCAAGAGTTTTAAAAGAGCTGACTGAGGAGCTCATAGGACCATTAATGTTGATTTTTAATAACTCTTGGAACAGCCATGAAGTTCCAGAAGACAGGAAGAAAACTAATGTGCCAATATTTAAAAAGGCTAAATGGATGACCTGGTTAATTCTAGGCCTCTCAACCTATTGTCAATCCCAGGCAAAATAATGGAATGGTTTATTGAGGACTCAATTAATAAAATAATAAAGAAGGGTTATATAATTAATGCACATCAACATGGGCTAATGGAAAATAGATTCTGTCATGCTACCCAGATATTCATTTTTATGAGACTGTAAATTGGATTATAAAAGTAATAATAGCAGTGATGTAGAATACTTGTTCTTCTGCAAAGCATTCTGCACAATATTTGATTAAAAAGAACACCTGAAACTGATATAAAATTATCATGGCATACATTAAAAGGATTAAAACCTGGCAAACAGACAGGTCTAAAAATGTTAGTGTAAACAGGGAATCATCATCTAGCAGCTGTGCTTCTGTTGGGGCTCTGCTGGGATCAGTTCTGAGCCCTGCGTGAATTAACATCAGTGACCTGGAAGAAAACAGAGTCATCAGTGAAAGAGTTTGCTTAGGTGTGGGTACTGCAAGACTCGAAGTGCAAACTTCATCATTCTGTGTTTTCTTCTTTATCCATTCTCTTCCATCCTTCTGCCAAGACAGACCCAAACCGCCGCCCCCTCCAGATCAGGTCTTAGCCCTACATGATTTAACATTATCTGGGGTGCAAGTGTAACCTTCAGGTGGGCTAAAATTCATTCAATTGCCCTTCTCCAGTGCCTAACAGAAATAAACCCCAATCTCTATGGAGAAAGCAGCTGGAGACCCAGGATCACAGCAAAGACTGCTCAGGGTTACCATCTCACACTGAAATACTACTAAGAACAAACATAACAATGAACTTTAACTACTAACTAAATAGCTTACTGGTTAACCAACTCTCAGACCCATATACATGTGCACCTACTTTGCTGCAGAAGACTCCATAAAAGGGAGAAAACATCTTGCTGTGCACTCCTGGCTCAGATTCTTTCATGAACACTGAGCACATGGGCTCTTCTCACTGCAGCTCCAGCCTGCCGTCTGCACAGTCTGCTGCTCTCATGTGGTCTGACAACACCACCAGACAACCCTGTGGAGCATGCTCAAAATGCTACCACTCCGTATCCAAAAGATTCTGGTTGTGGGCACCTAATCTGCCCAGCAACAGTAACCCACCCTAAATAGGTCTCTTAAAGAGATAGCCTATTTTAGGCATATGGGTTACACAAGCAAACAATATGTGTTTTAATATGGCAAAATGTAAATGCATCCATCTAGGAATAAAGAATGTAGGCCATACTTACAGGCTAAATCCTGGGAAGCAAAACAGTGATTCTGAAAAGGATGTTGAGGGTCCTAATGAATAATCAGCTGAACCCGAGTTTCCAAGCAGTGCGATCCTGTGGCCAAAAGGGCTAGTGTGATCCTTGGATGTATAAGCAGACCATCAGATTGGACAGGGAGGTTCTATTACTGCTGTATTTGGAACTGCTGTGACCAATGATGGAATACCCTGCGTGGCCAGTTCTGGTGCCCACAATTCGAGAAGGAGGTTGATGAACTGGAGATGCTTCGCAGAAGAGTCTTAAGGGTTGGAAAACCTGCCTTATAGCTATGACTCCAGCTCAGTCTGTTTAGCTAGACAAAGAGAAGGTTGAGGTGACAATCATGGTCTTTCAGAACCACTGTGGGTAACAGTGGAGTCTCCATCACTGGCCACCAGGACCACTTGTCCTCTAAAAGAGTATGCTCTCCTTCAGACAGGAATGAATCCTGGGAAGTCCTGCGGCTGGTGCCAGGGGATCAGACTAGATCACAGTGATCCCTTCTGGCCTCGGAAACGTACCTGTGACGGCTGGGCTCTCCTGGCAGCCACTGATCTCCAAGCATTTTGCAGACACGGGAGGGGAGGGCGGGCCTGGGACGGGCCAGCAGTTCCTCCCGTTTCAGGGCGCCGCGGAGGGACCCGAGATTGGAAGGGCAGGCAGCCCTGCAGGCTGGGGCTGAACTGCGTGGGGAGGCCAGCAGGGGGCAGCGCAGGGCCACATTGCACAGGTTAGCGCGGGCTTATGCCTCGGCCGGGCTGGGTCGGGACAGAGCTGCGGAGTCAGCTGTGCGCTGGGCGGAGGAGGGTCCTCGCAGTGGGGCAATGGGGCGCTGTGTTCCAGCCGCTAAGAGCAGCGAACCTGGCTCAGCCCCCGAGGAGAGCTGCAGCCCG
>ML686000.1:214008-262015 GCA_007922175.1 Pelusios castaneus | reverse complement strand
AATCCCACTTCGTCAGACGCTTTCTGACGAAGTGGGATTTTCTCCCACGAAAGCTCATGCGATTAATAAATCTGTTAGTCTTAAAAAGTGCCACAAGACTCTGTTGTCTTTCTACAATAGACTAACACGGCTACCCCTTTGGTATTTTATTAGTGACAAACCTCTCTCGGCTTCTCTGCATTAGCACAAGATGGGTCCCTCTTCTCCTCTGTCTGCTTGGGTTCACTGCATACCTTACTCTGTACTTGGGACTCACACGTAGAAACCCATCAGCAAGAGTTGAAGAATTGATCTTGAAATCTTTACTCTGTAAGGAGTCCTTCCTCATACATTTAATCTCATTGAATTCATGAAGGTTACGGAATCCGTCCCCAGATCTGCGTTTGAAGCAGAGCTTGGTTTGTGTCAATTTGTCTGAAGACATTTTAATGCTTTGCTGCTGCCATGAAGAATAAAGAACAATTCTACATTCTACCATAAGACCATCTTTGTGACCTGAACTAAAATCACACATGCCAGCCCCCTATATATAGCACATGTTGTGAGAGATAAAGCATGTTTTCTCACTGATTCTGAGACAGATGCTGCAGATATGTAATGTCGTGTTAAAACTAAATTGTATGGATTTGCACATGAGGAATTTCCCTACAAATGAATTCCTAATAGAATCATAGGCTATGTCTACACTTACTAAAGTTACTTTGAATTAGTTAATTCGAACTAACTAATTTGAACTAATTTTAATTAGTTCAAATTAACTTAATTCAAACTAGAAAAATTTAGTTCGAATTAGCGAATTGCATTGAGTTCAATGGGCCGGTTAGTTCGAACTAAGCAATTAGTTCGAACTAACATGGCCACATTGGTTAATTCAAACTAACTAGTTCGAATTAACCCTTAGTTTGAATAATATATTTGAATGTATTAGTTCGAATTAAGGAAGCCCTTAATTCGAACTAATGAAAACCTAGTGTAGCCATGGCTTTAGTTAGTTTGAATTAAGCCTCCTTAATTCGAACTAACTTCCCAGTGTAGACATAGGAAACTGGAAGGGACCATGAGAGGTCATTGAGTCCAGTCCACTGTACGCATGGCAGGACCAAGTGCCATCTTAAACCGTCCCTGACAGGTGCTTGTCTAACCTGGTCTTAAAAACATCCAATGATGGAGATTCCACAACCTCCCTGGGCAACTTATTCCAGTGGTTAATCACCCCTGACAAGAATTTTTTCCTAATGTCCAACCTCAACCTAATAAAGATAATTCCTTCAGAAGACCCATAGGATCCAATGTTTGCAATACTGATTAGCCTAATCAAATTATTATTTTTGTAAAGACTGTTTAACAGACAATGTACTTACCCCTTATGCCATGGTTTTTACACTTGTTTATATATTTCTATTATTGCATTTTATTTTTTTAACTAACATACAAGAGGTTGCTAAGTCATACAATTATAACGAAGAGCATCCTGGTGAAGCAAGTGCTAGCTGTTCGGTGTTAGGTTTGACTGGTTAGTGTGAATATCTCTTGAGACGGCAATCCCACAGCTATGGATTGTGGAAACTCCTTTTGTAATGTCCATCCCATTTTACTGGAAGGTGTGAAAAGGCGTTACTTCTCTTTCATATCACTTACCAACTACTTTTCTTTTTCAATTACAAATACAAAAACAAACCAGAAAAAATAAGTCTTTTTCCTGTTTGTTTGTTTGTTTGTTTGTTCGTTTGTTCGTTTGTTTTAAAATATTAGCTGTCCAATAACTGACCAGCAAGAAGGGAAGCCGATCTATGCATGATCCCTTTTCATGGCATTCTATGAAACCCGCCAGACAGAGCCGATACAAGAGACCAGCTCTAGGAGATGGTATCTTTTACGACTTACAGAAAGAGCTGTTTTGTGTATAGAAGCCCTTAATTCGAACTAATGAAAGCCTAGTGTAGCCATGGCTTAAGTTAATTCGAATTAAGCTTCCTTAATTTGAACTAACTTGCCAGTGTAGACATAGCCTCTAAGTTTCCTCTCAGGTTTTCCATTCAGTAGATCATCCTAGTAGCCCTTCTCTGCATCTGTTCCAGTTTGAATTCATCTTTCTTAAACATGGAGAACCAGAACTGCACACTGTATTCCAGATGAGGTCTCACCAGTGCCTTGTATAAAGGTACTAACACCTCCCTGATGCTGGAGTGGGGCCAAGCTAGCTGGATTCTGTCCCTGGCTCTCCCACAGAATTCCTGTACATTACTGGAAAAAAACCTTTCTTGAATGCAGATGCTCACAGGATAGCATTAAGGTCACCCGGGTTAATTCTGGCATTTCCTGACTTTTGAGGGTTTTACAACCTAGTGATCCCTCTCTTTGTCTGTAATGTGGAACAGTTTGGGTGAGGTGTTTGATAGGAAGTTACTGTTTGGGCTATTGAATCATTGCTGTTATTTCACAGCACATAGTTAAACATGTTGCAATATTATGATGATTGGGAATTAACAATTCAGTTTCTTACAAACAGTTTTATTTGTTCTGTGAGGAGTTCACAATAAGAGTCACTCATTCCAGTAAACACTAAGTAGGGAATTATTTTGTGTTCTCTGGGAATTAAAGAATGTCATTTAGTTTGTTTAACAAAATTATTGCTAAATAATGCAGCTACTTAGTGAGTAATTACTAAATATTACAGCATATTATTCACTGACCAGTCACATTCGTTTCCCACTCCTCAGAAATGCAAAGGCTAATTATGAGCCATTACTTTTGGTGGTGTCCAGAAGGGGCTCTGGAGGGGTTTGGTCGGCTCACAAGGAGTATGAATTAGTGAGGACATGCCACCTTTCTCATTGACTTCTAAGGAGATTACAGCCCATGAGTGTATGTGGCAGGTCAGGGGCAAACTGGGCCTAGATCACTGCATATCTGTGTCATTTTGAAATCATTGGATAATTCTTAAGATCTATTTATTGGCTCTTGCTCATCTCTAGGGAGCAGGAGGCCATCATTTTTCTTGATGTCAGTAAAAGAGTGCAGACCCGCCAAAATCAAATGATTCCTGGAGTTCTGCTGGATCCCAAGGGATCTCATAGACTCATAGGCTGCGTCCACACTGGTAAATTAAGCTGACTTAAGCTTGCTTAAGTCGACTTAATTTACCCTGCGTCTACACTACAGTTTCCGTAAGTTGACTTAAGCAGCTTGTTTAAGTCGACTTAAGGAAAATAAAGTCGACTTAATGAAAATTAAGTCGACTTTATTAAACCACCTTTTCATTAGACTTAAGGCTTAATTCAACTTTTTAAAGTCGAATTAAGCCAGTGTAGCTCTGGGGTAGCCCTAAGTCGATTTAGGGCTACCCCAGGACTACACTAATGCCC
This sequence comes from Pelusios castaneus, assembly GCA_007922175.1. Lineage (NCBI taxonomy): Eukaryota > Metazoa > Chordata > Testudines > Pelomedusidae > Pelusios > Pelusios castaneus. The sequence goes on along the minus strand of ML686000.1, from coordinate 258,650 downwards.
TTCCTGCTGGGGGGGCACAAGGGGATCCTGACATGGCCCCCAAAGAGCAGGGCATGTGAGCAGGGTGTGACACTGTCTGGATTTATGGAAGCATTTATGATGTTATTTTCTATTCATATCTCATAAATGCTATAATCCATAGGAACTATGTCATGTTTGGTATCAATAGAAAGGTAATAATTTGCTGGGAATGATTATATAGTTTATGTCTAGGAATTCTATTTGGGTTAGAAGTTAGGAATTTGATGTTATATCTATACTTTAACTTGTATGATTCTGTGGGAACGCCCCAGACAGGATGTCACCAACCATTGTGTCCTTAATGTTTAGGAATTTTTCAGGTAGAATGGTCCCAGGGAATAACCTGATGAGCCATTAAGGACATAAGGAATACAAGCATTGTGTCCTTAATGGCTTGTCAGTTTACTCCCTGGGGCTAGTCTACCTGGAAAATTCCTAAACATTAAGGACACAATGGTTTTATACACCCGCCTCTCTCAGAGATTCAATAAAATAACATAAGTTAAAGTATAGATAGAACACCAAATTCCTAACTTCTAATCAAAATAGAATTCCTAGACATAAACTATATAATCATTCCAAGCAAATTACTACCTTTCTATTGATACCAACCATGACATGGTTCCTATGGATTATAGCATTTATGAGATATCCATTGAAAATAATATCATAAATGCTTCCCTAAATCCAGACAGCATCACACACAGGGCTCTGCCCTGCCAGGGTCCCCTGTCCCCCTTTGCCCCATTGTACACAAGGGGTGCCCCCCCCGCCACTGTGGACCTGCCCAAGGTTCCCCTAGCCCCACAAAGTCGACCTAGAGCATCCAGCGTGGACGCTCTAGGTCGACTTCGTAAGTTCCCCTTTAAGTCGACTTTAATTTTAAATGTAGACACACTAAGTCGACTTAAAAGTGCAAGTGTAGACATAGCCATAGACTGTAAGGTCAGAAGGGACCAGTATGATCCTGTAGTCTGACCTCCTGCAAAATGCAGGCCTCAAGACCTCACCCACCCACTCCAGCAATAGGCGATCAACCTATGACTGAGTTATTTACCTCCTTAAATCATGATCTATATGGGGCCAGGGCCCTGCTGTAACCCCTCCACTGGCTCCACCTTTGGTAGGGTTACCTCCAGACCACAGCAGCCCTAAGGGTGCATCTACACTGCCAACTTAAGTCAATTTAAGGAGGCTTAAGTCGACCTACACAAAACCACGTCCACACTGGGCTTTTATTAAGTTGGATTAAGCGCTTCCTTAAATCGACTTAATAACACCACTTCTGAAGGTCAATTTAAGCCTTAAGTTGACTTATTTAGTCGACTTAAAGCCAGTGTGGATGGCTATGTCTACTGTTAAGTCAATTTAACAAGGTTGATTAAAGTCGACTTAAGTGTAGCTACTCTGTTAAGTCGACTTAACAAGGTCAACTTAAAGTTGACCTTGTTAAGTCAACTTAACAGAGTCAACTTAACTATACAAGTGTAGACATAGCCTAAGAGACTCCCATAGGTTGGGGGGACAACACAGAAAAGGTCAGTGACCTAGGGATTTGTTCCTTTTCTGAGTCAGGGCTGTGAGGATGGGAAACAGGGACCACTTCCCCTTGGCGCTGCCCAGAGGCGGCTTTTGGGGTAGGCGAAGCAGGCGCACGCTTAGGACCCCAAGCTGTAAGGGGCCCCCTTGCCTGCCCCAAAAGCTGTGTCTGCCTCGGTTGGCAGCCAGCAGAGGAGCTGGCCCCTGTGTCCTGGGTTGGTGAGGGGGAGATGGGGCTGGAAGTGAGCTGGGAGGGGCAGGGGCAGGAATAGCAGCAGGGAGCTGGGAGTGGTGACAGGGGGCCCCCATGGGCCTATACGCAGCCCCACAGGTCTATAGGGGGCCCCACAATGTGCCTTTGCCTAGGGACCCCAATAGCCAAAGGCCGCCTCTGTCCCTGCCCCTGCCAACACAGCCATCATCCCCTGTCCCATATGGACTACAGACTATACTGAGTACTGTCTATGGTCAGCTGAACACAGAGAGGGAGAGATATGTGAGGATCTCCCTCCATAAGCTTACAAGGAGAGGGACATCCAGTGGCTGAAGCCAACCAACTCGGCCCAGCTGTAGAACATGAGGGAAGCTCTCCATGATGGAACTGCACAAACTCAGTGACTATGTCGACACTTACAAAGTTAAGTCAACTTAATAAATTGGCTACCCTTTAAGTCGACTTTGTTAAGTCGACTTAACAGCAGAGATAGCCATTATATGGGCTTTAAGTCAACTTAATAAAGTTGATTTAGTGTTAATCCCCGTCTACACTGGCCTTAAATCGACTTCAGGAGTCGACACAAGGTGTAAGTCGACCTAAAAGGAGGTGTTATTAAGTCGACTTAAGAAAAGCCCAGGGTGGACGCAGCTTTGTTTAGGTCGACTTAAACATCCTTAAGCTGACCTAGCTTGCCAGTGTAGATGCCCCCAGTGTTAGGGCAGCTCCCCCGTGCAGGGGCGGCTGAATAGCTCAGGACCTGCAGCTAAATCAAGAATACAGTTGTGGACAGTTACTGCCAAGGAGGTTAACAAGGGGCTGACCTGCAAATATATGAAAACTAGGCCTGTGCCTTTCCATCTTCTATTTGATGATAAGGGTGATAATGGCCTGAACATTTTTCTATTTTTTTCTGTTTTTTACATGAGAAATGCAAGTCTTACCTGCCCAGGAACTCAAGACATAACAGCAGAGTGAGGAAGGGCTATGTAGTCTGACTGTCTGGCACATTTTGGGTTGTGTTTGCTTTTGTAGAGGCACATATAATTCAAATGTCTAATAAACTCTTGGGAAAAAAGAGGTCTGAGTTAAAAATCTAAACCTGCAAACCTACCCCTCCCCCCTTTGATTGACAGGGAGAAAAGGCTCCTAACACACAGGTGAGACTTGCTGTGAGTCCTCCAGGAGAATCAGGAGATCCCAGGATCACCAGTCCTGGCATTTCTAAGGTCAGATGCAAACAAAGAGGCCAGAGAGGTGAGCGTGATAGAGGAATGGGAGGGCTGTGGGATTGGGAAGAGGGGGAAGGACAGGTTCCCACACCATGCAGGACAGTGAAGGTTGCCATGCTGAGGTTACTATAATCTGGCTGTAGTTTGGTGCTATGTGTAGTCTCTGATACAGAGTCAGTCAGGTCAGGTCTCCAGTAGGCATCTGTCTCCAGGCAGGAGATGCATCCAGACAGGAGATCTGGAAAAAAGACACATTTTCCCTTGGCATTGGGGACCCTGGCAGGATATCCAGAAGGTTGGTCTCCCATACAAGTGTTTCCTGCCCAGAGGACTCCAGGCACTTACTGGCAGCTCTGCCTCCGCGTGTTTCCTTCACTCGGGGGGGAGGGGGTTCACAGAACAGAAAGTTTGTTTTTAATATCAGTTCTTATCTTGTAGCAGCAGCCCATCCTCTCCCCTTGGAGATATAGACAAAGGCAGAGGGAGCTCTCCTGTATCAGCCACGATCCACACAGCACGCAGAGACCATGGGGAACTGCGCTACCACCATGGTGAGTGCAAGGGCTCCTTTGCCCACCTCTCCCACTCCTAAAATAGATTTACTCCTGCAGGGAAGGTGAGGGGCTGAGAGAAAAGGCAGGGAGCAGACTGGGGCAGCTATGTGCCAAACTAATGCTTCACACAGCTAGTCGGCGTTGTGACAAACCAGCTTTCCATTGGTGAGTCGTCAATAGGGAGACTTCTCGGGAATCTCTTGGCATCCCAGAACCTTTGTCCTGGAAGGTTTCTGTGGCCCAGGATGGAATTGCTGGTCAAAGCCAGACAGGGTCTTGCCTCAGGGGCTGACAGCCAAGGACTTCAGGCACTACCCTGCAATGTGAGCCTGGACCCAAGTCCCATGTCTGAATCAAGGCTATCGTGCCTCCCTCTAGCATGGCTTCTGTGCAGTCTAAGTAATTAAATCAGGGCTGACCCTAGGGTTAGGGCACAGAAGGGGATCCCCAGGTTCAAGGCCCTGCTCCACCAGGCAGAGCAGGGATATGATCCCAGGTCCCCCACAAGACAGCAGCGCTGCTGGACCATTGGATATTTGATGGTTGCTCTCACTCGATTTCTGATTTTTTTTCAAGGAAAACATTGTTAGTGCTTGGTGTCCAGCTGATGTAAAGTGGGGGGAATAGCTCTTGAAACTTCCATAGGATGGGAAAGCATTTCCCCCCACAGCTCTCCTCTTACCCTCCCCCTCCACGTGCCAGTGCCAAGACAGAGGCCCTGTACGTGTATGTGCTGGGTGCTTTCCACTCAATCAACTCCCCACGCAAGTAAGACAAAGACGAAGACCCAAAGCACACCAGCATGCGCTGCCGGTAGGGGAAGGTGCTATAGGATTCCTTCCTTTAAGGCAAATAATTCTGGAATCTCATCAGCCCAATTCATTATTTCTGTTGGGAAATGCCTGTCTTCCAATCCAATGAGGGGAAGCCAAGTTTGCGGGGAATGCAGGTGAGACAAAAAGGAGTGACATCCTTCCAAACAGGGGACACTGCTAAGGGATGCTCCCTGCTCACAGCCCAGGGTTTCTGTGCTCCTCGATCTCACCCACAAGCCATCCCAGTCCTGGAGGTCTCTTAAGCAGTCAGGAATAGATGTCAGGGGAGGAGAACCAACAGCGATGATCTGGGAGTGATGCTGTGTATGCCAGAGGTGTCACCTTCTCACCCTCATCCCATCCGGCACAGAAGCTCAGAAGGTTGGACTCATGATCTAAGCCCAGGTGTCCAACACAGATTCCGCTCTGTTAATTCCCTGGATCAGTGAGTGGCTGTCATGTAGGACAGGTTGACTCTTTTTTGCAGAGAAAGGAGCAAGAGCTGGGAGCTGCTGTCACAGGTGTAAGACTGGCTTTTGTCATCAGCTCTGCCCAGCATGGCTGGCTGGTTGGTACCATGGCTGCAGCTCTACAAAGCATCTAGCCCCAAACCTGTCCGACAGCATGGCTGTAGCCTCCTCCCGAGCCGGGCACTGGCTGGGCTTTAGGGCTGTTGCCCCAGTAAAATGGATTTTGGAAAGACGATGAGTGCATTTGCTTTGAAAATGCTGCTTGCTGATGTGGCTGCTCCAGTGCCCTGCAGGGCAGGCAGAGGGGCCTGCTGGGCACAGCACTGGCTGCTTGCCATACAAGCTCCCGCACTCACACCCCATCTCCCAGGACCTTTGCCTGGATCCAATCAGGCTTCAGTGTCACAGGCTCTATAGCTTTGCCCCCTTGGCCAAGGACAAGGAAAACTAACTTCAGAGAGCCACCCCGCTCTTCCCCGTGTCCCTCCCTCCCCACCCCCTCCAGCGCCTGCCCCAGCCGTTCCTGATTCTCACTGGCACTTCCCCCATCCATTTATTATTATCCATTGTCTCCTGGTTGATTCTGCCTCGCTTTCCTCTCTGGCCCACACATTATCTCTAAGTCTCCACTGAGCCTTACCCCTCTGTTCCTGACCTTCCTGGCTGGTCCCCACATTCTCACTGCCCCATTTCACCACCAGAGTTCATCCAAGCTTTCCCCTTCCCCCAGCCCGTCAAGTCCCTTAAGCCCTCCTCCTCCACCTGGCCATCTCTGCTGCCCGCAATGGGTTCCTTCCTGGATCTCACTGACCCATCTGCTCCACAGCTGGGAATGAACCTGTTGGTTGGTCAACAGGCCCACGCCAGCGACGAAGTGCTGGAAATAGTAGTGTGAACATTGCCGCTATGGCCACTGCGGCAGGACCAAGAACGAGTGGAGTGGCAGGGGTTTGTCCAGCCTGTTGTTAAAAGCCTCCAATGACAGGAACTCCACAAGCTCCCTGGGAAGATGGACCCAGAGCTTATCTCCCCTGAGAGTCAGAAAGTTTTTCCTAATATCAAACTTAAGTCTACCTTGCTGTAGATTAAGCCCATTGTTTCTTGATCGACCTTCAGTGGCCTTGGAGAACAATCGATCCCCCTCCTCTTTATAAACCCTCTAACATATTTGAAGGCTCTTATTGAATCTCCCCTTAGCCTTCTTTTCTTAAGACTAAACATGCCCATTCCTCTTTTTTTTTACCTTTCCTCGGGTTCAGGTCAGGTTTTCTGAACTTTTATCACTTTTTGTTGCTCTCCTCTGGACTCTCTTCAGTTTGTCTACATCTTGCCTAAAGTGTGGTGCTCTGAATCCTCCAGATGAGCCCTCACCAGTGCCTTGTACCTCCCTATCTTACAAATACCTCCCTCTCTTACATACATCAGTCCTGTTAGTTAACACACCTAGAATGGCATTGACCTTTTTCACAAGTGCATCCCATTGTTGACTCATATTCCATTTGTGATCCTCTTTGTTCCCCTATTTATGGAGAGGTTCTGTGTTTGCCCTTCACTAGTCCTCTGAATCCCGCCCTTACTCCATGACTTCTCAAAGATAATTGTTAACAGTTCTCAGATTGCTGCAGCCAGTTCATTAAGTACCCTATCATGAATTTCATCAGGCCCTGCAATACATTCAATTTATCAAAATGTTCTTTCACCTGTTCTTGCCCTATTTTAGCTTGCCTTCCTTCCTCCTTGGTGTTAACAGTACCTGGTCACCATTAAACTTTTGAGTGAAGCTTGAAAAATATCATCATAAAACATCCCAGGCTTCTTGATGTCCTCAGTTACTAGCTCTCCTTTCCCTCAAGCACCTCCACTTTCCTTTGTCTTTCTCTAACTCCTACTATATTGAAAGAGGGCCTGCCGTGTCCCTGAGCCCTCTTCATCTCCGGGCCCCTCTAACACCTGGGTCCCCCTCACCCCTGGGCTTGCCCTTACACCTGGGCTTGCCGCATCCCCAGGCCCACCACATCCCTGGACCTCCCCTATACCTGCGCCCCACTTGCCCATGCTCCCCACTCAACCCTGGGCCCCCCTCATCCTGAGCCACTCTTATACTTGCCCCCCACCCATCCCCAACACCTGGTCCCTCACTGGGCTCTGCTTTGCTGAGAATCAGGAAACCAAGAGGAAACCTGAAGCCTGGCTCTCACACATGTAGGCAGATGATTAGCCCTAGACCAGGACCAGTGATCCCCCCAATAGTCAGGTGTAGTGCCAGCGCAGAAGGGCTGTCTGCAGGAATGCCCCATTTCAGTCTGCACTTGTCTGAAGGGCTTTTAGTGGTGAGATCCCTGCTCCCAGACTCTCTAATGCTCTGTATTCAGAGACCCTCAAAATAGCCAAACCCAGACCTAGCTCAGTGTGAGGCCCCCGCTGCTCCATTCCCCACAGTGCCCAGAACTGCTGGCCACTGACCCCACAGTACTTCACTGCAGAGCTGTTCTGCCTCTATCTCAAATGGCCTCAGCATGCCCGCCTGAGGGGAGAGACCCAGAAGGAGCCAGCTCTGAAGGGAATCTGCTTCTAGGATTTCCCCTATGGACAGCAAACTGAGTCCAGTATCCGGCCAAGAGAGATCCACTTTGTGCCAGGAAATTAGCTAGCTGTTTGTGGGTAATGAGAGAGGCCTTGCCAGGCCATTGTTCTTTCTATTTGTCACAGTTCATAAATCTAAGGCAAATCAAGAGGAAAACTTTCCAAAGAGGAACTCTTGATTGCATGGCTGTCTTCCCATCAGCAGCCCATTCTGCCTGTGCAGGGTCAGTCCCTGTCTGAGGAACTGGGTGGAGGAGATGACTCCAGCACCCAGGGGCCATGCCAGATTGCCACCCATGAACTGAAAACACCATTCCTCCAACTCTGCAGTTACAATGACACAAATATGCTGAATTAGGGTTAAAAAACAAACTTTGCTGCCCCACTGAACAGATGGCTAGCTGGGCTCCCAGCTCATGTAGAGACCGGTGCCAATGACTGTCCAGTGTTGATTTGAGGAGGTTCCAGCCCATGTCACAAAACCTCTGCTCAGTGAGATGGTCCCAGCTGCCCACTGCAAGAGCTCAGCTTACAAAAGAATGTTTGAAAAAGGCCATTTCTATTCCTCATTTCCTAGGAGCAATGAAACAGATTTATGATATGAGTTCCTAGTGCTTCCATCAGGGCCTGATGGCCAAGGAACGCACCCCCCCCCACACACACACTCACTGAGTAAGCCCCAAGGCCAGGGAACACCTGCCAGGTTGGGCACAGGGCTGAATGACCTGATATTTCTCTTTTCCAATCCAAGAGCCTCGAGCTGAACGTGAGTGACATCAGCCTTGAGGAGCTGTTGCAGAATTACTCCTATGACTCCGAAGTGAACTACGACGGTACCACACCCTGCCACAGCAGCTACTGCTTTTTCTTTTACAGAGCTGCCCCCAGCTTCCTGGCTGTCACCTGTGCCCTGGGCCTGCTGAGTAATCTGGCCCTCATGGTGGCCTTGGCCAAGGGCCAGAGTCTTTGGGGCTGGGCCCCCAGCAGAGCCTTCCTGTTCCAGCTGGCACTCGGCACCACCCTCTTCACAGCCACGCTGCCATTTTTTGCTGCAGGCATCAACCACAATTGGATCTTTGGTGACGGGCTCTGCAAGGGAGCGTACGTGCTGTGGTACGGAAGCCTCTTTGCTCAGGGGCTGCTGGTGGCTACCAGCGCATGGAGCATCATGTGGAGCAAATGGGTTCCCGGCCAGCACTGCTGGTGTATAGCCGTGCATCACTGGGTGATAGCTGTCCTGCTGGCCGTGCCAGCCGCCATGATAAGCGGGACGGAGGGGGACCCAAAGTTGCTGTGTGTATTGAGAAGCAGCCGTAGGCTGCACCCATGGCACCTGGCTCACATCATCTCCTGCCTGGCTGTTTTCATTTTGCTCCCAGCCGCTCTGGGCGTGGCCAAGGCACTGCTGACGTGGCGCAGGAGAGGCTGGCAGCTGAGGGTCGGTGTGACATGGATGTTCTTCCTCCTCTGGGTGCCCTATGGGTTAGCCCTGCTCCTGGACTCCCTGGCGCAGAGGCAGCTGCTCTACACCAGCTGTCATTCTCAGGAGCACCTTGACTTCTTCCTGGGGCTGTCAGAGGGCCTCGGCATCCTGCACTGCTGCTTCGGGCCCCTGCTGCTTCTCGGCATGGCGCTGTATCGCCGAGGGAGGGCTCAGATGCATGGATGCTGAACCAAGCCCCCCTCAGAGTCCCGGGACAGCGTGTCCACATAGGCACCTGTGCTGCCGTCCTGGAGTCTGACGCGCTTTTCCTGGCACTTCGTGTCATCCTTTCCACCCGTACAGAGTGGCTGCAGCCCGCTGCCATTCCCGCTGGCGGCAATGACAACACAAAGTGCTGGGGAGGTGGGAGAGTGGAGTCTGACCCCCATCTCTCTGCCCCATGGCTCTCTGCTCCGTGCAGCTGAGCCAGCCTTGCTCACTGGCTCCCCTGAGCTTCCTGCCACCAACTAATATTGGGACGAGGTGGGTGAGTTGACTAGACCAACTTCTGTCGGCGCGAGACTGCACGGAGACCTGAGAACCTGGTCCAGACTTGGGCTCTGTGTTACTCGAGAGTGGGGGTCTCACCAAAGCGGCTACCTCACCCACTTTGCCTCTGTCATATTCTGCCTGCAGCCCCTCTGCGATTGACCAACGGGGCCTCTTTACAGCAGAGTTAACTTGAGTTGTAACGGGAGCGCTGCCTTTTGCATCCACGCTCAAGCACCTCATTCAAAGGGTGGTGCTTTTAACTGGAGCTCACTGGGCCACCAGAGTGGGGGAGGGGGTTTCTTGGCCACAGTGCAAGTGAGCGCAACTCATCGGCTTCTATCTCCAGTGTGGATGCAGGCTGGGGTTGCTAGTCCTCTGAAGCCTTCCCACAATGCCCCGCCTGCTCAGAAAGGACAGACAAGTTCTCCCTTGGTTCATTGGGAAAGAATCTGCACAGTGGCTCGGCTCGCTGCAGCACCAAGAGCCAAGGGGACATGCCCCCAGCAGCCTTAGCGCCTCACATGAGCCAGCCCAGCACCAAAGCTGCGCAGAGGGGCGGCTCTTTCTCAAGCAGGGCTAACCTGTGCAGAGTCACCAGAGCAAAGGGAACTTGAGTTAACTGTGCGCTGAAGACAGGCCCTTAATCTGATCCTGGCCAAAACAGAACACTTCATCTTTCCCCCAAGACTTCCCAGCACCCTGCTCTTTCGGCACCCCACCATCACCTCTAAGCCCATAACTAGGCATTGCCGTTGACTCATCCCACTTTCCAGACATCCATGGTGTGTCTGGATCATATCCCGTCTTCCAGTTAGGTGGAGCCAAGCCCCAGCCGGTCCTTTGACCACACAGCTGTATGTCCTCTTGCACCATCATGACCACATCCTCCATCACTGCCTGGCTTGTTCCACTTAGTGTGTCCCCGCTCTCTGCAGTGAAGTGTCAGTCCCGCCTCCTGAACTCGCCCAACTATTCACTCGTAGGTGGCGTTGATCCATCGCCCTCACCCCTGACTCTGGAAATTATGCAACCTTCAGCACTCATCAGTTGGCTCCTCCCGGAACCGCCTTCTCACTCTCTCCCCCCACCTGATGCGGAGGACAGGCCCCCTGCAAAGTCACCTAGGTCTTGTCCTTAAATTGCTCCTGCAGCTGGCAAAAGGCTTGAGGTGGCTGGGCTGTGACTGCTGAGCAGGAGGCAAACTATAATTCCTGTTCTGTTTAATTTCCCTCGCCTCTTGCCATATATGGCCATTGTAAACTCTTCGGGGCAGCACGTGAGCTGCACAGTGCCTGGCTCTTTCCTAACCGAGGCTGCTAGGTGCTTCTGCTATTTAGATAATAAATAATAATCTATACCTGGCTCTGGCAGGGGAGTGTTGCCTAGAGGTTTCAGACAGGCTATTCAGGTACCCAGCTGTGGCAAATGCCTTCTGCAAGGCAGTGAGGCTGGGGCTTGGATTTGCTGTATTGCAGACCTGGGGAGTCTATTCTCAGTTCTGCCAGAGGTCACCGGCTCAGTAAAACAGTTGCCTCTCTCATGATGGCCTCGGGGCCTTGCTCCACTGTGGAATGCAAAGAGCAGCTCACGGCAGCCAGTAGATCTCCTGACTCCCAATTCAGTGCACCTACCCCTGGGCTACAGGCCACTGAGCAATGGAGGTGCTCTCCCCAGACATGTGGGGGTAGGAGGGAGGATGGCATGAATGTCAAGGAGGAAGGGTGGAGTGAAGGGACAGGAGTGAGAAGACAGGGTGGAAGGGGTCTGATAGACAGGGAGAGGAGACAGAAAGGAGGGGCAGAGGGGAATAGGAGACATGGAACCAAGAATCCCAACCTGGGGCTTCCATTGGCAAAGCTGGGTGGGCACAGTGGGAAATGCGGCCAAGGAATGAGGTGGGGAAGGAGAAGTCACCCTGCTGGGAGCCCCATTGGGGCACAGCCTCATGGGCTGTGGGAAGAGGGCTGTGGGGAACTCAAACCCCAGAATGAGGCTGTCACAGATCCACAATTCTGGAACAGCTTCTGGAAGGACCCCTTCAGCATGCCAGACCCCATAGGGGTTTGTCTCACTCCTCCTCCAGGGCAAGCCATGCGGCTTCCCCGCCTCCTAACACTAGACCTCTGAGCTTTCAGCACTGCTGCTTCCCACCATGAGCCCTGGTCAACAAGTGTCACTGAGACAGATGCCGGCAATCTGATCAAGCAATGCATGCCTCCAGCTGGGTTTATTGGTCCATGCAGCAAGTCTGGGTTCAGCCCAGAGAAACAAAGGTTCCCACAGAGTGCGCCCAAGGCTGAAAGCTCTCTCCTGCCATCGCTCAGCCTGACTTCCTCCATCAGACTCCTAGGTGTGACCCTCTCCCACCCGATGCCTTCAGCATCCCATGTTGAACTCCTGTCTCACACAGTCCTTTGTTACCAATCCACAGTTGTCGATTGCCAAGTTTCAGTGTTCCAGGGATTGTCTTCATTGATTCTCCACTCATGGGGGGATAAGGCCCACTTAGGCCCAGACAGCACCACTCACACATCTCTGTCCTAGCCTGCCCGAGAACAAACAGGCCTCTTCCCCCTTGAGCTAGCATACTGGGGACTCAGTTTTGTAGGGATTCTTGGCCGCAGCTTATGCTGACATGGCCTGTCCAGGCACACCCGGGCCGCCTTGATGCATAACGTCCAAGGACGCTGTGTAGGGGGACAAGAAGAACGTGTGGGAAAATGCTGAGCATAGTGAACTTGCTTCTGCTATGCTTATCGCTGTTTGCTACAGCGAGCTTCGGCCTTGATTGGTATGTGATGATTGGTATGTGATGTAATTTGTTTGTGCTGTTCAATAAAAGGAGGTGGCAAAACTCAGACAAGCAGCTTCTGCTTCTCCATGACCTGACATTCTGTGTCTGTCATCCCTTCAAGTTTTCTGTTGTCTTCTCAGATTTTTCATTGACCAGGTTGGCCTCAGACCATCATTCAGTTCACTCAGACATGTAGGCAATATTCATTCACCCATGTCTCTTGGTCTGCCCTGAGAGACTAAGGAAGATCTACAACAATAGGGCCAGTCATCTCTGGATCTCTTTTCATACCCGTATCTACCGTCCACAAACTCATCTGCCAGTCAGCCTGCACTAGAGCCTGATGTTCCCACATACACAGACACATACACACACATCCTGAGTAACAATATAATGGATACACGGTAAACTGAGGCACTGTATCTTGGTTCCTGGCTGGTGAGAATCGGTTCCTGGGTGGTAGGACTGGATCTCCTGGCTGGTGGAGCTGGGTCTCAGTTCCCGGCTGGGGGCTGTCAGGTTGATGCTTGGTGTTGAGCAAAGTGAGGGATATCTTCAAAATTCACAGTGCTAAGGGGAAAAATCTGGCCCCTGTCGGGCAAATGTGCTGCTGCCCTTGGGCTGTAATGCCACCTTCCCAGAGCCCGGGCCCTTCACCTCCACCCTGCTGCTCTCATTCCAGCAGCCACTGGCCTTTGGTACAGCACTGAAGACCTGATCCAGCTCCATTGGAGCTGATCCCCAAGGACCTCATTGGCTCAGGATCCTGTCCTCGCTCGCACACCCAGCACTTCATCTCCTCTGCAGTGGGGCACTCTCTGCGCTTTCCCTATGTCTCCTGAAGGTGTAAGTGTCCTGAGATGCAATTAGGGAGAGCTGGAGAATTAAATGTGGGCGTTAAACTTGCCACAGACACACACAACTCGCTTTATGCTTCAGACTCAAATCATGTTAACAGCAACTCCAAGAGTAATAAAGGGAAGAAAAGAGGAAGGAGCAATAATTACCACTGAGCGGAGATTAATAGCAGCCTCAGTGTATCATGACAGGCCTGAGGAAAGCTTTTCCCTGCCTCTTAGCAATAACGTCCTGCTGCCCCCTGGCTATTATCTTCTACACAGGTTCCCACACAGCGGACGTCCCCTTGGCATCTCAAGACAGTTGCCCCAAAAGCTGGCTTCCTGCCCAGACACAGACATTTGCCGCCCAATCCCTAGCACAAGAACGGGACCTTGGAGAATCTCACCTCTTACAGCTCAAAGAATGTAAAACTGCAACGACGGACCAAAACCAGGAGACAGCAGGAACTAAGCTGTGCATGAACAAGGGACATAAAAGAAAATAAGAAATGGGTGAACAGAAAGCAAAGCCGCCCAGCTTCTCCCACTGGGGCTCTCCTGGGCATGGAGTTCCCTCCATGCGGCTGTGAAGCGCAAGGAAAGGGCTATATACTGCATTTCATCACAGCCATTCAGTGCCTCCAGTTGTGATCTCCCAGAACTAAACAAAACATCTGGATCAGCACACGCCTGAGTGAGCTCCAAGGAAAAGCTAGATGCTTCAGGGAGTGGGGTGGATGGCCATTCACCAGCTAGCTATGGCTATGTCTACACTAGAAAAGTTAAGTCGACTTCGTTAAGTCGACTTAATAAGGTCAACTTTAAGTCAACTTAACTTTTCTAGTGTAGACATAGCCCCTTGTCTACCTTATTAAGTCGACTTAATAAGGTTGACTTAGGTGCTAATCCCCGTCCACACTGGCTTTAAGTCGATTTAAGGAGTCAATTTAAGGCTTAAGTCGACCTAAAACAAGGTGTTATTAAGTCGACTTAAGCTTTCCTTAAGGAAATGCTTAAGTCGACTTAATAAAAGCCCAGTGTGGATGCGGCTTTGTTTAGGCCGAGTTAAGCCTCCTTAAGTCAACCTAAGTTGCCAATGTAGACGCACCTTACGTTCCCTCTGAATCTCTACCAAGCCAGCAATCCACAAGGATTTTTGTAGAGCTTAAAGCCAGGAGCAACAATTAGATCATTTATTCTGACCAGTATCCCACAGACCATTAACTTTCACCCAGTTACTTCTGAATCAAGTCCGGGTACTTGTCTTTAGCTAAAGCATCTTCCTGAAAGACCTCCAGTCTGGATGTGAAGGTATCCAGAGAAGGAGACTCTATCACTTCCTTGGGGAGTTTGTTCCAATGGTTAATCGCCCTCCCTGATAAACCTTTGTACCTTATTTCTAATTTGAATTTATCTGATGTCAGCTTCCAAACATAGGCTCTTGTTCTGCTTTTCTTGGTTAGATTAAAGAGCTAGTAAGTGCCCAGTATTTACTCTCGCTGACAGGTGCTTATACATAATCATCTTCACAATGTTCTGATCTCAGCATATACATCCACGATGTGCTTCCCACCAGTTCTGTCATTCTGGGCTTCTGATGATCTCTTATGCCCCATGAAAGATAGAAACAAGAACTTTCTTTCCTTTGAAAAATCATGGAAGACTGAAGAGCTCCCAGAGGACTAGAAAAGGAAAAATACAGTGGTCATCTATAAAAAGGGAAATAAAGTCAATCTGGGGGATTATAGATCAGTCAGTTTAGCCTCTGTACCAGGAAAAATAATAGAGCAAATAATCAAGGAATCAATTAGCAGACATCTAGAAGAGAATAAGGTGTTAAGTGATAGACAGTATGGATTTGTCAAGAACAAATCCTGTCAAACCAACCTGATAGCTTTCTATGACAGGGTAACAAGCATTGTGGATAGAGGGGACATGGTATATCTAGATTTTAGTAAGGCTTTTGATACAGTCTCGCATCACTTTTTCATTAACAATCTAGGGAAGTACAACCTGGATGGAGCTACTATAAAATGGGTTCAAAACTGGTTGGATAACGGCTCCCAGGCTATGTCTACACTTGTAATTTTAAGTTGACTTTAACTCAGTCGACTTAACTAAGTCAACTTAGTGATTCTACACTTAAAATTAAAGTCAAATTAAAGGGGAACTTACAAAGTCGACCTAGAGCATCCACACTGGATGCCTAGGTCGACTTCTAGGGGCTAGGGGGACCTTGGGCAGGTCCACGGTGGCAGGGGGGCACCCCTTGTGTACAATAGGGCAAAGGGGGACAGGGACCCTGGCAGAGCATGTGGGCAGGGTGTGACGCTGTCTGGATTTTGGGAAGCATTTATGATATTATTTTCTATTAATATCTCATAAATTCTATAATCCATAGGAACTATGTCATGTTTGGTATCAATAGAAAGGTAGTAATTTTCTGGGAATGATTATATAGTTTATGTATAGGAATTGTATTTGTATTCGAAGTTAGGAATTTGGTGTTATATCTATACTTTAACTTGTGCGATTCTGTACAAATACAATACAAATACAAATACAAGTACAAATACAAGCAAGCTTAAGCCGACTTAATTTACAAGTGTAGACGCAGCCCCAAAGAGTAGTTATCAATGGTTCACAGTCATACTGGAAGGATATAATGAGCAGGGTACCTCAGGGATCGGTTCTGGGTCCGGTTCTGTTCAATATTTTCATCAATGATTTAGATGATGGCATAGAGAATACACTTGTAAAGTTTGCGGATGATACCAAGCTAGGAGGGGTTGCAAGTGCTTTCAAGGATAGGATCACAATTCAAAGTGACTTGGACAAACTAGTGAAATGGTCTGAGGCAAATAGAATGAAATTCAATAAAGACAAGTGCAAAGTACTCCACTTAGGAAAGAACAATCCATTGCACACATACAAAATGGGCAACAACTGCCTAGGAAAGAGTACTGCGGAAAGGGATCTGGATGTCATAGTGGACCACAAGCTAAATATGAGTCAACAGCGCAATACTTGCAAAAGAAGCAAATACCATTCTAGGATGTATTAACAGGAGTATTGTGAGTAAAACATGAAAAGTAATTCATCCGTTCTACTCTGCCCTGATTAGGCCTCAAAGGTAGCAATTTGTCCAGGTCTGGGCGCCTCATTTCAAGAAAGATGTGGGCAAATTAGAGAAAGTCCAGAGAAGAGCAACACAAATGATTAAAGGTCTGGAACATTTGATTTGGAGCTAGGCTGTTCTCGAGGGTAACAGAGGACAGAACAAGGAGCAATGGTTTCAAATTACAGCTGGGGAGGTCAAGGTTGGAAATTAGGAAAAACTTTCTCACTAGGAGGGTGGTGAAGCATTGGAATGGGCTACCTAGGGAGGTGGTAGAACCTCCATCTTTGGAGATTTTTAAGGCCCGGTTGGACAAAACCCTGACTGGGGTGATTTAGTGGGAGTGGTCCTGCTTTTTAGCAGGGGGTTGGGCTAGATGACCTCGTGAGGTCCCTTCCAACCCTATGATTCTATGATTTATGAGGGAAGATTGAAAGAGCTGGAAAAGAGGAGACTGAGCAGGGACATAACAGTTTTCAAGTACCTAGAAGGTTGTCATGAGGAAGAGGAAGAAAAATTATTCTCCTTAACCACTGATGATAGGACAAGAAGCAATGGGCTTTAATTACAGCAAGGCAGGTTTAGGTTGGACATTAGGAAAAAAATTCCTAACTGTCAGGGTGATTAAGCACTGGAATAAGTTGCCTAGGGAGGCTATGGAGTCTCCATCATTGGAAGTTTTTAGGAGCAGGTTAGACAAGCTCCTGTCAGCGATCATTTAAGAGGGTACTTGGTGCTGCCATGAGTGCAGTGGACTGGACTCGATGACCTCTCGTGGTCCCTTCCTGTTTCTATGATTCTATGACTATTAGTGGTGCTTTCTTCCCACACTTTTTCTAGCCCCAGCTCTGTACCATGTCAAAGTGTAGAGACTGCCATTCAAAGCTTACTAGCTGTGGCTATTTGGCCTCAGTGTCTTTGTGATGTCTTCCATCATTACTGCAACGTCTTACAGGTTTGTTGGTGTGTCCCCTCTCCAATGAATTGATACTAGTCACTGGGGCACAATTGGAAGGATTTGGTCCACACTGACTTAGCTGTGCGTGTTCAATCTGAATCCAGATTTCTTTCCACCTGTCTACGAGTGCCCTGTATTCAACATGTCAAGGTGAGATGAGCCTGGGACAGTGTGAGTACAGATGCAGTGAATATGAACAGCTCGAGTTTGGAGCCACTGCTGTATGTATGGTCATGAGGGGGGATTACACAGGGAACCACATCAATTCATAGTAGACTGGGGCATGGCTCCCCCTGATATCGGACGCTGCCCTTTGGTGTAGTTCTTAACCTCCACGTCTTTAGGGCTGATTGGCTTTTCTGGTCATGGTTCCTCAGCAGCTCAGTTCTCTTTTAAGCACGAAGATGGCGATGGACAAATAGGAGAGAGCAGTGCTTTTTCTCTTTAAAAAAAAAAAATCTGGCAGGAGTGGTGAGGCGAAGAGGGTGGCAGGACCCTCCACCATGGCTGGCCCTCAGAGGCCTTCCCAGGCCCCGCCTTTCCCCCCTGGCGCTCCCCAGGCCCCTTCCCCGCTCCTCTCAACCCCCCTCCACCTGCCCAGCGGCTCCCCACTCCTCTCAGCCCCACTTCCACCCACCTGCCAGCTCCCCACTCCTCTCAGCCCCCCCCCAGCCCTTTCCCTGCTCCTCTCAGCCTCCCCCCGCCCCTTTCCCACTCCTTTCACCACCACCCCAGCCCCTTCCCTTTTCCTCTCGCCCCCCCCGGGCCCTCCTGCCAGTTCCCCACTCCTCTCAGCTCCCCCTGCCCGCCTGCCAGTTTCCCTTTCCTCTTGGCCCCGCCTCACCCCCCCATCAGTTCCCCAACCCCCTTCCCCACTCCTCTTGGCCGCCCCAGCCACTTCCCCCCCCCCCCACTGGTTCCCTGACCCTCCTGGCCCCTTCCCCCTTACCTGGCTGTGGGTGGCCATGGCCAGAGTCACTCCCTGGCCAGGCTACTCCCGCCCTGAGCCATGCATCAGATCATGATCAGGGTGGGAGATTTGAAAAAGCTCCAGCCTGGCTGCAGCTCCCAGGAGACCGCGAGCCGGATTCCAACCCCTGGGGGACTGGATTCTGGCCCATGGCCACGTGCTGGTCCTGGCCCCTGCCAGCCCCGCTGCCCAGCTGGGGACCAGGGTCAGTAGGGGAAAGAAAAACCTTCCTTTATCCTGCTGACCCCGGCCCCCAGCTGGTCAGCGGGGCCAACCAGGGAAAAATAGGTGTCAGAATGCAGTACCAGTGTGTCCTAGCAGAAAAAAGCCTTGAGAGAGAGACCCGTGGAGGACAATAGAAATGACTAGGGGGCTGGAACACATGACTTATGAGAAGAGGCTGAGGGAACTGGGCTTGTTTAGTCTGCAGAAGAGTGAAGGGGGATTTGAAAAAAGCCTTCACCTACTTGAAGGGGGGTTCCAGGGAGGATGGAGCTAGGCTGTTCTCAGTGGTGGCAGATGACAGAACAAGAAGCAATGGTCTCAAGCTGCAGTGAGGGATCTCTAGGATGGATATTAGGAAAATCCTTTTGCCTAGGAGTGTAGGGAAACACTGGAATGGGTTACCTGGAGGGGGGGAGGGAATCTCCATCCTTAGAGGTTTTTCAAGGCTCAGGTTGACAAAGCCTTGGCTGATATGATTGAGTTGGGGTTGGTCCTGCTTCGAGCAGGGGCTGGACTAGATAGCTCCTGAGCACTTTTCCAACCCTAATCTTCTATGATTCTATGATCATCAAGTATGTTTGATGATGTTTCTATGATTCTATGATCATCAAGTAAATTACATGGATGGGGAAAAGCCATTGAAACCCCCTTTCTTCTAAGTTTTAAAGGGACACAGCCAACTCAGAAATCCCTTGGTAAATTAGCTCCTTTCCATACACAGCTTACTAACAGAGCTGGGCCCAAAAATCAGCACCTAATTGTCTTTCATCAAAGCATGTTTGTTTTCGAGACTGCAAAGCATTTGTAGAAACGGATCTTCCTGCAAAATTTCAGCAATTTTCCACAGCCATTGAGTTATATACATGATTCTGGTTTTTGGGTAATCTGCTGCAGAATTTAGTTGCTGATGTTAAGGTTGCAGATGCTGGAGATGCTTTTGGATTAGACCCATTATCCCAAACAGCCATTAAAAATCCCAGCCCACACAGCACAAGCACGGATGTGCTGCACATTTTTTGCACTGTATAAATACACACACACGAAATCAACATTAAAAAAATCAAACTCTTAGGCTATGCCTACACTAGCAAATTAAGTCAATTTAAGGCATCTTAAGTCGACTTAAACAAAGCTTCGTCCACACCTGGTTTTCATTAAGTCGACTTAAGCAGTTCCTTAAGTCGACTTAATAACTACCAGTCTTTAGGTCGCCTTAACAATTAAGTTGATTTGTTAAGTCGACCTAAAGATGGTTTGGCCGCCCTAAGTCGACTTATTCTATAAATCGACCTAGAGCGTGTGTCCCAGCGATAAGGAAGCCACGCTTCTTTCTCCTCGGGACCCCACGGAGAGGCTTAAGGAGGCTTAAGTCAACCTAAACTTCTCCGCGTCCACACTGGGCTTTCCTTAAGTCAACTTAAGCATTTCCTTAAGTCGACTTAAGGAAAAGTTAATTCGACTTAACTCTTAAGTGGACCTTATTAGGTTGACTTAAGCCACTATGGATGGGGATTAGCACCTAAATTGACCTTATTAAGTCGACTTAAAGTGTTAAGGCGACTTAATAAGGTTGAAAAGGGGCTATGTCTACACTAGCCATTATCTTTGAAAACTCGTGGTGAACTGGGGAAGTCCTGGATGATTGGAAAAAGGCAAATATAGTACCTATCTTCAAGAAAGGGAAAAAGGAGGATCCAGGGAACTACAGACCAATCAGCCTCACCTCAATCCCTGGAAAAATCACGGAGCAGATACTCAAAGAATCCATTCTGAAACACTTGGAAGAAAATAGAGTGATCGGGAACAGTCAGCATGGATTCACCAAGGATAAATCGTGCCTGACCAACCTGATTGCCTTCTATGATGAGATGACTGGATTTGTGGATGCGGGAAGAGCCGTCGACGTGATATACCTCAAGTTTAGCAAAGCTTTTGATACAGTTTCCCACAGCATACTTGTTGGCAAGTTAAGGAAGTATGGGTTGGATGAATGGACCATAAAGTGGATAGAAAACTGGCTAGATCATTGGGCTCAGTGGGTAGGAATCAATGGCTCAATGTTTAGTTGGCAACCGGTAATGAGTGGAGTGCCCCAGGGGTCAATCCTGCCGCCGGTTCTGTTCAACATCTTCATTAATGATCTGGATGATGTGATAGATTGTACGCTCAGTAAGCTCACAGATGACACCAAGCTGAGGGGAATGGAAGACATACTGGAGGGCAGGGACAGGATTCAGGGAGATCTAGACAAATTGGAGCATTGGGTCAAAAGAAATTTCATGAGGTTCAACAAGAACAAGTGCAAAGTCCTACACTTAGGACAGAAAAATCCCATGTACTGCTACAGGCTGGGGACTGATCGGCTAGATAGCAGCACTGTGGAAAAGGATGTGGGGGTTATGGTGGACAGGAAGCTGGATATGAGTCAACAGTGTGCCCTTGTTGCCAAAAAGGCCAACGGCATATTGGGCCGCATCAGTAGGAGCATTGCCAGCAGATCGAGGGATGTGATAATTCCCCTCTATTCAACACTGATCAGGTCGCATCTGGAATACTGTGTCCAGTTTTGGGCTCCCCACTACAGAAAGGAAGTGGACAAATTAGAAAGAGTCCAGCAGAAAGCTGAATGAAAATGATTAGGGGGCTGGGGCATATGATTTACAAGGAGAGACTGAAGTAACTAGACTTATTTAGTCTGCAAAAGAGAAGACTGAGGGGGGATTTGATCGCAACCTTTTACTACTTGAAGGGGTCGCCAAAGAGGAGGGAGCTAGGCTGTTCTCGGTGGTAACAGAGGACAGAACAAGGAGCAATGGTTTCAAATTACAGCTGGGGAGGTCAAGGTTGGATACTAGGAAAAACTTTCTCACTAGGAGGTGATGAAGCATTGGAATGGGTTACCTAGGGATGTGGTGGAATCTCCATCTTTGGAAACATTTAAGGCCCGGTTAGACAAAATCCTGGCTGCGATGATTTAGTGGGAGTTATCCTGCTTTTAGCAGGGGGTTGGACTAGATGACCTCATGAGGTCCCTTCCAACCCTAAGATTCTATGGTCATCTGGTAGTTTTCATTTTCTCTCCTGAATTGTTGTTTATCAGTAAGAACAGAATAAGGATTAATTATAAACACACTACTGTAGTGCCCTTTCACCTTTAGATCACAAAGGTCTGTGAGCACACTGCTGTCCCTACTGTACAGTTGGGGAAACTGAGGCACAGAGGACACAAAAGGATGCAGAATTAGAACTCTGGTGTTCCCGGCATCAAGTCCAGTACTAACACTTCTCATCACACAGAGATCAAGGCTCTCTCTTGCAGTGAAATTAACCAAACTCATCCTGGGTGCTACCCCATTTCCATGAATTTGGCCCAGAGTTGGTGCTGTACAAATCCAATAGCTCTCCTGTGTGTCCTCACTGGACAAGCATTAGGTACGTGTTCTATGTGGCCACACTTAAGGATGAGTCTGTCCGTCTGTGACCCACCTGCCAACATTTAGAACATGGTGAGCTCTCACCGTTCCAGCTGACAGCTCTATTTTGATCTTAAGTGAGCCAGAGGCCAGAAGGGCCTTTCAAAATGGAAATAACAAGAACAGTTAGACAGGTACAGTCACTCTTCCCCAAATTTTGCCCTTTCCACCAGTCAATAGACACAGAAAATATGATTACCTCCCTGCATCACAGCTTCATGCAGAGACAGCAAAAATATTCCTATTCCACTGGAAAACAAATAGTGCTTTCCTCCCCAGAAAATACAATCTCTCATTAAAATATTCAGATGCCTCTGCACTGTTCCTGCAATTTGCTTTGATTTCGGTACTTCCACCAGTACAAAGGCATGAGTGCTTCCCGCTTTGTTCTCATTCTGTGCAGCCTTATCTCTCGGGGTCAGTGAATTTCCTTATCAAAAGGAAGAACTTCTCTTGCCATTTCTCCTCTCAGTTCCAGATCAGATCCGCTTTCAACTAATCTATTACCCCGTCCTTCCCACTTCATCTAGTCATTCTCAGCATCACCACATGGGAGGAGGGTGAAGGGACATGTGACCCAGGGGAAGGGCAAGGAGCCACATTACCCAGGCAGATGGGGAAAGGGTTGGGGCAGCATGTTACACAGGGGGATGGGACGGCTGACACCTTACATAGGAGGAGAAGATGGGGTGATGGGCATCTTACACAGTGAGTTTACGGACATTGCAGGAGGAGTCCTGTGACCCATCACCCCATTCTGCTATGTTCACTGGCTCATCACCCCTGTGATGGTCTTCCGCCAGACAATGCTCCATGGGCAGGTCTCAGTCGTTGAGGTTGCTTGCAAGATGGAGTGCTTGGCACAAAAGCCTCGATCAGTTCGAAGTGTGTCTTTTTCTCTCTTTTCAAGCCCCCATTGGCCCCCTTCTTTTCCCTCTCAAGCCAAAGCACTTGATCGCCATTGTTTTTCCATGCAGACCTTTACCGGGTGTGTCAGATGCAGCTCTGCCAGCCTGCCCCCACTTGGGGCATGTGAAATACACTTGGGGACATGTGTCATATCTGTATGTATGCACGATGTTGCAGGAAACATGCTACCATAACACTAATGTGCAGCGTGCCATAAGCATTCCAGAAACACCTTACACGGCACATTTTGCATTAAACCACATCATTACATGGCCGGGGAGAAGAGGAAAGATACACAGATCACATAACAGGAGAGTGAGGGGGGTGCAGCACTGTGACCCCACAGACAGTGCCCTGTCCCAGGAAGGAGGCATTTTGCCTTAGACCCCACATTTCAGAGGGCTCCCAAACCGGTAGCATTGCAAACTGGCACTCAGGTTACCATGCCACTCACATTTCACCCCTGTGCCCCTCTGTCTCTGTTGGGGCGAGTAGGACAAAGCTCGTTGACACTGTGACCCGCTTTGGAAATATGGGGTAATGTAGAGCAACCTGTTCATCTTGCTAGAAGGCGGTCGCACCCCCATGCCCAGGACAGCATGGCTGTAACCAGAGGAGCCACTCTCTCCAGACACCTGGCTGCAAAGACCAAAACACCTACTGAACACAGGTCCCTGCCGGGGCTCTGGGTTCTCTCAGCTAACAATGAGGATTTACAGCTGTACCTGTACCTGCCTAGGAACCACTGCTGGGCTGCCTGATTGGCCAGGAAAATCAACAGCCTGCTCTTAACCCCACCAGCAACAACGATCTCTGGCTGCTCAATGACCCTCTTCAGCTGTGAGCTCTCCTATATCTGTCCTGCTCCTCGCTTTGCTCCAGCCATCTTCTTGCCTTGTTCCCAGGCTTGCTCCTGTCCTACCTAGGTCACTCCGGCCTCGTTTGGCTCTGGAAAACTGATCAGTTCCCGCTCCACCCCACCCTCCACACACACCTCAAAGACCTACTCTTTAGAATACTACTAAGGGCTATTTAAATTGTGGCAACTGTTTTAAGCCATTGGCAGTTTAGGCTGAACTGTTATAATATGAGTTTTAATCATTTATTATAAAGAAAAGGAGCTGGGAGAAGGTTATACACTTTCTGATCCTCTCCAGTAACCAGGATGTGCTGCAGGAAGGATCTGAATGGACAGGGAAAATGTCTTCAGGCAGTTCTGTCTCTCTTTGCTGTTCTAGACAAGGGCTGGGCCGGTTCTAGATAAATGATTGTTCAGTTTGCAGATAGTGTTGTTTGGGCCAGCAGGGTTCTGGTCAGAGTTGTGAGGGGGAAAGATGAGATTATGGGGGTCACGGAGGTACCAGATGGAGGGAAAAGGCTGTGATGCCCAGGGAGACGCACGGTCCCCACTTTGTCAGCCAGAGTCAGAAGAGCACCTCTATGTTCTAGGACAGAGGTGCACAACCTGCATGCGGCCCGTGAGCATGTTCTATGCGGCCCTCTGGGAGCAGAGCAAGCGGGGGGGGGGGTCATGTGATGTGACACACACACACACACACACACACACACACTGCGCACGTTGCATTTATGGCCCTCGAGTGGCCTTAGAAAATGCAGTTTGGCCCTTGGCCAAAAAAGGTTGGGCATCCCTGCTCTAGGATGAGTTACTTCATGCTCAGATTCCACATTCTTATCAGCCACACTGGGAGATTTCTGCAAACAGCGAGGGCAGCAGCGATGGTTGGTCCCAGCTCCAGCATTTATCTTTCAGAGTGAAGTGAAGGGGGGATTATTCACTCTCTCCTGACTGAGCAGAGATAAACGTCATGTCAGAGTGCAGCCAGCAGGGATTAGACACACAATATACAGGTTTGTGTCACTCCCTGGTCTCTTGGATTGAAACTGCATTTAATGACAGTTACTGAAAAGCACAGGGAACAGGAGGACTCCAACTGGCTGGGAACATGGTTCCACTTTTAATAACTTGTCTGCTGCTCTGTCACCTATGAAATAGCAAATGGCTGCGAGATGTACTAGCAAAAAATAACAGCAGGGACTATCTCCATGTGCAACACATCAAAGAAGGGAGATAAATAGACCAACAAACATTCTCCTGAAGGATTCAAGCATCTATCTATCTATCTATCTATCTATCTAGTTCCTTTCCATGGCATCTGATCACAAAGACACAAAAGAGGAGAACTTGAGGAGCTGGGCACCCCCACCAGAATTTAGTAATTACATTTTGATCTCCCCAATATTTTTTCTATAACCAAGCCAGATTCCTGATAACAGGAGAGGTGCCGTGGGCTACAGAGACAGAGATCGCCCCGGCCCCCCCGGCCCCACATTGTCCCGCCCCCAGTGGGGCAGTGTGGGGCCCACGTGCACCACAGCCCCTCCTCCCACAGCCACCCCACTGCCTTCAGCAGCGAGCCGAAGGCAGCGGGGCGGGCCGGGAGGGCTATGCCTGGCCCCTGGGCCGGCCCTCCCTACCCCCCCAGGGTGGAGCAGGCAGGACCAGGGGAGGAGCACGTAGGGCCCGGCCTCTGGGCTGGCCTGCCCCACACGGCCGGCTCCCTGCCGCTGGCGGCCTCGGCCTCCTGGCCCGGGCCCGGCTCCCACCCGCAGGCGTCCTCAGCCTCCGGGGCTGGAGCTGGCTCCCCCCATCCCCCCACAACAGGCAGCCTCTGGGGCCTGGGCTGGAGCCGGCTCCCTGGGGGGCACAGCAGGTCGGTCAGCCCGCCACACTCCCCTCCAGCATGGGGACGGGGCCCCACTTCGGCCAATTGGCCCTTTGCCCCATTCCCCCCACGGGACGGCCCTGGCTACATCCCAGACAACACGGGTGTGATCTGAACCTCCTCAGGGTTGGAACATTTTGTAGGGAACCCGTCAGGGAATTTCCCATCTAAAGCAGTCACTGGCCAGGCTCTCCAGATAGTTCTCTCTGGTGGGACAGGCAGCTCATTTAGAAGAGAGAAGGCTTCTGGATCTCACAATTTGTAATTGTTCTGACACAGACAGGGCCGTAAACATACCATAGATCAGTGGTAGCTCTCAGCTCAACCCCTCCTGATCGAGCCCCAGCTGGGCCTGGGAAAGAAAACTGCTATTTGCTCGGCCTTCTCTGGTTGGTGAGAGAGGGGAGGGAGTTGCCTGTTGGGAAATACAGTGAGGCACCACAAGATAACTCTGCTTTGTGTTCACCAAGATTCATTTACTCGGAGCAGCTCTGATATGTTTCCTCTGCTTGGCCCAGCCTCCACAATAACCTGGACATTGCAACCAGGCACAGAAGCCACTCATCTGTGTTGGTGATCTGCTGCTATTGCACCATTGTAAAAGACTCTGGTGAGCCTTTCCTGCTGAGGTGCCTCTGTTCCCAGTCAGCTGCGTGTTATTATTATCGGCTCTATCGCCTATGCAGGCTATTAAGGCTCCCCGAGGACATACTGATGGGAAATGTCAGGCATATGCTCCTGGTGCCTCCAAATTAGTGGAGAAAGTTAATAAAGCTGAAGAAGCTCTTCAGTCTATTAGTGGGAATTGAAATACAGTGATTTAGATCAAGCAGTGGAGGCCTCTCCCCAGCTCTCATCCATTCTGATTGGGGGAGGGGGCATTACTCCCTAGTCATAAGATACACTGGAAAATCACCATGACAGTAAAACCCTGAGGCTATGGTGGATAAATGCCAAGAGCCAATGCAGAGACAAAGATTGCTAGAGTGGGGACCTATGTGCAGCAAGGGGAAGGTAGCAATGCACCCCTGGGGAAGCTACAGCTGTTTCCAAATCTGCACCCTCCTGCAACACACACCAGGCAACAAGGGAATAGCTACGGGTGGGCCCGGGTGGGCACGAGCCCACCCAGTTGGCCAGCCGGCCCACCCACCTACCGCAGTGCCTAGCAGCGGCACAAGATTGCTGCCGTGGCAGTGGGCAACCATGAGCAGCAGCTCTGGCCAACCTCCAGAAATGATGAGTCTCAGTTAGGAAATACTGTTTTGGAAAACCAGGAAGCATCTTCCCTAGCTGGTGATATCAAAGGGTTCATCTACACTGGCAACTTGGGTTGACTTAAGGACGCATAAGTCGACCTACACAAAGCCATGTCCACACTGGGCTTTTATTAAGTCAACTTAAGCTCTTCCTTAAGTCAACTTAATAACAGCTTACGTTGACTTAATAACACCACCTCTGAAGGTCGATTTAAGCCTTAAATCAACTTCTTAAGTCAACTTAAAGCCAGTGTGGATGGGGAATAGTGCTAAGTCGACCTTATTAAGTCGACTTAAAGCTAGTGTGGACAGCTATGTCTACTGTTAAGTCAACTTAACAAGTCAACTTAAGTCGACTTAAAGTATTACCACTCTGTTAGGTCGACTTAACAAGGTCGACTTTAGGTCGACTTTAAGTCAACTTAAAGTCAACCTTGTTAAATCGACTTAATAAAGTCAACTTAACTTTGCCAGTTTAGGCATAGCAAGTGTCTTACACTAAAATTTTGCTCCAACCGACATAACTCACTCTCTGTGCTGACCTAATAACTCCACCTCCTCGAGAGGGGTAGAGTCAATGTCAATGTAGTTAGGACAATGAAATGTCAGTGTGGATATTGCATTTCTTAAATTGGCTGTTGCTGGCTTTCAGAAGCCATCCCACAATGCCCCATACTGACAGCTCAATTGGTGCAAGTTTTCCTGGTGAGAAAGCACAGCACCAACATAAGAAGCAAAATGTAGACACACACAAGTGATGTAATTACTGTGGCAGCTGCATGCCAATGTAAATTAGGTCAACTTAATTTTGTAGAGTAGACATTCCCTGACTGTGTGTGTAGCTTCTTTCCTATTTCACCCCCTTTTGCTTGGGCCTCTTTCAGATATTAATTGCTATATAATTGCTCTTTTAAGGCAGTGTGTTTAGATACAAATGACAATATTATTATAGCTAACACATTAAACATGTTATTGTATCTCTACCCCCTCCCCCCAGCTCAATCCAGCTGAGGGTTTTAATTAAATGTGGCACTATTTTATTAGTCTCCCCAAAGTGATTTGATGCTCTGAATTCTTAATCTGAAGGATTAGTCTGGAGATACCCAGCCACATTCAAATCCCAAGTACACTGCTTTAATATTTGGAAGTCAAACTTTGTGAGGGTAAGAGGAGGGAGTACAAACTCTGGCAAGGTTAGTGTAAAAGTAAAATAAACCAGGCCAAGAAAGAATTTAAGAAGCAACTTGTTAAATATACAAACACTAACAGTAAGAATTATTTTAAGTACGTGAGAAGGAAGACGGCTGTCAAACAGGCAATGGGCCACTACATAACCAAGATATGGAAGGCACGCTCAAGTAAGACACGCCATTGAAGAAGAGTTAACTTATTTCTTTCCATCAGTCTTCACTGCAGAAGATGTGTGGGAGTTACCCACATGACAGCTCTTCTCTTTGGGTGACAAATCTGAAATACAGTTCCACCCTGATGTGTTCATAGGTGAGGTATTAGACCAAATCAGTAAATTAAACAATAATAAGTCAGATGGTATTCACCCAAGAATTCTGAAGAAACTCCAGTCTCAAATTGTATAAGTACTCACTGAAATAAGCCTCTGTCCCAGATGACTGGAGGATAGCTAATGTGATGCCTATATTTTAAAAGGACTCCAGAGGCGATCCTAGCAACTATGGCCCAGTGAGCCTACATCAGTACCAGGGAAATCGGTAGGAACTGTAATAAAGAACCAAACTATCAGAAATGTAGATAAACATGATACACTGTGAAGAGCCAATATGTTTTTTTGTGAAAGAAAATCATGCCTCATCAATCTATTAGAATTCTTTAAGAATGTCAACAAGCATGTGGTTAAAGGTGATCCAGTGGACATAGTGTACCTGGATTTCCAGAAAGCCTTTGTTGAGATCCTTCACCAAGGACTCTGAAGCAAAGTAAGCAGTCATAGGATAAGAGGGAAGGGCCTTTCATGGATCAGTAACCACTTAAAAGCTAGAAAACAAAGGGTGGGAATAAATGAGCAGCTTTCACAATGGATAGAGGTAAGTAATAG
Organism: Pelusios castaneus; assembly: GCA_007922175.1. Classification (NCBI taxonomy): domain Eukaryota; kingdom Metazoa; phylum Chordata; order Testudines; family Pelomedusidae; genus Pelusios; species Pelusios castaneus. The sequence continues at coordinate 229,887 of ML686000.1, read as the reverse complement.
GTTCCTCCAAGGACCTTATTGGGATCTGTGCTGTTCAACATCTTCATCAGTGATCTGGAAAAAAAAGGGGGGAGGGGGCTGAACAATGAAGGTGCAAAGTTTCCAGATTATACAAAATTATTCAAGATAGTTAAATCCAAAGCTGACTGCCAAGAGGTATATAAGGATATCACAAAATTAGGTGACTGGGCAATAGAAGGGTAGATGAAATTCAGAATTGATAGGTGCAAAATAATGCACATAGGAAAAAAAAATAATCCCAACTATACATATATAATAATAATGGGTTCTGAAATAGCCATTACCACTCAAGAAGGAGACCTTGGGTTTCTGAAAGCTTCAAGTCAGTGAGAAGCAGCAGTCAAAAAGGCTAATAGAATATTAGGAACTATTAGTAAAGGGATCAAAAATAAGACAGAAAATATCATAATGCCACTATATAAATCCAGAGTGTGCCCAGATATTGAATACAGCCTCCAGTTCTAGTAGCAGTATCTCAGATAAGATATAGTGAACCTGGGAAACGTTGAGAGAAGGGCAACAAGGGTAAATGGTTGCCTTTCTGTGGCCTGCGTTGTACAGGAAGTCAGACTAGATGATCAGAATGGTTCCTCCTTTAAAGACTATGTATCTATGTAACAAAAATTATCAAAGGTCTGAAATGGCTTCCATGTAAGGAGCAATTAAAAAGATTACAGCTGTTCATTTTAGAAAAAGATGATGAAGGGAGCATGTGGTAGAGGTCTGTAAAATCATGAATAATGTGGAAAAAGTGAATAGAGAAGTGTTATTTACTTTTTCCTGCAATACAAAAACCAGAGGTCACCTGATAAAATTACTAAGCAGCAGATTTACTACAAACCAGAGGAAGTAGTTTTTCACACAATGTACAATTAACCTAGGGAATTTATTTTAAGGTTAATAAAAGAGAAACCAGGCTATTTAGGGTCTTTTAAATAACGTTTAATAAACAGAGAAATAAAGTATTAAGACATCAATATGTTAACAGGTCTTTTGAGAGTAAAGGGATATTTTGTGCAATTTAGGTTATGATGAAATCTGAAAATTTACTGGTATGTTCTTTGAAATAAAGTCATTAAATATTAGTAATAGGATATGTATTTTTAGGAAAAAATAATGTTATGCATTTAGCTATTTCAAAATAAAGGCTGAAAAATAATTGTGTGTCTTTTGAAATAAAGGCATTAAACATGAGTACTAGAACGTGCATTATTCGAGAAAATGGGGAGGGGAATTAAACAAGAAAGAAAGTGAGAGCGGCTGTAAAGCAGACAAGAAAAGCAAAACCTTTCCAGCCTGTTAAAGAGAGAGAAAATAAAGTGACAGGAGCTGCAGAGAAAATTATAAAACAATAGGCAAGGAAGAAAGCTTGTGTCACTGACCAAATGGCAGAAAGAAGAGAAGCGTTCCTTACCCCTGCGGGTCACTAGTCAAGTTAGGAACAGATAGTGTGGAGGACAAGCCGTGCCTTTTGGCTGAGCCAATCAGAAGCTATTCTTTAGACAATGCATAGAAATGCATTTTCCTGGCTCAATCATAATGTGACAAGAGGCGCAGTTATTGATCATTGGCCTGTTTAAAAAAAAATGCATCTATTTAAACAAACAGATGAAAAGACAACACTGTACATAGCACAGGTGTTTGTAGAAATATACTAAACTTTTGAAATAGGGTGTCAGCTTGCTTTTCAAAGTTTTGCCTAAAAACTGCTCTAAAACTTACTACTTGTAGCCTTTAAAGAAAGCTTTATATTTACACTTTTCATACAAAACTCATACGGGCTTTAAAAGAAAAACTAGCTTATATAAAACAACTGATAATACTTTTTTACCAGAGAAAGGAAGGGTATTTCTCTCCCACCCCATTTGCTTGTCCTAGCTTTTGAAAACCTAAATGCTGCTAAAACAAAGTTTTAACAAATAAACTTTTTAAAAGTTTAACATGAAAAACCACCACTGGCTATTTTTGAGTGAAATGAAAAACCCTATAACATAACAAAAAGACATGTCATACAAACAAACGATATTTTCAAAGCTTTAATGAAATAAAAATGTTTAAAGGACACTACCCTAGCCACTGAAAAATAGTGTTAGCTAATTTCAGAGTAACTCCCACCAAAAAACCCTAGCTCAGCAAAAACTGTTCTACCTGTAAACTAAAAAGAAAGCTTTAAATACCAAGGTGTATATATATATAAACCCCTCAACTGAGGGAACTTACTATAAACATTTTATTTAAAGCCCAGGGGATAACACCACTATAGAAAACCCATATGTACATGTGTTCTTCAATGCAAAAATTGAAGTTTCAAAAGACAAAAGCCATGTGTCAGCATGAAGAATTGAGTATGGCATATTTGAAGCCGCATGTTCCCTCACAGCCCCTCATTTGCTTTTTTAAAAGCTCCGACCTTTTGCAGCAAGGAAATTTTTAATCACAGGATTAAAATAAAATGAGAATTGAAATAAAGAGCATCAAAGCTCTAAGATCATCAATTTTAAAAATAATGTAAGCATGGTTTTACATCCTAAAGAGATGTAAAGAGCAGGAAATTTACTTAATTTTCATAACTCATTAATTATTATCCCTGTGATATGACTTAAATAAAGATTTAAGTAATTTTTTGTCTAAATGACTTGCATGGTTAAAAAAAAAACAAACCTTTGAAAATAATATACAGAAGTGGAACCTGTGAAGAAACAAGTTCATGGAAATAGAACTTTTATACAAAACCCTCATGTAAAGAAGGGCTTTACAATAAACAAGTAAAATGTAAGAAGACAGGTTATAGCTTTCTAAATGTTTAAAGGGGAACTTTAAAAATAGTTCATTTGCTATTTGCTTTTCAAGGTTTTGCCTAAATGGAATTGCCCAGAATACACACACACACACACACACACACAAACTTTAAAATCCAGGGGATAGTATCAAACCCACAACTGATGGCTTTTACATTCAAAAATAAGTTTTAAAGGACAAAAGCCCAAATGTGACTGCAGAGGGCTCAGAGATAAGGCTGAAGCCTCTGAGGTGCTTAACCGAAGAAACAGCCCTAAGACCCACCCCCTCCTTTTCAGACATTTTTTTTCAATTTAAAACTGACATCTTTTCATCTTTGTGCCCTTTTTAATCATATCCAGTACAATTTGTTGGGGTGGGTTTTTTCTTTTTAAATAACCTTTTAAGAGTTGAACATGGATGTAGTGTGGTTGTAATTCTGTCACTCCCCATATATTAGAGAGGCAAGGGGGTGAAGTAACATCTTTTATTGGATCAAACTTCTCGTAGCGAGAGAGACAAGCTCTGATGTTACACAGAGCTCTTCAACCAGATTTGTGGACAAATTGGAGGAGGTCCAATGGAGGGCAACAAAAACTATTAGTGGCCTGGGGTACATGATTTATGAGAAGAAGCTGAGGTAACAGGGCTTATTTAGTCTACAGAACAGAAGAGTCAGGGGGATTTTGATAGCAGCCTGTAACCATCTGAAGACAAAGAGGATGGAGCCAGCTGTTCTCAGTGGTGACAGATGACAAAACAAGGAGGAACGTTCTCAAGTTGCTGTGTTTGAAACCACGTTTGACTTTGTAACAGGACTGACTCGGGAAAGTAAAAGATATAAAAATCATACAAAACTAAGAGGGTAACAGCCTCATTCTCCTGTGCCCTTAAACAGAAATTCCTCCATAGTTACGGAGGGAGACCAATGGACTTTTGAAATGTTAGCCCTCCACCATTGGTTAAAATTACAGCGCAGCGGTGGCAGAAAAAATGGACGATCTGTTCCAACTGGCCTGTTGCTTAAAGATGGAAGTGCCTAGAATTCCCTTGCCACCCCCAGCAGTCAAGCGGCTCATGAAGAGATGTTATACGGGCAAAAGGCATGGGAATTAAAGAAACAACTGCACCATTGACTCAGATGGTGTTTGAGACAGCCACAAACAAGGCAAAAGAAAATGCCCTGCATTTCCTGGCCAGCAACAGTGTAAATGCCGGAATTCTGAACAGAATAAATAACCGCCAAAGCAATGAACCAGTCACCCTTGTGCAAAATGGCACACTTTTACTTTGCAGGCTATATCTACAAGCAACTGAATAAAGAATGGAAAGCAACAGGTGATTAATACAGCAACTATCATCGCAACTGCCCAATGCAGTTCGATCCATCTCTTTTCGTTACTGTGCTCAGGGCTGGCCCAACCATATAGGTGAACTAGGCGGTGGAAGTGAATTTTTTGCAATGGAACTGAATATTTTCTCTATTTAAAAAAATATATTAATATGTTATCTCTTATAACATGCGGAGGGGGGGGGCACCAAAGTTATAGGCTATGTCTACACTGGCAAGTTAGTTTGAATTAAGGAGGCTTAATTTGAACTAACTAAAGCCATGGCTACACTAGGCTTTAGTTAGTTTGAATTAAGGGCTTCCTTAATTCCTTATTATTATAATTAATATTAATATTATTATAATTCCTAATAATAGGGTATTCAAACTAAAGGATTAATTTGAACTAATAAATTCGAATTAGCCAATGTGGCCATGTTAATTCGAACTAATTTCTTAGTTCAAACTAACCGGCCATTGAAATGAATGGCGATCGCTAATTTGAACTAAGCAAGTGCCATGAATGGCACTTGCTTAGTTCGAACTAAGTTTTCCTAGTTCGAATTAAGCTAATTCGAACTAACTAAAATTAGTTTGAATTAGTTAGTTCCAACTAACTAATTTGAACTAATTTTAGCAAGTGTAGATATAGCCATAGTTCACTTAGGGCACCAAAAACCCTTGGGCCAGCCCTGATTATGCTTAGAGATGTTATGGCTACTAGATTTTACTGGTATGTAAGTACAGGCATACAGGATAATATTTGTCACCAAAATGGTTATAAGGAAGTTTTTGCAAAATACAACAGATTTCTTGGAGTAGAGAAGCAAAATCGCTGAGTTGTCAGGTACATTGTTAATACAGTTCCGTCCGAGGATTGATAAGGAACCCAGAGTACCAATATAAAGAATGACCCTGTACTTTTTATTTGCCTGTTAAGGCCTCTTTTAACCATAGTCAAATACCTCTAGATGGCTATGGCTTAGAAACTAAAAGTGAAAGCTCCCAACCCAACAAAAAACCCGTCTTCCCTAAGAAACCAAACAAGTTCAGAGGTTTCCTTCTAGACATAAGAATGCTTAAAAAGTAAATTATTCCAGTTAACAAATCACAAAGAGTTGGATTGTTGATTTAAAAAAAAATACATAAGCTTGTGAAAATTTCCAAAGGGGTAGCCGTGTTAGTCTAGGTCAGCCAAACAAACAAGGAGTCCTGTAGCGCTTTTAAAGACTAACAAATTTATTTATCGCATGAGCTTTCATGGGAGAAAATCCCACTTTGTCTTCAAAGCGTCTGACGAAGTGGGATTTTCTCCCACGAAAGCTCATGCGATAAATAAATTTGTTAGTCTTTAAAAGCGCCACAGGACTCCGTGTTTGCTTGTGGAAATTATTAATTTTCCATAGGGCTATCAACACCACCAAGCTCTTCGATGTTATAAAGCTAAATATGAGCAGAAATGCAACATTTGTTAAGTCTGCACAATCAATTGCCTTTTCTCCTAGAATACATTTTCTCCTATAATTAAAGTGCAGCATTATCTGAGAATCAGCCTTTCATTTCCTCGAGGGGTAAAATACAGGGGCTTTCATGTTCCAGAAAGAGGCCAGTTCAAACTAGAACGGTTGGTCAATACCTTCTTAATCAATAGTGTAGGGCCAACACTTCAAAAGTCAATTGGCCTCCCTACCAACATAAACAGAAAGTTCTCTCTGTTTCCAAGTAGGTTGGGGAGAGGAAAATGGAGTTGTTGTCGAAAGGGAAGAAGGCTGCACCCTTAGATTTGAATTATACAAGTTAGTAGGTCACCGTTTGTCAACAACAAAAGGCAAATGGATGTCCAGTTCCTCTGACAAGGCCTGCGTGCTTATTTCTGAGGAATATAGGCAATGGGGCCCCTGAGCCATCATATGTAGCCCAGAACCCCACTTAAATCATACCTCTTCCACTTCAGCTCTGACTTTCAATTTCCCCCCTAAGTCCTCACCTTTTGAGTTTTAGTCATCAGGACACCCCTGTTTTCAGTAATTTCTCAGCTCTCTCTCCCCTTGTATCACTGAACCCTGTAAAGCATATTGGGTCATAGCTTGTAAAAATGAAAATGTCAGGAGTTCTATAAAAACAGAAAAATATTTCCCTGGCCCTTCCATGTAATAATAAACAAACCAAAAAATTTAAAAATTGCTTTGCAGATCTGCTGCCAGATGTCTCCAAGCATCTAATTCTCCTAGGGCTTTTCTTAATCTTAGCTATTGATTATTTCTTTTAGCCCATTGTATGGGAGAGATGATGCCTCATAAAGTAGGAAAGAGGCTCTGTCTGACACGTTTGCCCATGCTAAAGCATGACAATGAAAAAGAACGGCTGTCTACAAAACTGTTTCGCTACAAACAGTTCCTGGCAGTTGCCGATATTCCCCTGAAATCCAGAACTGTTCTTTGACCCCCGTGACCTGCTTTACATGTGAAACTTCTAAACATTTCTCCTTTTAAAAAAAATCTCTTTATCGGACAGGATGAAAACCTGCGTGCTTAGCAAAAGAAGAGGAAAAGAAGCAGTTAATTTAAACTAAAGAAATAAAAGGCAAGAAAAGAGGGGGTGTGATTTGGGGCTGTTTCTTCCGACAACCAAGGCAGCCACTTGACCTGATTGCCTAAGAACTGCAAACTCAAGGCTGGGAACCTGCCTCCCCCCTGTGCTGTACTTGCCAAATGCTGCTCCACCCTGATGAAGCGAAATGTTGTGGTTCCATGATGCAGAGGCTGTGATCAGTACAGGACTTCCTCCAGGGCATAAACCAAGGGCCACCACAATGAAGACTCTGGTCTTCTGCCTTGAGGGCCTGTTTCACCAGAGCCTGAGGCCTCCCTGCCTTGCCCCCTTGCCCTTCCCAAACCCCAGCTTTTCCACGGCACTGGCAGAGTCTGGCCCGTTGTTACAAATGGGAAAGCTGAGAGCCAGAAAGGCTGACCAGTGACTCTGCTGAATACCCAGGACTTTGGGCTGGTTCTGAGCAAACCTCTCACAGCCTCAGCCTCCTCACATGCTTAGCCAACTAATGGTATTTGTCTGCCTAATGATCAAATGCTTGCCAAGTGCAATACAGCTGGTCAGGGCGTTAAACCAGTGGGGTCTGCGAACCCCTGGGCCTGCAGACTGTCTAAGATTTTGAAAGGCAGCTGTGCCTCCATTCGAGATGAAAACAGGTTGAAAACCACTGCTCTAGACCTAATGGTGGCCACACGGGCACCTGATCTTCATCCCTTGGCACAGGAGACTTTTGATCAATGCAGCCTCCAGGGCCAGAAACACACTGATAGGAGCAAGGAGATCAAAGGCAGCCAGATCTGTGAGAAGCACCATGCCATCACCATCAAGGTCCTCCTCAGATGGGTGGCAGCTCAGCTCAGGCACCCCAGATGGTTCAGTATATGAGGGGTTCTCTGCAAAGAGCAGTGATCGCTGCAGCTCGGTCTCACAGGGATGGCCAAGGCCACTCAGGGCTCCTCTGCACAGCCCAGGATTGGAGTGGGTGTGTCTCTGGGACAGCATTTGTCTCAGCCATTCATGTCCTGGCTACACCGACAGAGCCAGAGTGGCATGACAAGCAGGGCAGGGGGCACGCCAGCTCTCTGCTCAGTGCTTTGGCTCGTGGGTGAAGCTTGAGGCGAAGGCTTGGTTAATTGGGAGTATCTCTCCCTGCCAGGACACAAGGAGGGTGGGTATTTCACACATACACACAGTCATTGCAATGGGCACATTTTCAACACAAAGCAATAAGTTCAATGAGTACCAAGAGTGCTGTGTGCATAGGGCGTGTCCCTATCAATGAGCAGAAGCGGCTAAGCAGGGCCTTACCCTACACAGGAAGGGATTGATAGTGGCTGTCATTCCAGGAACAGCATAAAATCAGCTTGAACAGGCAACTCCAGACTCCCGTGGGACAGGATTGGTCGAACCTGTTTCCTGTCCCACCTCTCCTCAGGGATAAAACAGGTCCCTAGGCCTGGATGCTGGCATTTCCTGGGGTGAGTTGCAGGGTAGAACAACCTTGGGCCTCCCACTTCCCTTCTCCACATTCCTTCCCCTCTGACTCTTTCCTCTAGTTTGTGCTGCAGGTGAAGAACATGGAGAAGCTGCAGCTTTGTTTCCTCATCCTCGCCAGCCTCTCAGGAGCCATCGCCCCAGAAGGTAAGGGCACAGCTGGTTGTGCTGAACACTCAGGGCAGAGTTAGTTAGGGCTGCCGACTTGGAGATTTGAGTTAAATCTTGAAGTAGGTCACAGGGGAGCTAGCAGGGGAGCATTACAGACACAAATCAGACAAGCGAATGGGACTAGCAAATCTATCAGGTTCAGGAAAGCCCCCTGCAGTCTCATGAAAAATCAGTCGTGTGGTAAATGCTGGAGGTCTCATGCTGCCTTGGTAAAAAGCCTGTCAATGATTTTCTAACACAACACACTTCAGTAGAGCATCTTCCAATGGCAAACGGTGAATTTGGTCACTGCACAAAAAACTGGCAGTTGTCTAAGTGCGCTTGATCACCGCCCAGTTGCTATGTTTGTTATTGGCAATCACAGTACGGTAACGTGTCCATCTGGCCCCCTAAAGAGGCTAGTTTTCCAAATGTGAAAACAATCACGAGCTAAACTGATTGGGAAGCAAAATTTCAAAAGAAAAAATCTGAGCAATAATTGGAGGTTGTTTAGAGGCTTTGGTTACAGTCTCAAAAAGCCACAATTAGAAAGAAGACTAAAAAAGCATCCTTGTTAAAAAGGGGAAATGAAAGCAGAAAGGTACAGGGTTTCAAAGGATACTGCAGAGAGCTAGGAACGTTCTAATAATGGAGGGGCAGAACTCAATGTTCCAAAGAGCTGTAAGAGTCAGCTCTGTACTCATCCATCTGGGGCTGCCTCACCGCAGCTAGATCAGGGTTAGGGCCCAAAGCTGGTCAGGGCTGGCCCAACCATATAGGTGAACTAGGCGGTCGCCAGGCTTTAAGGGGCACCAAATTAGATGGAAGAGAATTTTTTACGTTATCTCTTATAATGTGGGGGAGGGGGCACCAAAATCATTGTTCACCTATGGTGCCAAAAACTCTTGGGCTGGCCCTGGCTGAGGTCACCTAGTCAAGGGGCTCCAGGGGAAGAAGGGACTTGCCAGGAGAAAGTCTTCATTCTTCTAGTCGCTTTTGGTTTTCACACATCGGTGGCTCAAACTCCAGCCTGAGCTGTCTCTGCAATATATGCCAGAGTGAGATGGACCATGTCAGGCTGGGTGTGCAGCGCGGTGGTGCCTAACTATGTTTCAGGGGCCACATTATGTTGTGGTCATTTGGTGGCTTAGGGCCCAGGAATTCTAGGCCTGTCCTTAGCAAATCTCTGCAGGTGTTCCTGTGCATGTTACTACTCAGTCTGCTTTCCGAGAAGGGTGGAAAGGGAAGCTGCTGTGGGAAGCTTTTTGCCCAGTGTTATGAGAGGGTTTCGGGCTATATAATGCTCCCTGTCCCAGTTTCCTACCAGTAGCAGTTACTTACAACCAGGTGTTATTCATTGCAATGGATGGGGCTCCTGCCTGTTATAACTGGCTACCCCCGTGAAACCTGGAGTTGGAATGAGAACACAAATAGCCCACGGTAGTCACATGATGCCCTTGCCATTTGGCGACTTAGCTCCACAAACAGGTGGACAAGCAGTGCTGGCTCAAGAGGTACGAACAACCACTGCTAACAAAGGCAGTCAGTCCCCACTGGCCACTCCTGGAAAGTGAAGAAGTTTTCGTGGCAATCAGGAAATCAGTCAGCTCTAAAGTCATATGATCATGGAACACAGCCTTGAGCTGACTCTCATTCCAGGCTTTCCCCCCTCTACCACTGCCTAGCAGCACATCACTACATTTCTTACTCCCAGCTCTTACCCCTTGTCCCGGAATTTGCCTTTCTGCCTCTCCCCTTCCCTGCCTCCAGCTGTTTAATTCCAAAGGGGTAGTCGTGTTAGTCTATTGTAGAAAAACAACAGAGTCCTGCGGCACTTTTAAAGACTAACAGATTTAATGCGATAAATAAATAAACCTGTTAGTTTTTAAAAATGCCACAGGACTCTGTTGTTTTTCCAGCTGTTTAGTCAGCAACAGACATGGATGGGTCCCCTACACAAATTCTGCCCACCCCTCCCTTTTGATTGGCCTCCCTCTGCCCACCTCCTTCTCCCCCCATTTATACCAGGAAGCAGGATCTGATAGCAAGTGAAGGTGAGTGACAGCTGCAGCAGCTGTCAGACTCACAGAGCATCCTCCTATAGCTCCAGTCTGCTCAGGCAGAGCAAAGGCGAGATGTGCTAAGATTCAATCTTTCTGTTACAGAGAGGATTTTAAGGCCATAAAATCCACACCCCTAAGGCCTCATTTTCAAACGTGATGCTCAGGACACACAGCAGCCTAAGTCTAACTGAGAGTCGGTCACGTCTGACACTGGAAAACAGAACTTATGCTCCTAAATCACTTAGGTGCTTTTGAAAACCTTCCCATGATCTTGATTTAAAGATTTCAGTTGCTAGAGAATTTGCTGCACCCCTCAGAACACTGTTCCCATGGCGAATCACCCAGCTATTAAAAATGTACCTCTTATGAGACATGGCTGGGAGAAGCAGGGTCACAAGCCGATATGTGGGAACCACTTTCCAGCTGTCCCAAAGAGCCTAGAGTCACTCTCCCAAATGAAACCCCATTGAGCATGGTCACCCCACACTAGCCTACAAAGGATTAATGGATATGGCTCAGCCAACGGTAAGAAACCCCATAAGCCACACTGAATGGAGAGCTGGGCTTGAAGTTGTGGGACAAACTGTGATTGAAGGTAGAGCCCAGCTGTGCAGGAACAAGCAGGGCAGGTGGAAAACCAGAAAGAGTGCAGCAGAAAGGGGATGCAGCCTGGAAGCCTGCAGTCACTTTCTGGGCTTAGAGGGTGCGTCTACACTTACAAATTAAGTCGATTTAAGGAGGCTTAAGTCGACTTAATTTACTCCACGTCTACAGTGGCCTTTCCTTAAGTTGACTTAAGGTGCTCCTTAAGTTGAATTAAGGAAAAGTTAGTTCGAATTAATAACACCTGGTTGTAATTCGAACTAGCGCTTAAGTTGACTTTATTAAGTTGACTTAAGCCAGTGAAGACGGGGAGTAGTGCCTAGGTGGACCTTTTTAAGTCAACATAAAATGTTAAATCGACTTAATAAGGTCCACTTTAAGTCGACTTAAAGTCGACCTTATTAAGTCGACTTCATAAAGTCGACTTAATTTTTCAAGTGTAGACATAGCCAGAGAGGAAAAGGAGGAGACCTGGGAAGAGAGGAGAAACCCTGGCATCCTGGCCCTGAAGGAAGGGTTTACCCAGTAGTATTGGGGAGCAGACACCTGAGAGAAGTGAGGCAGGAAAAGGCTCACAGAAAGATAGCAAGATTTGGGACAGTGCGGACTCTGGCTGCTGATTTGAGGGCCCCTGATCTGGAAACTGCAGTGGTAAGTGGGCCTGAATTCCCCTACCAGCTGCTGGGGAAGTAACATTGCCTTGGATCAGAGGTCTGCAACCTGCACCTCCAGAGCTGTATGCAGCTCTTTGGCTGCCTCCTTGCGGCTCTGGGTTCTGCCCCCCCACCACCACCAGGGGACCCTGCAGGTAGTATGCTCCTGGCTCCGGGCCCTCCTGCCCTGCAGGGGCCCCTGCTCCTGGTTCCAGGCATCCCACTCCCCGCACTCCAGGAAGTCGGGAGCCCTGCGGCAAGACCCTGCTCCCGACTTCCTCCACCAGGAGGCTACTCCCATTGCGGCTCTCAAAACACTTGGTCACTGAAGGAATTTTTTTAAATGGTTCTTCTTATCTTTTGGATTGCCAACTCCTGCTCTTGGCCTGTCTGGAGGGCTGCTGGGGATGATACCAGCCAGTGCAGTGAAATTTGACACCTTGGAAGGGAGAAACCATCTAGTGACAGGGCTGGAGGGCCAAGGCACAAACAGGGAGCACCCCAAGTCATGGAAAGGAGGCACTGCAATCTCTGAAGCATGAGTAGAGAACCCTTTGACCTCTTTGGTGGAGAATGCGGCAGACAAGCATCCCTGAAAGTGGGAGAGGCACAACAGAGAAGAAGGAAAGGGACAATGGACTTGCTATGTGTGGAACCTCCTTCTCACAGCTGAGCTCCATCCTCAATCAGGGCTGGTCCCTCAAGGCCACCTGTCCCTGAGCTGAGACTTCACAGGTTACAGACCCCCCACATTAACCCTTGGTGGGCTAGTTTAGGGTGAATACCCATTGCAGGCAGGAGCTTCCAAACTTTCTGCCTTCTGGCTGGTCAGTGGGAGGAGGTCAGTTGGCATGAGGGCTTCATTAAGGAGGGACTTCTGGGAGGTCTGACTTGCCATTGGTCAAAAAGGGTTGAGCTGGCATTTGGCGATGACTGCACAGTCTCCTCTCTGATTGGCTGGGTGGAGGTGTGGGCCATACATTGTTCATACTTTGACATGAGAGTGAGGGCTATGAGAGAGAGGGGTATGGAAGTGGAAGTGGAAGAGAAGGCAGGGCTGAGGGCCAAGACTGATGAGTCCAGGGCATGCAGCAGAGGTACACAAAGACTGGAATGAAGGGAAGGGACCCCAGGAGAGATGGAAAGATACTTTAACACCAGTACCAACACCGAACACTTTTCTCATTTCTCCCAGACCTGTATCGAAAGGTCTTCGTTTTCCGTAATGATCCTAACGATGCCCACGTGGTGGTGAAGCCAGAGCCAGAGCAGTCACTGCAGAACTTCACTGTGTGCCTGAGATCATTCACAGATCTGACCCGACCATATGGCCTCTTCTCCTATGCCACCAAAGCCCAGGACAATGAGATCCTTCTCTTCAAACCCAAGCCTGGAGAGTACAAATTGTATGTGGGGGGGGAATTTGTGACATTCAGGGTCCCAGAGATCCGTATGGACTGGGAGCACGTCTGTGCCAGCTGGGAATCCACCACGGGAATTGCTGAGTTCTGGGTGAATGGGAAGCCCTTACCCAGGAAGGGTCTGCGGAAAGACTACTCCATCAGTGCTGAGGCTGTGATTGTCCTGGGGCAGGATCAGGACTCCTTCGGGGGCGGGTTTGATTTATACAATTCCTTTACAGGTGAAATGGCTGACGTGTACATGTGGGTGTATGGTCTGTCACCTGGCAAAATGAGGGCTGCCTATCAGTCTCTGCAGCTGCCCCCCTGCCTCCTGGGCTGGAGGAATCTGCAGTATGAACTAAAAGGGGATGTGGTTGTGAAGCCCAGACTGAGAGAGACACTGATCATATGAACATGGGCTGCATTCAGGCACAGTGCAGCTCCAGACCAAAGCCAGCTAGTTCCGACTCCTGCTGTCTGATTTCAGACAGCTGGATCTCTGCCTGCGGCATGTTCTCAGCTGTTGATCCATGATGGTTTGAACAGGAAGGAGAATGTGACTTTCCCCAGTTCCTATTGCTCAACTCATACCATGTCACACATCATGGACAAAAGCACAGATCTAGGAAAGGCCATGAAGTCCAATCTAGCCCAGGGCTGAATTAAGAATACACAGGATCCTGGTCATAGAATACCTTGAGCATTCCTCACCCCCGAGATCTCCCCTCAATGTTTTTAATTTTTTAGGAAAGGATGGCCTCAATTTCAGATTTTGCCCCAGGCCACCAGAAACTTTTGTGCTATACAGCCTCTTGGAGGAACTCCTTTGATGGGCCGCCAAGTATTCTAACATGTCCGTCAGAGTAGCCCACATGGCCTCACCCCCTACTGCCTCATACCATGAGCTGTGCCTGGCAGAGACTTGTCCACTCACCCATCGTTCACAGTGCCACTCACTCAGCCTTTCCACACCAGTTGATGTTGTTAGTCATACAGAAGGGTGTAGGTTAGCACAGAGACAGAAAGGTCAAAGCACGGACCTTTCTGGTCAGCCCAAGGCCTAGTTAAGATATTGTGAACCCCAAGTTCAGGCTCTTGATGTCTCTTTTTGACCTCTTATTCCCAGATGAGGGACCTCCCAGCAGCTTATCCCCCCAGCTCACATCTCCCTTTGATCTCCAGCTGAGGTCTATTCTCAGCTTCCCTGCTGAACACTGGAGACATCCCCTTCTCTCTAAGGTGTTAGCTGCCTGATGTCAAAGGTCTGGTGATGGGTTCGCCATTCTTTTCTTGGATTGTCCACTAATATGGTGCTGGTCTTGGCCTTCCTTTTTAACGGTCCATTGAGGCCCTGACAGCTAGGCAACGGTCATATCTATATCTCTTAGGGCAGACCTACGCTACAAATTTACATCGTTGCAGCTGTACCATCATAGCATGTTGGGTGAAGATGCTCTAAGTCACTACAGGGTTGTGGATTTTTCACACCCCTGAGTGACACAGTTACGCAGAAATAAGTACATAGTGTAGACAATCCTTAGCCTACCATGAGGGCAAACTTAACCCTTTCCCCCCACTGAGTAGCCATGCAAAATATAGGGGAAACTGAGGCACACATGGGGTTCATGAAAATATTGCAGAAAATTCCCACTTTGTCCCAAGCAATGCTGTCCCACACTCACCCCTGTCCCATGGATCTGGACTTGGTTTTGCTCCCTCCAAGCATGGCAACTGCCACTCAGATTGGCCCAGCTGACCTCTGTTATGAAGGATCCCAGAATCACTCACTGAATCTCACAGATTCAGGAAGTCCTGGGCCCAGGCCCCATAGGCCCAGCCATTAATATGGCCCTGATGATTGAGGCTGGTCAAAAATAGTGACTCCATGGGACTCCCTTGATGCACTATGGTGGCTCAGCAAGAGGGAAGACTGGTGTATTGTGGGGGGCATTGAAGCACCAGAATTAAAACTCACACGAGACACCAGGCTATCCCCCAGTGGGGGCAGGTCCCACAGTGGCGGGGGGGCAGTGGAATTCTGGGTGGTGAGCAGGTCCAAGGGTGGGCTGGAGGGAGGCAATGAGTGCCTGGGTGAGGGTCATGTCCTGGGGTGAGGTATCTGCTCCAGTGCTTCTCACTAGACACAACCGGGCAGTGCCAGGAACAGCCATGTGTGCAACATTAAAACCAGCTGCCGTCACACCTGCTTGCAGGTACTGACCTCTAGCTATTCTTTTTTGCTGCCCGAGGCACAGTTTTCAGCCTCTGCCTGTCCCAGCTCTAGGGATTGCAAATTGTGATGGATGGGGCCATGCCCATCACAATTTGCTACCTCTCATTTCCCCCACATCTTCTGGGCCGGGGAATAGCAAAGTGTGATGGATGGGTTTATGTCTGTCACAATTTGGGATCTCTGTCTTTCCCCATCCTCCGGTCTGGGATGTAGCAAATTGTGTTGGACGGGAGGCACACCCATCACAGTGTGCTGCCATTGTGAAATTTCTACATTAAATTTGGACACAAATAAAGAAAGGTATTTTGTCATTCGGAAAAGCATTCTATGGTGTTAAATCACAGGGCTATTGTATGTCAAACCCTGAATTTAAGGGATTGGTTGTTTCTTGTGTGTGCTTTCCATCGTAAGCCAGGGGCGAACGAGTTCTCCCCTGACACCTAGTGATGAGCTGAGGGAAAACCCTTCAGGAGCACACTGTGTTTATCTAGACAACAGAGTCCTGTGGCACTTTTAAAGACTAACAGATTTATTTATCGCATGAGCTTTCGTGGGAGAAAATCCCACTTTGTCAGACGCTTTGAAGAGTCTTCAAAGCGTC